>OX457046.1:37275006-37327506 GCA_949752735.1 Lumbricus terrestris | reverse complement strand
GCATCGGTGGTTGGGTCGTTAACATACTCGTCGCTGTCATACTGATCGTCGAGGACCGACTGAGGGCCGTTAGGAAACCGGTCACTAAGCAGTGCACCTTCGACTTCACCTACAACCAGACCTTCAACGCTGTAGGTTTTATAGAGATTAAAAGTCTAAAAACTCTAAACGCTTCCCACTATTACAGCTTCTCTTCTGTCATAACTCTATTTTAAAGGGGAAAACCATGCAGGGTTTATAGTTTGACTGGACCAGACCAGTGGCGGGGCTAGAGGGTTAAGGGGGGCTAAGCTCCCCCTAAAAAGACCATCCATTTTTTCCCCATGTAAAAATAAAAAATTTGGACGATTAACTCCCTTTAGCCCCCGCCCCTCCCCCAAAAAACTGAAATCCTGGCGCCGCCACTGGACCAGACGGGCAAGGACGGCGTCGCGCCTCGTCAGACAGTGTATAATATAATCTTTCCTCCTTTGGCTGGATCTAAGTTTCTGGGCGGGGCCGAATAATGGTCGTTTTGGGGCGGACAACAGCTCAGCCCAGACACCGACATAACCTTTTGAACGGAAATTTTACGACGACTTTTTAGCCTTTGACCAAAATATCCTCCCTCGACTGTGTGTACGTTTTACTTCCCCAAAACGGTGGTGATTAAAAACATTTGTAGTGCTCTGAAGCCTTGCAGTCGAATACTGACAAGAAAACTTCACATGTGTAAACCTCTTGAATTTTTCCGGGTGTTGGTGGTGTTGGAGATGCTAATGGTATTGGCGGTGCTGGTGGTGCTGCTGAGGAAGAGGAGGACGACGACGACGACGATAGTGATAAAAATATTAACGGCAGGCGTTCGAAAACCATTGCGACATAAATTTTTCGACAAATAAATAATTATTCCGTAGCTACTCTGCAAGCTACATGTAATTCTTTTAGAGCTGAGGTGTTATACCTACAGAAATCGGCTGCAATAATTAGTGTGATCCTAACAATGATTGCAGGTGGCTTCGGCTATCATCTGGTCCCAGATATTGACCGTAGCCAGCGCCTACGTCTCCATCTACCGCTTCGTCCAGCAGAGCAAGGCTCGGGTCAAGGGTCACACCAACAGCAGCAGAAACAGCAAGGAGGCAGAGCAGACGCGTAGCCTACGTCAGGAGATGCGACTGGTGGCTCCGATGTTGGCCATCTTCCTTTGCTACTGCGGTAGCTGGACGTCCTATGTAATTGTCGACATCTTCGTCGATCCAACCGAGCTGAAGTACCCGTGGTTGCACATTCTGACGCAGCTCATCATCGCCTTGAACATGGTCGCCGATCCAGTCATCCTGATCGTCTTCAACCAGGTCTACCGCGAGGAACTCCGGCGTCTCCTTCGCTTGTCCAAGTGGTGCGGCGGCAGACACCGTCAGCAGGGTACTATCCGGGGAGGAGCGACGTCCCATGGCGGCCGGACCCTGGAGACGATCCGCGGTGGTGGACAGCACACCCAGTCTTCTGTGGTGTCCCCTCGGACCGTTGAAGTCGTCACTTCGGATCAGTGAATCTCTCTCGGCGTTCTTTGCGATCGTCTAGGCTACGCTGCTCTCATTCTTATGTTGCCAGTCCTACATGGATAAACAGGGAGGGCGTCCTTTTCAACCGTAGTCTACTCTGCCCTTAGTCTGACTGTGCAGTGTGCATGAATGTAATTTATCATTTTATGATGGGGGCGTCGATCCTTTGCCGCCCTAATCTCATGCATTGTTCTTATTCTGATAGAGCCAATTCTCATTAAGAATGGATTGATAGGCTACTCATGCTCACTAGTCGATCCCTATGCTGAGTGGGAAGGGGAGTGCTCTCAGTGCCGTTTGCCCGCACCTCCATTATGATAGCCTCGCTTTTTCAGTGGTTGGCCCGGCGGTATGGGTTGGCCTCCCTCGTGAGCCGCGCTTGTTCCCTAGGTCACTCTCTGCATGGTACATTCCATAAGCACTTTAAAACTGTTGTTTTTGGCCGTGCAGTAGTCCGGAGCCCCTCTGATAGTAGTTTCCTTAATGAAGTGCTATATAAATACTTGTATGTATGAACGAACGAATGAATGAATGAATGAATGAATGAACGAAGGAATGAATGAATGAATGAATGAATGAATGAATGAATGAATGAATAAATAAATAAATGAGGACATCCTATACAACCGTACTTCTCTCATATTTTAACAGTGCCAGTCCCAAGCGTGGATAAGTGAGGAGGTCGTCGCCGATCGCCTCTGCAATGACAGAGTTGTTAAACAGTTGCTGAGCAGCCAACTAACTAATTCCCGCATACATACGGTGTTAGTGTCGGTCCAAAGCACGGACAAACGAGGAGGGCGCCGACGATTGACTTTGCTGACAGGGTAATTAAACAGAAATTAACCAATCGATATCCGTGCACCTTCTGGTAGTGTCAGTGCCAAGCACGGATGAAAGAGAAGGGCGACGTTTGAACTCAATGTCGTTAAATATCCTTATGCCAGAGTGGTGCCAGTCTCGAGGCTCTATAAAGAAGGAGGGTGACGTTAAACATCTTTAATGTTTGCATGCGACGTCGTTAAATATATACAGTGTCCAATAAAGTTGACCTTTGAAATCCGTCTCTGTCCTTGCTCTGGTAGCGCCCGTCCTAAGCCAGAAAAAAAGAAGAAGGGTGACACATGAAAACCCTAGCAGACGACCTTTGTCTGGCATCATCATCATCATCATCATCATCATCATCATCATCATCATCATCATCATCATCATCATCATCATCATTTTTGCAATCATCATCATCATCACCATCAATCGTCGTCGTCGCCGCCTGCGCCTCCGCCACCACCACCCCCACACCATGCATCCAGTCATAGGCGCAACCACCCTATGGGACCCACGGGACGCGTCCCCCCCCCAACTTTTGAGTGGTCCATTGACTTTATCATTATGGTCCTCTCCAACTTTTAGGACGTGATTCATTTGGTCCCCCCCAACTTTTAGGACGTGATTGCGCCTATGCATCCAGTCCGCCAGCAACACCTCCACCACCACCACCACCACCACCACCACCACCACCACCACCACCACCACCATCACCGTCTTCATCGTCATCATCATCGTAATCATCATCGTCATCACTGAGTAGAACTGAACTAAATGTCAATTTTAAGTAATTCGATTCTGTTCTTACAAAAGTTGTGCAAAAAAAACATTTTCAGGCAAAACTGCCTCAAAATACAGATCGGTATATTTGTAGGAAATTGAAAATATATTGAGGCACGCAAACTATGACTCATAGATAGATTTTCATCTCTTAAATTTCTTGCAGTGGATTTCATCATGGGCGCCCGCATATAGGGGCAATAGGGGCACTTGCCCTCCCCTCTGGAAAATTGAAACCTATTTTTCTCACTACCACTTTTGAGGTTTATAACAATTTTTTGCATTAGAGAATTCGATTTTTAAACAAATTTCTTTGGAAAAATAAACAATTCATAAGTCTTATTATAAATTTATTTTAAAAAGTGAAACATAGAAATTTAGCCTACATCAAGAAACTAAAATAACCCTTCACTCTGTAGAGTTATTTTACAAAAGTCTTTACATTGAGTCACATGTTTCAATGAGCCAAAATCAAATACAATCAAGTAAACATTTCTGTATTTATGAAGCGCCAATATATAGAGGCCAAACATCAATCAATGGCGTTTGGGCAGATGTGAATTAATGTTTTTATCGGCGCCTGTGTCACGATATAAAGTTCCCCCACCGATATAAAGTCTCCCTCGAAACAGAGTTTCTCTGGCTGAAACTCTGTGTTGGAAGAAATCTTCTTTTATAGGCCTAGCCTGCAAGCATCGGCCTAGGCCTTGGCCTATATGTTTTCTTGTTAAATAACTTAGCAACCTAAACCGACCCTTAAACATGCTCATCTATAGGCTATAAGTTTTATGCTTCGACGGAGGAAAATTCTCTCCGCCAGAGACTTTCTTTCGGAATATATATTCTCCGTTAAACGAATTTATTCTGGAATAGATCCGCCGGGGGAGAATCTGTTTCGAAATACAGTCGCCTGGGAGACTCTTAGGGGGACTCGTCACGCGACACCGGCAGATATTTTTGCAAGAGGGGCTCAGCACAATGGTCACAGTTGTATTTTATAACAAGAACTTGAAGAATGCAAACCAAATAAATAAATTAATTAAATAAATCTAATAAATAACCTGCGTATTTTTTATATAGGTTTCAAAATACGACTTTCTCAGTTTAACTTGGTGCATCATTAGTGATAGACCTAAGATAGGCGTATATTTGCTAACATTCAAAGAGTAGTTGTTACAAAAATAGGCGTCAATATTTCAGGGCGGGGAAGGTAATGTTATAGTCGAAAATTGACATGCGAACACAAAGCAATCACCGCGGGGATGTATGCTGAAACGTATACGCCTAAAGCAAACGGTCCACATTCGAGCGTATACGTATAGATTGCTTGGCAGTTTTATCGACCATGCACCACCGCTCGGCGAGATTGGCTCCATTACGAAAATTGCGCCAGACTAAGCCAAGCATGAGAACAGAGAGAGACGCGTCGATTCAGGGATCCGGGATTTGTAAGTATTATTTTACTTTAGCCTATAAATGCTAAGTTAAATTTACAATATTCACTGTTGAGCTATTCTTGCCCAACGATAATAATACTAGTCTAAAATAATTATAGACCTAATTAATAGACTACCAGTTGAGAAACCGTACTGTTGCAGTAAAAATGTAAGCCTATGCATAACTATAAATGACATGGTGACGAATTAGGTTCAATGTGGCAGCTCTGACAACTCGTCGACATATTAAGTTGATTGATTCAAACAATACCACGGACCAAGGCCGTAGATTCCTTCGCTCTGCTACGCATGCTGGTTGTCCCTATGGCTCGATCTTCCACAGTGCTGCACAGAAGCCCTGCTATGGTCGGTCCGTCTTTCTGGAATAAGTTACCTATTTCCGCAAGCGTTTGAAAACCATTCTTTGAATCAGTGTAAGATAATTATCTCAGGATAAAAACAGTTTAAAAATTTTGAAAATCGATTAAGATTTGCCTGTTTTATTCACATTATAAAAAGGGGTCTCGATTTATTGGGACACAGTGTATATATTTGGGATACATCTCAACGTCTCACATTCTAACACCCACATTCGTTGGACGCAATGGTGTATTGTGGTGATGTTCAGTGCCTTGGAGCCGGAGGGTTCCAGGTTCGAATCCACCCTCAAGCCGCCGCGTACGCACCTTGAACAAGTTCTTCACTTGCGATTACTCGTGCGCTTCGGCGTGAAACTCCGAGGCAAGGCAGTGTCCGCGAGCACCTCTGAGTAGGGAGCTTGAAGGGGCAATATAGAAATGGAGATATACATGTAAATAAATAGCAGTTTCACTTATGGGATTTAGACCCTATATACTTTTGAATGCAATTTCTCTGCTGGTATTTCATTTTGAATGAAAAAGCAGTTTAATTTATAGTGGTCATGTCATTCCCAAATTTGAAGACAAACAGTTTGTCTGCTAGCTAATTATCTTTTCAGAGAGAAAGCTCTGCGCTGGCAATTCGTTTCTCTTGTGGCGTTTCATTTTCAAAGATAAAACAAATTCTATGTTGGCATTTCATTCTGGTAGAAACTTGAAAAACTCTTTCTTTTCTGTTTGGACGCAGTTGTGAAGTAAAAAGTGACGCATATCATACAACTGATGACGACCGCAACAATGATGATGATAATTATGATGATGATGATGACGACGACAATGATGGTGATGATTATAATGATAATGACGATGACGACGACTGCGATGATTATAATGATGATGATGAGGACAACGACGATGATGATGACAACGACGATGACGATGATGAAGATGCCCCTGCTGCTGATGATGTTGATGATAATTATGACGATCGATGATGATATCGACGGCGACGACGATAGTGACACAAAAATTAGCAGTAGGCGTTTGAAAACCATTACTTTGTCGATCGAAATTTAGCGCCATCATCATTCTTCGCAATTGAACTGTATCCTTATATGGAGAATCGAGACGCAAAATAAATCGTCAATAAAAAATGACCCATCCTTTAAAAACTATTGCAGGTGGGTGCCGTAGTCATCGGTCTCCAGATGATGTCCGTAGCCATCGCCTACGTCTCCATCTACCGCTTCGTCCAGAAGAGCAAGGCTCGAGTCAAGGGTCACACCAACAGCAGCAGCAGCAGCAGCAAGGAGGCAGAGCAGACGCGTAGCCTACGTCAGGAGATGCGACTGGTGGCACCGATGTTGGCCATCTTCCTTTGCTACTGCGGCAGCTGGTCGTCCTACATCATCGTAGACATCCTCGTAGATCCAACCGAGCTGAAGCACCCGTGGTCCCACATCCTGACGCAGTTCATCCTCGCCTTGAACATGGTCGCCGATCCAGTCATCCTGATCGTCTTCAACCAGGTCTACCGCGAGGAACTCCGGCGTCTCCTTCGATTGTCCAAGTGGTGCGGCGGCCGCCACCGTCAGCAGGGGACAATCCGGGGAGGAGCGACGTCCTATGGTGGACGGACCCTGGATACGATCAGCGGTGGTGGACAGCATACCCAGTCTTCGGTGGTGTCCCCTCGAGCAGTCGAAGTGGTCGCTTTGGATCAGTGAATCTCTCTCGGCGTTCTTTGCGATCGTCTAGGCTCCGCTGCTCTTATTCTTATGTTGCCAGTCCTACATGGATAAACAGGGAGGGCGTCCTTTTCAACCGTAGTCTACTCTGCCCTTATTCTGACTGTGCAGTGTGCATGAATGTAATTTATGATGGGGGCGTCGATCCTTTGCCGCCGTAATCTCATGCGTTGTTCTTATTCTGAAAGAGCCAATTCTCATTAAGCATGGATTGATACCCACGCTCGATACTCATGCTCACTAGTCGATCCCTATGCTGAGTGGGAAGGGGAGTGCTCTCAGTGCCGTTTGCCCGCACCTCCATTATGATAGCCTCGCTTTTTCAGTGGTTGGCCCGGCGGTATGGGTTGGCCTCCCTCGTGAGCCGCGCTTGTTCCATAGGTCACTCTCTGATACATACCATAAACACTTTAAAGATGTTCTTTTGGCCGTGCAGTAGTCCGGATCACCTCTGAGTAGTCTCCTTGATGAAGTGCTATATAAATACTTGTATGTATGAATGAATGAATGAATGAATGAATGAATGAATGAATGAATGAATGAATGAATGAATGAATGAATGAATGAATGAATGAATGAATGAATGAATGAATGAATTAGGAAGTCCTTCACAACCGTACTTCGCTCATATTTTAACAGTGCCAGTCCCAAGCGTGGATAAATGAGGAGGTCGTCGCCGATCGCCTCTGCAATGACAGAGTTGTCAAACAGTTGCTGAGCAGCCACCTAGTTCCCGCATACATACTGTGTTAGTGTCGGTCCAAAGCACTGACAAACGAGGAGGGCGCCGACGATTGTCTTTGCTGACAGGGTAATTAAACAGACAATAACCAATCAACATCCGTGCACCCTCTTGTAGTGCCAGTGCCAAGCACGGACGAAAGAGGAGGGCGACGTTTGGACTCAACGTTACTAAATATCTTTATGTTAGAGGGGTGCCAGTCTCGAGACTCTATAAAGAAGGAGGGTGACGTTAATCATCTTTCATTGTATGCGACGTCGTTAAATACATGTATACAGTATCCGATAAAGTTGACCTTTAAATTCCGTCTCTGTCCTTGCTCTGGTAGCGCCCGTCCTAAGCCAGAAAAAAGTAGGAGGGTGACACATGAAAGCCCTAGCAGACGACCTTTGTCTGGCATAATCATCATCATCATCATCATCATCATCATCATCATTTTCGCAATCATCATCATCATCGTCATCATCACCATCAATCGTCGTCGTCGCCGCCTCGCCTGCGCCTCCGCCACCACCACCCCACCACCACCACCACCACACCATCCAGTCGGCCAGCAACACCACCACCACCCCACCACCCCCACCACCATCACCGTCTTCATCGTCATCATCATCGTCATAATCATCATCACTGAGTAGAACTGAACTAAATGTCAATTTTAAGTAATTCGATTCTGTTCTTACAAAACGTTGTGGAAAAAAAACATTTTCAGGCAAAACTGCCTCAAAATACAGATCGGCAAAGTTGTAGGAAATTGAAAATAAATTGAGGCACGCAAACTATTAGGCTACTAATAGATAGATTTTCATCTCTCAAAATTCTTGCAGTGGATTTTATCATGGACGCCCGCACATAGGAGCAATAGGGGCACTTGCCCTCTCCCTATAGACAATTGAAACCTATTTTTCTCACTACCACTTTTGGGTTTTATAACAATTTTTTGCATTAGAGAATTCGATTTTTAAATAAATTTCTTTGGAAAAAGAAAAAATTCATATTAGAAATATATTTTAAAAAGTGAAACTTAGAAATTTACACCAAGAAACTAAAATAACCCTTCACTCTGTAGAGTTACTTTACAAAAGTCTTTACATTGAGTCACATGTTTCAATGAACCAAAATCAAATACAACAAATAATCAATTCTGTTTTTATGAAGCGCCAATATATAGAGGCCAAACATCAATCAATGGCGTTTGGCCAGTTGTGAATTAATGTCTTTATCGGTGCCTCCCCCCGATATAAGGTATCCCCCGAAACAGAGTTCCTCTGGCTGAAACTCTGTGTTGGAAGAAATCTTCTTTTATAGGCCTAGCCTACAAGCGTCGGCCTAGGCCGTGGCCTGTATATTTTCTTGTTAAATAATTCAGCAACTTAAACTGACCCTTAAACCTGCTCATCTACCAGTATAAGTTTTATGCTTCGACGGAGGAAAAAATTCTCTCCGGCGGAGACTTTCTTTCAGAATATAGTCTCCGTGGGACGAATTTATTCTGGAACAGATCCGCCGAGGGAGAATCTGTTTCGAAATACAGTCACCTAGGTCCTAGGAGACTTTTAGGGGAACTCCGTCACGCAACACCGGTGTAAAGGTTTCAAATTACCCCCTCCTAAACATTACCCCCGGTAACTTGAAACCGGATTCAAATTACCCCCCGGTAATCTGAAACCGGTTTCAAATTACCCTAGGGGGTAATCTCAAACCGGTTTCATCCTACCCCCTACGGTTTCAGGTTACCCCCATATAATACATTCATCCAGCTTCTATTTCACCTCTAAAGAGCTTTATCCAGCTTCAATTTCACTTATAGGGAACCTTCATCCAGCTTCCATTTCTCAACCAGATAACCTTAATCCAACTTCCATTTCCCATCGTTGTTTTCGTCAATCCAGCTTCTATTTCACCTACAGAAAACCTTCATCCAGCTTCTATTTCACCTCTAGAGAAACTTCATCCAGCTTCCATTTCTCAAGCCTTGTTTTCGTCAATCCAGGTTCTATTTCACCATTAGAGAACCTTCATCCAGCTTCCATTTCTCAAACGTTGTTTTCGTCAATCCAGCTTCTGTGTTTTTGATATCTAACACTCAGTTAAATGTATTGACGAAAACAACTTTTGTGAAATGGAAGCTGGATGAAGGTTCTCTGTAGATAAAATGGAAGCTGGATGAAGGTTCTCTGTAGGTGAAATAGAAGCTGGACGAAGGTTCACTGTAGGTGAACTATAAGCTGGATTGACGAAAGCGACGCCTGAGAAATGGAACCTGGATGAAGGTTCTATGTAGGTGAAATGGAAGCTGGATGAATGTTCTCTGTAGGGGAAATGGATGCTGGATGAAGGTTCTCTGTAGGTGAAATGGAAGCTGGATGAAGGTTCACTGTAGGTGAAATAGAAGCTGGATTGACGAAAACGACGCTTGAGAAATGGAAGCTGGATGAAGGTTCTCTGTAGGTGAAATATAAGCTGGATTGACGAAAACGACGCTTGAGAAATGGAAGCTGGATGAAGGCTCTCTGTAGGTGAAATGAAAGCTGGATATACGGAATTCATTCGGAATTCAGAGGGGGTAACCTGAAACCGGGGGGTAGGATGAAACCGGTTTCAGATTACCCCTAGGGGGTAATCTGAAACCGGTTTCAAGTTACCGGGGGGTAATGTTTAGGAGGGGGTAATTTGAAACCTTTACACCGGTAGATATATTTTTGCAAGAGGGGCTCAACACAATGGTCACAGTAATATTTTTAACAAGAACTTGAAGAATGCAAACCAAATAAATAAATAAATAAATAAAATAAATCAAATAAATAACCTGCGTATTTTTTTTAAATAGGTTTCAAAATGCAACTTTCTCAGTTTAACTTGGTGCATCATTAGTGATAGGCCAAAGATAGGCGTATATTTGCTAACAGTCAAAGAGCAGTTGTTACAAAAAATAGGCGTCAAATTGATATTTCAGGGAGGGGCAATTAATGTTATGGTCGAAAATTGACATTCGAAACAAAGCAATCACTGCGGGGATGTTTGCTGAGAGCATCAGACGTAAACCTAAAGTAAACAATCCTCAGTCGAGCGCAGATTGCATGGTAACTTCATCGACCATGCTCCACCGCTCGGCGAGAATCGCTACATTGCGAAATTGCGCCAGATTCAGCCAAGCATGAGAACAGAGAGAGACGCGTAGAATCAGGGATCCGGGATTTGGAAGTAAGACTTATTATTTGACTTTAGCCTATGAATGATAGGCTAAATTTACAATATTCACTTCGAGCTATGATTCACTAACGAGACAGTGACCGACGCTATGGCTGATGACTCCGCTACATCCTCAGCATCCAGCGATGGACCGGAAGAATCTTCATCATTTCCGGCTGCTGCAACAGGTGACGAATGGTGGATGCGGAAAGCGGTCATGACCTCCATCGCATCCCTCAATATCCTCCTTATCGTCGCCGGTGCCACAGCCAACTCCATCGTCATCGTACTGTTCTGCGCCTCGAGGACCATCCGAAAACCACAGAACATCTTGACTTGCAACCTGGCCCTGGCGGACCTTCTGACCGGACTCTTCAGCGGCGTCACGGCGGTGTCCATCTTCGGAAGCTGGTGCCCCCAACCGGAAACCAATTCGTCATTGTGCGTCACAGTGGCTGTCATCCAGTCGTGCGCCAGCTCGTCTGCGATCAGTGCCATAACGATGATCGCACTCGTGCGCTATATAAGCATCGTTCGGACCAGTCTCCAGGCGCGCCTCTACCGCTGGGGCGTGGTCATCCAGTTCTGCGTCGGTGGTTGGGTCTTCAACGTCGTCGCCCTTATCATCCTGGTCGTCAAGGATCAGATGAGGGCCGTCAGGAAACCGGTCACTAGGCAGTGCTCCTTCGACTTTTCATACAGCCTGACATACAACGAGGTATCCAAAATTTATTTAATATATATCTCAACGTCTCACATTAATTCTAACACTCACATTCGTTGGACGCAATGGTGTATATAGTGGTGATGTTCGTTGCCTTGGAGGCAGGTTCGAATCCACCCTCAAGCCGCCGCGTAAGCACCTTGAGCAAGTTCTTCACTCGCGATTGCTCGTGCGCTTCGGTGTGAAACTACGATGCAGTGTCCGCGCTGTAGTCGGGAGCGCCTCTGGGTAGTGAGCTTGAAGAGGCAATATAGAAATGGAGATATAAATAAATAACAGTTTCACTTAGCCTATGGCATTTAGGCCCTAATTTTGAATGAAAATTCTCTGCTGGCATTTCATTTTGAATGGAAAAACAGTTTAATTTACATTGTATAGTAGGCCTATAATTATGTCATTGGAAAATTTAAAGACGAACAGTATGTCCGCTTGCTTATCTTTTCAGAGAGAAAGCTCTGCGCTGGTATAGGCTATGTCATTCTCAAAGATGAAACAAATTCTATGTTGGCATTTCATTCTGTTAGAAACACTCTTTCTTTTCGGTTAGGATGCAGATATGAAGAAAAAAGTGACGCAAATTGTCGCGAAGTCCCCCCTTCGTCCGAAAGTAACCTGTACTTCCGGCCTCAAGGGTGACTCGCCTCGCCGTAGAGCCCTAGGGTCCATCCCATGAATTAGGCCACCGGTCAATGCTGGGTCCAAAATCCGTTCGGTCTCATAAGACCGATTTCCCCTTTGATCATATTCATGATAGTTAACGCGGGGCTGTGTAGCTAATCGTTGACTCCGTCTGAGTCCGCTCGTGTCCGCATTCCATGGTACCAGGCTATGGCTCGAGTGTAAAGGCGCGACAACTGTATTAGGTGTAACTACAGACCTACTGTAGTCAGGGTTCGTGGTGGACTCTACAGCGAGTTGTCCGTCAAGTGTAGGGGAAGCTTCAAGTCGGTCAAGGCGACACATAATTTCCCCTACTTGTGATCTGACGTCACCTACTTGAAATCTTACTTCCCCATGAAGTGCGCCTACTTGAGATTCAATCTGTCCTTGAAGGGCGCCTACCTGTGACCTCACTTCCCCTTGAAGTACGCCTACTTGTGATTCAATCCGTCCTTGAAGGGCGCCTACCTGTGATTCAATCCTCCCTTGAAGGGATTTGACCTCCGAGAATTTATTGTCAATCCGGTTCATCATCAACTCAAGAACCGAACTAACTCGGGACCTATCAGAGGCACGTGACCTTCGACCCTCGTCTTCGTTCGGGCGCTCCATAAATGCCGGAGATATAGGTCGACTAACGCTCATGATCAGAATGACAACTCTGCTTTACTTCTTAATTTATCAAGTTTATTCACAATGAAAGTAAGTTCAACGCTAAAGGAGTATTAATTAAAACAATCGACAATCGATCACAACTTGGAAAATTATCACAATGTCCCAAATTCACTTAATGGCGATTAATCCCCGTTTAATCCATTTTACCTTAGTTTCCACATACCTTAACTTGGGAACGGAAGCTGGGAAAGCAAGGTTTTAATCCACCGAAACGACGCAAGTATGTGTGCAATCCACGCAACGATTCGCTGACGGTGCAATTTGTACTCCACGTTTGCGCAAAGATAATTTTTCGGTAATCCAGTGAGATATTTATTCCGAAGTGATATAATCCACGTTTCGCGTAGTTGCCGATATCGAATTACTCCATTTTGAACTAATATTCCACGATTGAGACCAAATTTCTTACATAAACTTCACCCACAACGGAGCTCTTGTCAAATGCGACTTATCTCTTCAACGGCCAGGACACGTGTTGACGCGATATTGGCGCCTAAACCCGCGATCCAGACAGGTTCGTAGTCGTTGGTCGTTGGTAAAATGGCCGACGATGTGGCCTCTGAGTCGTTACGGCAGATTATGGTGTCTGTAGTGAAAGTCGCCGAGAAATTTGTGAATATTTGTTAGTCTTTTGAAGTCGTGATTGCTTCTCTGACTTTGTCGTCTCCGTTTTCATAATGTTTGGACGGGATTTTGTATCGCATGTTCGTGTGGACCTAAGCAACGGGCGTTCGCCATTGGACGGGTCTACTTCGTCTTCCGCAGGGGATGTCAGGTTGGTCAGAATACCATCATATCCGCCAGCAATTTCTTGGTGTGCGGACCTAAGGAAACCGGCGTTCACCAGTTAACGGATCTATTTCGTCCTCCGCAAGGGATGCCAGTTTTAATCATACCAATGATACCATCATATCCGCCAGCCTGCGATTCAATTACCGGACTTGCATATTACACGAATGAGACGATGAAACGAGAGAAGGATTTTATGCTTCATTTACTGTCTTTCAGCGAGGATTGTACCGTTGCGGTGCTACGTGTTTGCGACAGTTCTGCTCGTTGCTGTTCTTTGCTTCGACCACCAAGCAGAGACTCAAATATTCCGATCCTAAACTCAACTTAACATCGTACGAGAAACTTTCCGGCTGGACTCTTATGTCTTCATCGGAGTTCATTCGATTGTGACTCGTGTTGTTGTTTTTTGGCTGCGTTATTACTCTCAGATGACTTTGTTTGCTGTAGCGACTGTTAACATCATAGGCCGTGCGCTTTTGTGCAAGACGTGTCTTGTTAAAGCGCGTTAGAAATAATAAATTGTATTGTATTGTATTGTACAAAGGCCTGCTTAAAGTCTAGGCTTGGGTTTTTCCGCTAACGTTAAAGTATACGAACCACTTTATCATTGAGCCTCGCTTTGGTCCAGAAAGCCAGACAGCCTATGTTTTAACATGGACCACTTTATCATACAGCCTCGTTTCAATTCAGACTAGGCGGCAAATTTTACTGCTTACGTCAGCCTGTCCGGGCAGGTTTGTCGTAGCGCACGGGCCTATGTCTAAATGTCCTGCTGCGTATCTCTGCGTATCTCTGCGTATTATTAAATATTACTGCGTGTTTAATGTCAACAGGTCCTTGAGTGCATTTCACGGCGAAAACATTATATTAATAAATTTAGCGTTGTGGGCCCTCCCTGTGTATTTTAACCAGTATAATCGCCATTAATATTAATACAATAATCGCAATTAAATCGTAAAATGTAACATTCGTTACAATATATCCCGGTACTACTGACGACTGCGACAATGACGATGATAGTGATGATGATGACGATGACGACGACGACAACGATGGTGATGATTATAATGATAATAATCATGACGACGACGATGATGATGATGACAATAATGATAATGATGATGACGACGACGATGATGATTATAAGGATAATGATAATGATGATTGTTTGTTTGTTTGTATGTGCACTTGTTATAGCGCCCCTTCAAGCTCTCTCTACTCAGAGGCGCTCCCGAATGCAGAGCGGACACTGCATCGGAGTTTCACGCCGAAGCGCTGAGCAATTGTGAGTGAAGGACTTGCCCAAGGTCCTTACGCGGCGAGGTGGATTCGAACCTCGAACCTTCCGGCTTCAAGGCAACGACGCCACCACTACACCACCGCGCCCCACAATGATTATGATTATGATTATGACGACAACGACGATGATGATGACAACGACAATGACAATGATGAGGATACCGCTGCTGATGATGATGTTGATGATAATGATGACGATGATTATATCGACGGCGACGGCGATAGTGACACAAAAATTAGCAGTAGGCGTTTGAAAACCATTACTTTGTCGATCGAAATTTAGCGCCATCATCATTCTTCGCAAACTGTATCCTTATATGAAGAATCGAGACACAAATCGTCAACATCCTTAAAACTATTGCCAGTGTGAGAATTGTGGAAAAATAACCTGGGGGTGGCCTATGATAAACTTGGAATTGGGGCGTGAAAAACAGAGTTTACTATGGGGCACTAAGAAAGACTGGGGGGGTTGAAACCCCCAACCCCCGGCAATTATCACCCTGACTATTGCAGGTGGGTGCCGTATGCATCGGTCTCCAGATGATGTCCGTAGCCATCGCCTACGTCTCCATCTACCGCTTCGTCCAGCAGAGCAAGGCCCGGGTCAATGGTCACACCAACAACAGCAGCAGCAAGGAGGCAGAGCAGACGCGTAGCCTACGTCAGGAGATGCGACTGGTGGCACCGATGTTGGCCATCTTCCTTTGCTACTGCGGCAGCTGGTCGTCCTATGTCATAGTAGACATCCTGGTCGATCCAACCGAGCTGAACCACCCGTGGTCCCACATTCTGACGCAGTTCATCCTCGCGCTGAGCATGATCGCCGATCCAGTCATCCTGATCGTCTTCAACCAGGTCTACCGCGAGGAACTCCGGCGTCTCCTTCGTGTGTCCAAGTGGTGCGGGGTCAGCCACCGTCAGCAGGGGACAATCCGGGGAAGAGCGACGTCCCATGGCGCACAGACTCTGGAGACGATCAGCGATGGTGGACAGCATGCCCAGTCTTCGGTGGTGTCCCCTCGAGCAGTCAAAGTCGTCACTTTGGATCAGTGAATCTCTCGTAGTCCTACGCTGCTCTAATTTTCTGACAGTCCGAGTCCTAAGTACGGCTTTACCGAATGGGTGATGATCACCTTTCACCCGAATACGAATAATTGGACCAACAATTCGTCCGAATATGAATTGTGCACACAATTTTAAGTTGCAGGGCGTTTTAAAGGAATCTTTACAAATGCACAACCATCAATGTTTAGTCTGGTGTCCTTTGGCCCAAAAACATTCGACGATCTTTTTAAATCTCTCAACTTAACCAAAAAACACAATGTAGCCTTTTAGCGTCTTTCTTACTACACATGCAGTCCCTCCCTTCCATTCCGGCTCCCATTGTAACATACATAATAATAGCCTTCTGGTAGTGTCAGTCTCAACTAAGGATGAAGGAGGAGGGCGTCTCTAATCATCGTTGTTTGAACTCTACGTCATTAAATATCCTTGTGTAAACTCCCGCTACTGCCATGGGCGCCCGCACATAGGGGCAAGAGGGGGCACTTGCCCCCCCCTGAAAAACTGAAACCTATTTTTCTAACTACTAATTTTGGGGTTTATAACAAATTTCTTCGCATTAGAGAATAAAAAACCTACTTTTAACTAATACTTTTCGATTTTTTAAACAAATTTCTTTGCCAAAAGAAACAATTCATATTAGAAATTTTAAAAAGTGAAACTGAGAAATTTACATCAAGAAACCTCTATGAAAAATACCCATGCATGTTCTTAACTCCCTGCATTGCATTTTTTTACCTCTTGCTACAAATTTCTTAACCTTGACCATCGTGTTTTGCCCCCTCCTGCAAAAATTTCTGCGGGCGCCCATGGCTACTGCTGTTCTTAGAATGGTGTCAGTCTCGAGGCCTAATAAAAGGGAGGGTGACGTTAATCATCTTTGTCTGAATGCGACGTCCTTAACTAAACAGTTGACCTTTGAACTTGGTCGCTGCCATTCCTTTGGTACAGCGCCAGTCCAATGTCTGGAAAAAGTAGGAGGGTGACATGTCAAGGCGACGGCAGAAGACCTTCGCCTGGCATCATCCTCAGTGTATCATCATCATTGTCGCTGCCATCATTTTCGTCATCATCATCAATTTTTCCGTCATCATCATGACCACCACATGCACCACCACCATCTGCACCACCGCCATCACCACCACCATCATCATGATCATCATCACCACCACCACCACCATCATCATCACCACCACCATCATCATCACCACCATTATCATCATCATCACCACCACCATCATCATCATCATCATCGAGTAAAAATTGAACTAAATGCCACTTTCAGGCCATTTGAATCTTTATTTACAAAACGTTTGGCAAACGCAAAACATTTACAGGCAAAACGGCAACAAAATACAGATCAGCATATTTGTAGGAAATCGAAAATAAATCGAGGCACACAAACTATTACTAATGAATAATTAAATATAATTATGTTTCGTCTCTTAAATTTCGTGCAGTAGATTTCATGATCAATTCAGTGGCCATTATAAACACTGAGCCTGCATACGTACAATATACATTTATTTTTTATTTTAAAATTATTAATACATATTACCACAGTATTGTTATCTATATTGTGATATTACCACGGTATAGATAACAAATACTGTGATATTACTATGGCCAGTCTTCAGTAAATATTAGCTTACTAATCTACTCCCTCAAGAAGCAGACAAGATGGAAGGCAACTCTGCAAATATTTTCACAAGAAATGATTACTCTTAAAAGTAATCCATTCTGTCGCATCTTGTCTTAATCTTCATGGTCACTCTTGCTTCTTTGACCTTTCATCTCCCCGTCTTCAGTAAATATTAGCTTACTAATCTACTCCTTCAAGATGCGGACAAGATGGAAGGCAACTCTGCAATTATTTTCACAAGAAATGATTACTATTTAAAGGTAATCCAATCTGAAGCATCTTTGTTTTAGTCTTCATGGTCACTCTTGCTGCTTTGAGTCAGCATATCTATGAATAAGTCATCTAAAAAAAGTATTTCAGTGAATCACTCTGTAGAGTCACTTTTAAGTCGATTTCTAAAGTCTGTACATTGAGTCACATCTTGTGATGAGCCAAAATCAAATATAATATAAATAATTCTATAATATAAATAATTCTGTATTTCTGAAGCACCAGAATGTAAGAAGTCAAACATCAAAGGCATTTGAAAAATTGTGGGTTGATGTCTTCATGGGCGTCTGCAGATATTTTTGTAATGGAGCAAAACACAATGGCCAGAGTTAAATTTTTTAGCAAGACTTTGAAGAATGCTTATCAGGATATTAAGAATAATTATGTGTATTTTTCATAAAGGTTTATAAATGGCAAATTTATCAGTTTCAATTTGCACATCATTAGTGTAAGATAATGTTAACAGTAGAAAAAATTTTATTAATAAAATAGGCATAAATTTTCTAGAGGTGGGCTGGGGTTAAGTGTCCCTCTTGCCACTATGTGCGGGGCCCATGTATGTCTTGCTCCTGGTCTCCCACACGGAAACCGCCTCCTGTAAGACTGAAACCCACAACTCCACACTCCACAGGGAAGTATTCTCAAATCAATCGGCTACCAAGTCAGAAACACGTTAAGTCATAGCTTTAGAAAAAAGTGCAATTAAGGCATCATCATTGTAATCATTAAATATAAACTTATATAGTGCCATAATAAACTTACATAGCGCCATTATAAACTTATGTAGCGACATTATAAACTTATGTAGCGACATTATAAACTTATGAAGCGACATTATAAACTTATGTAGCGACATTATAAACTTATATAGCACACAAGGCATCAACAAAACAAAACAGTAATCAAGGCAAACAATCATTTAATTACTGAAAATAATTACTAATTAACAATAACTTCATAGGCAACATTGGATCGCAATTGAAGCACTTGACAATTGAAATGTTGTGCTGCAGAGTTGAGACACAAGCGCTTCCGAAAAATTCAATTGTCTACTGTAAATTTTTTGTTACCAACAGTGGCATAGCCACGGGAAAAAATTTGGGGTTTCCATTTCAGGGGTTTTCCATTGGTCTTGGTCGCAAATACACAGAATAAGTTTCAAACAAATTTAGGAAATTATCTATTTCGGGGTTTTAACCCATAATATCCCCTAAATATGCCTGGTACAACTACAGCTGTTTTCAGTTACTATACCACCGGTAATGTAACAGCCACCTAACAGCTGGACAGAGTTACATTTACGAAGCTTCGAAGAAAGGCCAAAATAAAGGAGCTAAGTAATTCTTCAGGTATATGCTCACTCCTTGATATATATTCATATTCAATCTTAAACACTGCTTCACGTTGATATGCCCTTTACACCGGGTAACCATGGAAACAGATTCAACAACACGATTAATGATTCTTATTGACAAAATTGACTAAACATGATTTCTTACAAGCAACAGCTGAAAACGGCATAAAATTATAGAACCGCGACTAAAATACCCTCTAAAAAATGACGCATGATTTCAAAACTGTGCTTAATTAACTAATCTCCATATCACACTTGAAGAAGAAAATTCCCTTTCCAGATTCCCCGAACCCTAATCCCAAAACCCTAACAGATCCAACAACTTCTAAAGCGCCGCTATTATACAGAAGGCAGCGATCAATAACATCATGGATTCATTTAGGCATTTATATAGCACCTCCACAAAAAGTCCAGACCCGAGTACGAAAAATAATTTAAGTACTCGCCAAATGCCATCAAGCCATTTTAACATCTTTTTGAAAACGATAGGGCAGAGAAACCTGTGGTGATGCCAGGGTTCTTGGCCTTTGACCTGTACCCAATATTATAGAGAACTTTGAAATGGGGTCAAAACCAGTTTCAGTTCATCGCGACCGATTTCAAGACGTTCTTCAGTGTCACTATATAAATATCGAGGGCTTAGAGCACAGACGTCGTATCTACCATTTTTTCCGAAAATCACTTTTTGACGCTATTCGATGCGTAAAATTATTCTTCACAGCCTCACAAAGGTTGTATGTACATACGGGGAATAGGCACTAAGATATCGTTCATAAACTGAATGTCGTATCTGCAAGTCAAGGTTACAAATGTCGTATCTGCCGCACATACGACATTTGTGCTCCAATGTCTGCCGCACATACGACATTTTTGCAGTAATTTCTGTCACATACGACATCTGTGCAGTAATTTCTGTCACATACGACATCTGTGCAGTAATTTCTGCCACATGCGATATTTGTGCATTTGGTGGGGGGGCTGAGCCCCTAGCCCCCTACCGCCACCACTGTGTATGAAAAAGCAACATGCTTGTAACAGATAGTTTTGTTCTGTCGTCTTAAATGCTCTTGTTCTTGCACATTACGATGATCGTGCGGTTGTCCGTCAAAAATAATCTACTGCACAGATGTCGTATCTGACCTTTAAATACATTTTGAAGTCTTTCCGTTATGATGCTGCATAAAAGACACTGACAATATCACTTGCTCGATCAAAATAAACATTTTGGCTATCTCACTTTTTATGAGAAAGGAACACGTATCTTGAAAAAAAGTTTTTTCTACTTCCTGAAAAATTTTGTTTTTTGCACATACGACGTCTGTGCTCCAAGCCATCGATATGCCCAAATACAAACATACATCTTAGAAAACATATTACAGAGAATCTGCAGCAATTTTTGCTAGTAAAAGAGTTGTAACGGAACAAATTAAGACCAATTTATACAGACATACTTTAAGCTGTTTCATATTTTTAATAATTATATTAATATATATCTGCATATATATATATATATATATAAAATATTTCTACATTATATATTATATATGAATATAGAATATTTCTACATGATTATTTTAGTAAATCACAATTAATTTTAAAGAGCCGAAAAGTGCCAGAAAACTGTTCTGGAGCGTTTCATACGCAAAAAGCACTGATTATAATGGAAGATAGAGTAAGGCGGAACATGAAACATTTAACAAATACGAAGAAATCATGGCAATCTGAATCACCAACTTTACTAGCCTAATATTAAAGCTGGGCTCAAGTGGCCTCCATGCACTGACCAAGAGTCCTAGACATATCTATTCTGCAATTGGAAGCAGTTTACATTCAGCCATACGATACCACCAACAAAACTAGACATAATTGTGAACAGCTTACATCCAAAAAGGCTCATCCCTATATCATAATATGCAAAAAATCATATTTTCGACCCCTTTTCGTGCTGCAACTCGTACATTTTGTGAATCCCTCTATGTGTACATACAAAAAAATTCTCAATCCCAACCCTTACAAAAGTTAATCACCTTGTCATTCATCATAAACATTCATCTTAAAGTATATTACAACTCAGCCACTGGTTGCACTCTGCCAGTGCCAGTCCCAAGCCTGGATAAAGGAGGAGGTCGTCGCTAATGGTCTTTGTAACCACACAGTGACGTTAAACTGCAACTACCACTGTAGATTACGATTTATTTTTGTTAAACATCATATTTGCTAACTAAAATTTGTTAACTGTTATAGTTCACTGTTAAGATCTGAACAGAGTTTAATTATAATGTAATCAAAAAGACATTGTATGACTATTATAGGATAATACAAACAGTTATAAATATCCCAATGTGGAAGTCATAAACAGACATTTATTTACGTACATACAATTTGTCAAGACCCTTCCCGCATAACGCATACGTACGCAAAAATTGCCTAAATCCAGTGGCCCCGTTCTTGCGTATGTAATATAATATATTATAATATATTATATATGAACAGCCCAAATGAAGCATGCAAAATTATTTTACAACACAGCGCGGACAGATGACTGAAAGCACCGAAAACTCCCATCGCTACAAAAAAACGAATTAGAAAAAGAAAAAATAGATCTTTGTGTACAGATCAGTAATATCAGAAACAGTTAGGAACATTACGGAGCAGTCTGAAACATTCAGGAACGTTTTGGACATTATCGTGGAGCATTGTGGAACATATTCGGAAGCATTTAGCAGCATTAAGGAGCATTTACGAACAGCCAGGAACATTCAGGAGCATTTAGGGACATTGTGGAGCATTCTGACACGTTCAGGAGCATTTAGGAACAGTCTGGAACAGGAATATCCAGGAGCATTGGAGAATATTCAGGAAAACGCTACATATGGGAGCTTGCAGGAACAATCGGGAACTGAAATTCATCGTAGAAAACCAATTGAGACTGATCGGCAAGCAGTGAAAAATTGTAGAAGAAAAATCAGTCGAGACAGTCTCGTGACTTCAAGTTTTGGATCGACATCCGATGGTTTTGTTGACTTTCGACTGCAAAAGAGAAATTTGAAATCCAAATAAATATGTGCAAGGTAAAGCATTCAAGCACACTTCCATTCAACACCTCATCAAGCAATGATGTAAAAATACCATAAATGTTAAAATGATATAAACGGGGAAACCGGAATAAGACATCGCTTTTGCCCAAAAACTAAAAACCGAAAAAACTGAAAACGAAAGTAATTTGACCTTGATCTGGTACTACATTTGAAAATCAAAAACCTTGTTTACATAACTTTATTTTATGACGACGTTAATACAGCGAAATTGTGAATCCTTGAACGTACAGAGGCAATGTACAGGATTTCAGACAACAGCAAATTAAAGAAAATAATTATGAACAGCAAATAGAAAATAGGGTCACTTAAAATAACTAAAAAACGGGGAGAAAGAATAGAAAAACACGATTTTTCAGAAGAATAAAAAAGAAAAATGTTTTTTACAACTATGAAAAAAACCACTCGTCTTATTGTTATCATTATTATCACGATTACTATTATCATTATCACTAATATTACCACAATAATTATTCTAACTATAAATTATTTTAATCGTCCTTCACATCATCCTCTCTGTTGTTTCACCCTCCAGTATTTCAAGATATATAGACAGCCTAGCCTACTACAGTTGTAACTTGTAAAACAATGTAATATTTTGATCAAATATACCTTACTTGCACTTCTGGTGCAGTCTATCACATTACAAATACATGCCTAAAAACTCTAAAAAGTACAAGCCAGTGCACAAAACACTGTCAAAGAACAACTGCATTTCTGCTCAATTTCGCCAACTATCCATTATGGATGGAATATTGAAAAATGAAAATACGATCTATTCGGGACCAATGCTATGGACAAGTTGTGTTAAACTACATCCTTCCTCAAGTTTTCTGTGAAATTTTTTGTGCCTGGTTTAAATCCTGGATGCATCGTAGATATAAAACATGTATGTATGTATGTATGTATGTATGTATGTATGTATGTATGTATGTACATGTATGTATGTATGTATGTATGTATGTACATGTATGTATGTATATATGTACATGTATGTATGTATGTATGTACATGTATGTATGCATGTATGTATGTACATATGTATGTATGTATATATGTATGCATGCATGCATATATGTATGTATGTATGCATGTATGTATGTATATATGTATACATGCATGCATGCATGCATGTATGGTTAATGGCCAAAGGTTTCCGCGGAACCCCGGTTGAAAATCACTGACCTACATTGACTACCAGTCATCAGTCACAGCAACAGCAAACGATGTCTTTTATACACGAACAACAGCCACAACAGAGGATGCAAGGACAACAGCAACAGACTAGGATGACGGCGGCAACGATGACGACAACGGCTCCCAAGACAATGAGAAGAATGACCCACCACTCGGGGCTACAACAAAAGAAACAAACTTTCCATTGTTTTAAAGCGTCATCTTTAACCAAGTCATCCGTGCAAAAACTGCAACGGAAGAATTTATTGTTTCCAAAACCGCTGACTTGAACTTAAATCTCTCATTTGATATTGAAATAAAATAATTAATGAACAATCATGCAACTACATTCAAAACTGAAGATAAAATAACAATTGATTGATTGATTGAATGATTAATCGATTGAATGATTGATTAAATGATTGATTGATTGAATGAATGACTGGTTAAACGATTGATTAATTTACGGCTTAAATGATTTACTGATTCAATGGATGATTGATTGAATGATTGGTTGATTAAATGATTGATCAATTTACTGCTAAAATGGTTGATTGATTGATTCATTGATTGGTTTAAATCCACTTCAGCACCAAACAGGAAATTTCCTGTCTCTACATGGTTACTAGAGCTAAATCATCAATATTACATAAGAAAATGAGGAGTTGAAAATAAGTTAAGAAATTCAATAACTTAGACATCAAATATACTTAAAATGTCAAATGTCATTAACCGCAAATAAAAGTGCATACCAATTTGAAATTTAAGTAATACTCTGATAGTATAATTTATAACATAAACAATAAATAAACTATATACCAATTTCAAATTTACATAATATCCTGACATTACAATTACATTATTTGCACAGTTTCATTTCTTTCAGGTGCAGATAAAATAATAATAATTTATATAATTTATAATATAATCAAAACTGCAGACGAAGAGTCAATTTGACTAACCATAAGTTTCCAACTGCGACCTGCCCCTCTTTGCAATTTGCACAAAGACCTACAATTAAAAAAGTAAATTTTTAAAAGACCTGTTTACAAGCAAATCCTCAGAGAGGCTTTATAAATTCTAGATAGAATACAGTATACTCTACTCTCGGTGCACATGGGGGTCACGCTCTACGTTCCTCCACTCAGGGTGAACTCAGGGTGAACTCCTCATTACCCAGCACGAACTGCTCTTAGATATCACTGTGCTTTCTCTGTTTCATATAAGCCCACTTATATGGAATGGGTATCCACTGTCTACAGGGTGGGCCAAAAAAAGACCCTCCCCCTACGTTTTTTTCCAATATCTTGGCCAGAAGTAAGAATTTTGAAATGAAATTTTACAGGCTTAAAGACAATTCATATTTACACCTGATGGTCAGATTTTATCAAAATATTTCAAACAGAGCAAAAGTTATGCCCCTATTATGGAGGCCACCCACCGTTTTTTGACGATTCAAAAACGTAACACAACAAAAAGTAGGTTTTTGCCAATATCTTGGCCAAAGGTAAGAATTTCGAAATGAAATTTTACAGGTTAATAGACAATTCATATTTACATATGATGGCAAGATTTCATAAAAATATTTCAAACAGAACAAAAGTTATATCACTTTTAGTGAGGCCACCCTACGTTTTATGATGATTCAAAAAAGTCAAAAAACGGTGGGTGGCTTCACTAAAAGTGATATAACTTTTGTTCTGTTTGAAATATTTTTATGACATCTGGCCATCATATGTAAATATGAATTGTCTATTAACCTGTAAAATTTCATTTCGAAATTCTTACTTTTGGCCAAGATATTGGCAAAAACCTACTTTTTGTTGCGTTACGTTTTTGAATATTCAAAAAACGGTGGGTGCCCTTCCTAAAAGTGGCATAACTTTTGGTTTGTTTGAAATATTTTGATGAAATCTGGCCATCAAATGTAAATATGAATTGTCTTTAAGACTGTAAAATTTCATGTCGAAATTCTTACTTTTGGTCAAGATATTGGCAAAAAACCTAGGTGGGGTCTTTTTTTATGGCCCACCCTGTATACGCCTTATGCCTAGGGTTTGCTCATACAGTATGTGTTTTATCGCAGCCTTAAATCCATCCTTTTCAGCCGAGGTTAGGTCGGAAGCGCTCCTGAGTAGTAACCTTGAAGTGGCGCTATATAAATCTCCACAATGAATGACCGTATGAATGAATGAATGAATGAATGAATGAATGAATACAATTGTCCCAAAATACACAGAAGTGTCTAAAAAAAAATCGGAAACAAATTATTTCAAGGAGGTTAACTTGTAACCATCACCCGCCCGCCCGCTAAAGCATCCATGTTCTCATCGTAATGTAGTAGTAGCATTTGCAGTTTAACGTTTTACTGTGTGGTAGCAAAGACCATCAGCGACGCCCTCCTCCTTTATCCAGGCTTGGGACTGGCACTGGCAGAGTGTAACCAGTGGCGGAGTTCATTATCCTAATGAGCGTCGGCAGAGATAGTTGCCTGCCAGTCAATTGGCAAATGGAAATAAAGCGGCCAGTCATAGAGAAGTCACCGTGAAGGTCACCTGCCATATTCCTTAATAGACCACTCCCATGTTAGTAATAGACTGAGTCTGATGCCATTTCACGGTCCCACAGGAACCGTATAGCAGGAAATTGGCGCCATCTCACGGGTGCTCTGGAAAATACAGTAACACTGCATTGCAGAATTTGTCTTCTTGATTGTTGATCGGAACCGAAGTGGCAAGCAATTAGCCTTCATCTGCATTGGAAAACTGCACATGCACTATTCATACATTTCCATGTCACATGTTCGCATCAACTCCACCAGTGCTTGGAATTGGCAGTGCCAGTCCCAACTCTGGAGAAAGGAGGAGGGTGACACTAATCAGCTCTGATATGACACAGAGTCGTTAAACAAGCAAGCAGATTCGCATTTATGTCCGACCTTGCGCACATCATTACTGCTTGGAAAGGGGGCATTAAGGGGCGGATACAGAAATTTTCTAAGGCAAAATTGTCGGTGATCTTTGCCAGAAAAAATCTGATGACCTTTAGTCATCTTGTCGAAAATGTGTGAAAAATATACCATTTTCCCTGCCAAATTAACTGCCATAGACTGAAGACCTTTTTTAGTCATCTGGTCGAATATAATTTTTTTATGTGGAAAACATACCATTTTCCCTGCCAAATTAACTGAAGACCTTTTTTAGTCATCTGGTCGAATATGTGTGGAAAATTTACCATTTTCCCTGCCAAATTAACGGCCATAGACAGCATGAAAGGTTGTCCGCTCTGTGCGTGTGTGTCTGTGTGTGTGCGTGTGTGTGCGCGTGTGTGTAAGTGCGTGTGTATGTAAGTGCGTGTGTGAGTAAGTGCGTGTGTGTGTGTGTGAGGGCAAGAGCAGGTAATACTGCTTACTTGATTCAGGCAAAGGCCGAGGAAAACCCAGTGCTGACAGGTGACAGTGTGTAATGCAGTGACTGCAGCTGACAAGTCTGTGAAAAGCAGAGACCATGACGACAAGGCCAAAGAAGAACGAGGGCGAAAAACGGACTGAGAACGTCAGCAGAACACAGATCATTGTATAGTACTGTATTGTATTGCATTGTATATTTTATGAGAATTTATAAAGCGCCTCTTGCAGTACTAGCTATTCAGAGGGCTCTCAGCATGACAGCAGGAGGAAATTTTAAGAAAGACTTCACGCAGCGAAGGGCTGAAATGACCCCTCCCCCAATAAGATTTTACTACGGATAGTGGGAGGGAGGTCATTCCACATAGAAGGGCCTACAATGGAAAGGCGCCGTGCTGTGCCATGAAATCGATCAGCGGACCGGAGAGGGAGGGAGAGTCCTGCGGATGAGAGGGGCATGTGCATCAAGTCAAAAAGATGTGCTGTACATAGGCTTAGAAAGATCAACAATCTTATTGTTGAAAACACGTTGTGCACGTCAGCGTGTGCGAATGTGTGTGTGTGTGTGCGTGTGTAGTTGTGTGTCATTGGACAAATTAGTCACAAGACAGTATGATATTTCATGGAATAGTAGGAGTAGGAGTGGGAGGAGAAGAACAGCACTCCATTAAGCTACCAGCACAGAGGCAGCCATGGAAATGAAGTGTTAGTGACTCCATTTTCTTGACCACGGCATACAAGGGCAGGTTTGCAGTTTCACTTTAGCACATACAGTGTGTCCGGTCAGTGTAGGCTACTAGCGCCGTGTGTTGCAGGCTGTCTGTTCTGCAGATAGTAGTTAAGATTATTTTGTGTCTTCTGTAATTTGCGTTCTTGTGAATTGTTTAAATTGCATAAATGTGCACTGTAGCCGGTTGCGGTCTGCCAAACCGGATTGTTTCAATAAAAAATTATTATTATTATATTTATTCATTACAGCCCAGTTGGCTAGTTGGTGCAAACAGATCAGAATTCTCCAAACAAATTTTTGGCCCGGCGGGATTTAAACCCACAGCTGTCCTCCAGTCCAGAACACTAGACCCATTGTGCACCCATAAAATAAGTCCTTCATATATTCATTATAATGCAAACTAACATGAGATTATGTAAAATCTAAATCTAATGGTGCTATATAAGATTGTTGTCTACACAGAGAGTACAGAATCCTCCATGGGATTGGCTACATCCTAGTAACAATGGGCTGCAGCAGCCCACAGGTTTAGATTATGTTTACAGACAGACAAAGACAGACAAACAAACACATGGACAAACAGACAACACAGAAAGAGACAGACACATAGACCGACAGAGTAACAGACAGACCAGACCCACGAACACACAGACAGACACACAGACAGAAACGTAGACAGACAGACGTCTCCATGGACACACAGAAAGACAGATGGACACAGACAGACAGTCGGACACACACATACACACACAGACAGATCAATGTGTTTTGCCTTGCATATCGAAACGACACAGCTTTGCTGCATAGCTATACAGCCTATAATAATATAGTCAATGATCTTGTACTGCTATATGCCATCTGTTTCCAATACCACATGTTTGATGACGATTATTTTGTCAGAAAAAGAGCCGTTCAACTGATGACCCAGATTTCAAAGGGTCTATAAATCAGAGGCGCAAAGTCTCCTCAGGAACTGGTGGTAACCAAACCCATCCTATACCCATTCCAGTGGCGTAGACAAAGAGGAGGGTTTCGGGGGTTAAACTCCCCCCCATATTGGCCTAGGAAACAAGTTTTTAAAGGTTATTTACCCACTTAAATAAGAAAAAACAAAACAATTGCTTGCAGTAACAATTGTTTTTCTTACTTTATTCCCTTTGTTACTTTATTCCCTTTTTATTTACTGTAATACTGTTGGGTTGGTGTAAGAAAGGGCATCCAGCCAGGCCATAAAACCCCCAAACCCCCTCCCTCCCATCATAAATTCCTGCCTACGTCACTGACCCATTCCCTTCTCCTTCTACTACATAACCCTCCCCCAGTATTTGAAGGTCCCTTCCTGAGAGCAAAGTAACCCTCATGTATAAATGCTTTTTCGCGACAGACAGACACACAACACAGAGAGACAGACACACAGACAGCAGTTGATAACACTTGCAATTATTGGCTTGCATACATAAAAAAATTATGTTTTACTGTATTACATGTAAGCTTGCCAACTGCCTGTGAACAGCAATTCTGCAAGAAGGGCTATATAAATCTATAAGTACAATACAATACAATACAATAGTGCCTCCCATTAAACAATATACTTACTTATTCAACTTACTTACTTACCGCGACAGTGCAAAAATAGATTACACTGCCTGAACTTCCTTTTAACCAAAATAACCCTTGCATGTCTCAAGAACATGTCTCCTTAATACATGGCCGGAAAGTTGTATTGACTGTCACGACGTGACAAATGTCACGACTGGGGGCAACCGTCACCACACAACTGCAATGCCTCTGGATTAAACCAGCCAACAAAGGCAACTTAATATGACGCACTAAGCAACCGTCATTGTCAACAAAAGACTTGGAAAACTTTTATTCAATGCATACCAAACGTGTCCTCTTGCTAGTAGCAGTTATCTAATCCAATATAATATGTACAAAATGTATATTAGTAAACTTATTCATATAAATACACATAATTTTATATATATATATATATACAATTATACACCTGTGTGTGAATTAAGTTATACATGTATATAGAAATATATATATATATATATATATGTGAATAATGTGCGTCACGCACACATGCGTTTTTGTCTACCTCAAAGTGTGGATAGCAACTGGCCAAATAAAGAATATTTATTCTTTTCTTATCTTTTTAATATAAACATTATATAAACAAAATTAACATATACACCTAAATATAATATATATATATATATAATAGTACAATATTATTTTATATAGCACAGCAATAATAATTAATTCAAGAATATCACAAAAACATATTCCTAAAGTTGCAATAGCTGGTAGTGTACTGAAAGTATTTCTCATATTATTTAAACGAAATCCTTGATTGTGTTGTTTCAATCCATTGCCATCTTTTATGATCATATCCAAAGCATACTCCATCACCACAACGATAGTTATAGAGAAGTGGCATAAGTATGCCCAAACGCACAGGTAAATACCAAACGAACGCACCGGTAAATTTTCTCCAGAGTCACCACATGATGTATAGCCACGATCCTAAATTTAAGTTTTTCAATTAATTATCACTGCAAGATCTTTAAAACCACCCAAGCCCCAACCCGCCGGACTGAGGGCTGTGCAATTTAAGGACCTGGTTGAGCGTGTGTGTGTGTGTGTGTGTGTGTGTGTGCACTCTGACAGTGCCAGTCCCAAGCCTGGATAGAGGAGGAGGGCGACGTTGATGATATCTTTGCTATCACAGTGTCCTTAAACTGAAACCACTGAAGCATGCAACAAAAATCCATCAGGAAGAAAACTGTCTATGCTTACCGCTACTATCACCAACAGCACTGCACTACCACCAAGGCCATAGCAAGGGGGGATGTTTGGGTGCTCAACTCTCCACCTCTCCCAAATGAAAAACGAAAATGCAAAAATGAAAAATGTATTTAAATACATGATGTAAGAAGTTAAGAACTACAGTGTGCAATGTGTTGGCCATTCAGACACCCCCCCCCCCCATGAGAAGGCACGACGCTTCTCCAACTACCTACTTAGTCAGTTCATTCGGTTTCGTGTTGCCGAGTAAACACTCCCACGTAAAAAATCCTGGCTCCGGCCTTGACTGCTACTGAAAGTCAGTCTAAATGGACTTGTAGAATATACCAATTACTGTGCAGTTCATCCGTGTAAGATAATCAAAGGGACAACATAGTTATGATGAAACGAGATAATAAAAGTGGATAAATGCTTGTTTATTATCTCTCTGTTTCTGGTGATATCATCGAATATTTATCCATTTATCTCTTGCCATTCCGGTTTCCTTCACTAATTGCACAGTGTCAAGTTCCTTATATCAGGAAGCTATTTCGACCGCTGCTACTGCCACTGCCACTGCCACTACTACTACTACCGAAGTTTAGCCATAATATATCAGTCTCTACCCTTTAATTCTCTCAATTATCGGTACACCAGCTTTAAGATTAATGATAAGGCTATCATAAATGCTGACAGACATCATAATCTGACAGAGAGACAGACAGACACAGAGAGACAGACAGACAGAAAGACAGACACACAGACAAATTGGATTAATGGAAGTAATTATTTGCTGAATAGAAGTTGGATTGATGGAAACAATTCTTGCTTGAACAGAATTTTTATTTGACATCAAACGACTGTAATAAATAGTCCATGTGTCATTTATATCGCCCAATCACGGCAGCAGACTTACGCTGGCAAAAGTCAAGTTGTATATTAGCTAAAAATGAATGCCCCAATACTACATGTATGCCGAAAACTGCCTATCCACTTAAACCAATTAATAATATCAGTGTAAATGCACTTGTACTTGAACAACTGTTTTGTTCATCCGTGTAAGATAATCTAGGGGACATAGTCAGATGAAAAATTACTCGTGTCAAAACGAGGCAGATAACAATTCAACATTTATCCTCTTCATCTATATTGTCAATGCGGGTGCACTAGTTGAACAATTATTGCTAATTGGACACAGTCAAGCTCATTAATCAAAAATCTACTGCTGCCACTACCATTACCACTACCACTACAAGCAAACAGTGCAGAAGCGATTTTATGCCCCAAATAAATTCTTGGCTATGAAAATGTCTGGTAGACCTGGGCAGAATAACGGTCAGGGCAAATGGTTTTTACCAGGGCATTTGGCCCGATTTGCCCTGCAGTGCATGGCGGTGGTGGTGGAGGAGGCAGTGATGATTGTAGTATTAGTAGCACTACTAATACTACAACCATCACTGCCACTTGGCAGTAGTATTGTTAAATATAGTTCACAATACTACTACCACCACCACCATCACTACAACCACCATTACTACACCACTAACACAACTACTACAGTATTACTGAGTGTAAGTTGCAATGACATTTCATTGTAGGGTTTAGGTTCACCTTCTTGTGTAACATGGAGAGTGTGAGAATCAGTATTAATCACCCGAGTGGTCAGTAGTTGTTCAATGATACTGTGGCATTCATTACAAAGAGTGTTGCTGCCCTCCTCCAATCTCCAGGCTTTGGACTGGCACTGCTACAGTACGAGCAGTGACTGGGTTGCTTATCGTTTTAGATACTGGCATGCTTACTGAACGTATAATACTGATGTTCACAGATATTTTTTGGCAATACCTAGAAATCAGTGTCATGCTTAATCCCAACAAATCAACAAAGCTGAGGAGTGATCAGAGATCAAACAGTCTTTGGTGATTTAATACTGACAGACATCATATTAATTATTATTTAATTCTGCTTACTTTTAATACTGTGGATATCTGGCAAAACACAATTTACCATACCCAGCTTACATAAACAGAAACCTACCAGTCCTAACCCTTCAATTGTCTTAATTATCGGTACGCCAGTTTAAGATTAACGATAAGCCTATCATAAATGCTGACAGACATAATCAGACAGACAGACAGAAGACAGACACGCACACACACAGACAGACACACACAGATAGGCAGACAGTACTTGCATCTATTAGTACTATGATACTGACCGGTCTTTAAAACAAAAGCTGAGAGCAAGAGAGTTCCATAGAACAACCGCTGTAGTAGCACCGAACTTTGCATGATGACGAGATGTTGCTTGGCGACAAAATGGACGAATTGAACCAACACAACAGCTGAAAGCAATCACAAAACCATTAATCCAAGCGATAACAGTAGTCTAAAAAAATCTGCAATATACTCACATAAAAAAGAAATTAAGATAACAAATTTAATAAAGCATTCATTCATTCGTTCGTTAAAAATCTCTTGTTTAATGACACTAAGCAAGTCCTTCACTTGCAATTACGCGGGCGCCTCGGCGTGAAACTCCGATGCAGTGTCCGCGTTGTAGTCGGGTGCGCCTCTGAGTAGTGAGCATGAAGGGGCGCTATAGAAACGAAGAAATAAATAAATAAATTCGGTACAGCTCTAGTATCTAGTATGACTAGTATGACAGCTCAGACAGGTGACTCTAAAGGCAATATACCAGTCAATATTTGGATAGGTGACTGTCAGTGAACCCTACTGAGGCAGCCAGCCAATCATCTGGGATTGGCATGAATGCATTAATAATTTAAGAGATGGTCCGTCATTTGGCTCATAATTATTGCAATGTTTGTTGCTCAGCCAAAGAAGCAAGCAAATGTCAGCCTGCACTTTGAAGGAGTTTCAAGAGAAACCTGCTAGCAAGTACCTTGTCTTTGCATTGTATCCCTGCCACATAACGACCTTGTCAAGTACAAACTCTGCATGATAGTACTCTTGTACCTAACGCACACCAGTCTGGTTATTATAAAACGAACTGGAAAACATCTGACCCTGATTAAAATTGAAAATAAAAATCATCATCAGAGTCTCTAAAACTTAATTAATTTTTCTATTTATTCTACCAACTGCACTTTGAAAAGGAGTGTATTTAACTAGAGGCGTCAAACTTTTGAAATAGCGGGGAAGTTATTTTCCAGCAATTGGCGCTGGGCTATGTTGCTGAAGGTGCCTGGACCAAAATGAGAGCGAAGACCTGGGAGGGGTCTCGGTGAGAATGTATTCAGAAAATTTTTGCAGAAAGTTTATCTCAAACCGTGCAACTGTTAACATGCAAAACAGTCAAACTAGACTTAAAAATCTTAATTTTTGAGTTTCATTATTCATTACGAGTCACGAACATCAGGAAAAACCCATTAAGCCGCAAAAATTACAAATTTGAACTTTTTACTCTCAAACTGTGATGACTTTAACTATAGTTGCAAAAAACGTTTAGGTTTTTTATTCTCTCCCAAAAAACCTCGCTTTTTCATTCTTATTTTTCGCGTAGTTTTTTATCGTTTTTTATATAACTTGATTTATTTACTGTCTATTATTATTTTCCTTAATTTAATTTTTGTCTGATTTTACATACGTATTCACTGTACTCTCAAGGATTCAGCGAACTATACTGTCATTATGCAATTATTAAAGTCATCGTTTGAGAAATAAATGTAGGAGCGACGGTGCATCATAGGCCTCTAACAAAAACATCTAACCCTATTCTTCAATTTATAAAAGACATTATATCTCCCTTGCTGTGAAGAAAACAAAAGCAAAATGTTGCTGCCCTCCTCCTTTCTACAGGCTTGGGACTGGCACTGCCAAAGTACGAGTGCAGTGATCAGGTTTATCACTAGATACCGACACTCACTGAGAGAGATAATACTGATCGGCACAAATATTTTCCAGATTCTTGGCTCACGTTGGGTTGGAGGGATGTTATTAAATCGAAACTCACTCTAGATTATGGGTTTTCAGACACCATGGTTGACTGCAAATTGTCCCACTCCGTAATCATTGCAGTTAGACCGTTGCTTTACCCTCGTGTTCACTACAGATTGTGGGCTTCTATCTACACCCTGCACACTGCAGAGTAAGACCAAGATTGAGTGCTCCAGAGACACTGTGCACACATACTTGACTTCATGAACCCAAGCATGTCAGTGCCTGAGGAGAAGATGCTACAATGCAGCTACATAAATGTTTGGATCCATAGAAACACATCATCATCATCATCATCCATCATCGTCATCATCATCCTCCTCCTCATCTTCAGTTCGTGACATCAGCCATTTGGCTGCGATTGGTACAAACAAATTATCTTGATTGTCCTTGGTCATTTCACATTGATCATATCATATCTAAAAATTACACAGTTCCTCAGACTATTCAGACGTACAAGTCAGTTATTCCCCAACTTTAATGTCATGTCCTCACTCCTCATTTATATTTAATCAATCTATCCATTGTAGTCTTGGTCGGCCTTCATTTGTCTTTCATTCAAATCTTGTGTGCAGTGCATTGTGTGGGATGACAACATTAAAATTATACAGCATACAATATAAAGTGCAACTAAGCGACCCTCCATTGAGTTAAGTGCGCAATGAAACTCAATAACAGGAAGGATTGAGAACTGTACACACGATTATAACTGTACACACGATTATAACTGTACACACAATTATAACTGTACACACATTTATAACTGCACACACAATTAGAGCTGTACACACAATTATAACTGCACACACAATTAAATGAAGGGATATTTTCAATTCAGAGTGAGAGCTAACTGGTCTGTCTATGTAGGACAGAGTTTGCAAACTGGAGATAGAGACTTCCACAGAAAGGAATACACATTTACAATTAAAAAAACAATAACTTGCCAAAATTGCCCTTCTTGCAAATTCATCCCATACAATATAGCTGCATTTCATATTGTATTGCTACAGTTTTCATTGTATTGTTTGCACTCATTTACAGTTGCCAGTAAGATGTTAGCATTGCCCCACTCCTTACCTCTGGGAAATTGTTAGTGAAGGTCCTCCACATGGTCCATACATTGTGACTGCCTGAGTAGGGGCTCGAACCTGTGCCCTCTGTAATACTCTCTTTGTCTTACAGGCCAATCGTTTTATTAATTGATCTACCATGCCCCACCCAAAGTTCAGAAGGACAAAATGAAGCTCGGCAGATATTAAGAGTCATGGTAGACTGGACAACATAAGTTACTGTTAGAGTTAAATATATTCATTAGTATTGCCATACGTTACTAAATACTTCTCTGTGTTATTTTACATTCTATTTTGATTCATTCATTCATTACAGGAATTTATATACCACCCCTTTAAGGTTACTACTCAGGAGCACTTCCAACCCAACCTCGGTCATAGAGGAAATTTCTGCAGTAGAATATGTCAGAGGAGACCCTTGGCAGCAAGTGCAGGCATGGAGGTACCACATTCCAAACCACAGGGCCAGCAACAGAGAAAGTGTGTTGCTGCCTGATAGAAGTACGAGCATAGAGGCCAAAAGGGCCCGTTTGATGCCCCATTGTGTGTTTGCTAATGGAGTAATAAAGGTCACACTTACTAACTTGCTAAAGTGGTCTTACTAGAGTGTTGTAAACATGTTTGTTTGTATGTGTGTGCACCTGTTATATAGGCTATAGCGCCCCTTCAGGATTTCTCCTCAGAGGCGCTTCCGACTACAGCGCGAACACTGATTTGTAGTTTCACGCCGAAGCGCCGAGCAATTGCGAATGAAGGAGTTGCCCAAGGTCCCTACATAGGGCTGCCAACCGTCCCGGATTCGCCGGGACAGTCCCGGAATCGACCCTGTCCATCCCGTGTCCCGGGTTGATCTCAAATTGTCCCAGAATTTGGTCAAGATCCACGTAGCACAATAATTATTGTTCCTATTAATTTTTTGGCTTACTAAACTCAGCAATTTGTACGATGATTTTACGTCCTGCTCTCTATCAATCAATCAATCAATCAATCAATCAATCATTTGTTTTGAAACCCATCATTTTACAGTTATACTGTTATACAATCAGACCTATACATTGCATTGTTGGCTGAACATCGGGAGTTAAAGTCTTCAAAACTGTACAGATCACTGACACTCGGTTTTCGGTTTAACATTATTGTGTCCAATTTTAATGCTTTTGCGAGAGAGTGTTCAGAATTTTGAACGATCTGTTGTCTAATATTATAAATCGCAAATTACCTGAGCACCGAGAGTTCACTGACCTTATTAAAGCACAACTGTTAGCATGGCATGTGCTGATTTCTGTGACTTTGTGCCCATGGCAGTGTTCTGAAACTGCTTAGCGCACATAAGTGGGCCCTATAATATATTAAGTAGGCTATTGGTCCTAAGTTTAATAGAAATTCTGCTCTCCAGACGCAGACCTATGAGCCTACGATACCTACGAACTTCCCTGGGCTCATAAGACTTACTCTGATGAGCCAAGGTGATTGGAGTTTGAAATGTTTTTTTCTTGAGGCTGATTTTTGTCTTAAATTTAGATTATAAAATTATGTCTTTTGATGATTTGTCTGAAATTATTAAGGACTTTTTAGTAGATTGTGATTCTATACTGGGCTGACACAACTTTTGTTACATTAAGGTAAGTGTGGTGAATAAGGCCCACCTAAGGAATTTTACTAAATAACTACTACTGGTAGGCCTATGCAACTGGAGTAATGCAAAATAGCTATATGAGGAGTGTGTGGAAGTAGTTAGATAATGAGTTAATTATTTTGATAAAATAAATTGTCATGTCCTATAAAAAAAAATTTTTAATAGGTCATGAAGTGGGCCTTATTACCCAACATGTCGGGTAATAAGGCCCAGCTAAAAACTGTCTTATTTTGTTGTCTAAACGTCTGCTTTACAATTTTAAACATCACATTTGAGCTCATATTTACAGTAACCAAAACTTATCAAATGGATGCATAGAATCTGGAATGCAGCCCCTGCATTTCTCTGTGACATACCACCATTAGCAGCTTCGAGAGCCTTTTCCAGGTTCTACTGACTCCAATTTCCTCTCACAGCTTTGTTTTTATTACAAAATTAGTCATAAGTGTGTTAAAACAGCTTCAAGAACTCCTATCCAGTACTGAATCATGAACAATTAAATGTGTACCACTAGTACCGGAGTTGTGGGTAATAAGGCCCATGGCCTAATAATAGGGCCATATTACCCACAAAATGCTGGGCCTTGTTACCCTCAATCTCACACCATGGATTCAAAAAATGGATCCGGGTAATTCCTAAGTGCAGACTCTATTTTTAAGCCTATATCGTCTTTCTAATATCCTCTCTTAACGAATATTGTCATAGCAACATGCATGCACTACGCGGATTGAGGATTAATTAAGAAAGTAATAAATACGAAAATACGATAATTGCGAAATAAGTTATCGCACAAATATTATCATCTGCGTAATTCAAACATGCCACCGAAAAGAAAACTTATCAGTAACTAGAGTAGTTCACAGATGAAACCCGTTCAATAAAATAAAATTATAGCGACACCTGACGAATACATTCGGAGATATTCTATGTTTTACTTGGTGGGCCTTATTTCCACCTGGGCCTTATTACCCAGACTTACCTTATGCGCTTCTGTGGATTGTGTAAATTGGTAATGACACATCGAGTGGCTGAAGGCGTCCCGGAATGGCAAAATCAAAAGTTGGCAGCCCTATCCCTACATGGTGACTTGAGGTGGATTCGAACCTGCAACCCTTCGGCTGCAAGGCAAAGAACATACCCACTACACCACCTGTGCCCCCACATGAGGAGGTGGACAACTGAAATCGTGGGACCAGCAACTGTGAATGACAGCAAATCAGAGACCAGGTGTGCATCCGTAACAAGGTAATTTCTAGTAATGCTGTCAACAAAGAGAGGATCTAAGAATTGCCACTTAACGGTAATCCAGGATGTAATTGGAATCAAGCGTCTAACTTACAGATGACTAGGCCTGGCTTTGTTAAAACTACAAATGATGAAAACCTTCACAATTACTTCATTGGAGCAGTAATTAAACAGTTGATGTCAAAATAAAACACGAGACAACATGTGACAGTAATGAGCTAGTCTGCCTAAACTATTACAGAATTCAAATTAAACTACCGGTAATGACAAACAAAGTAAACTAATTGTCCAAATTCAATGTAGGATGCATAATACCGGGATATTATGAATCACTTGGTAATAGTCCAATTTGCTAACGTTTATTGTGACTCATTTTTAAGTCGTCAAAACGTTGATCATTTCATGTTGCCTTTAGAAGTCGGTCAACAAATCTTTATAACCATTTCAATCTTCTTGATCATAAGACCATTTGATGTCATTTTAGGTCAAGAAAATACCAGACATCACTAAATACTTATTCACGTATGTTTCTTTATTGGATTGTTTGCTGGTCATCTGGTGACCTATAGCTTCGTGTAAGCTTCCAATGGTCCTAATATGCTATTCTGCTTTCCTGCAGACTACTTTGTTCAAATATTTAAAGTGGAGCAGTTCCAAAAGTCAAGCGCTAAGTTGGGACTGTGACCTCTCGCTTTCCCCACATAGGGTCCCACTCAGTTTATTCCACCTCACTCAACAGTATCAGATTCGTCTTCAGATATAAATTCAAGAAAAAAAATGTTTTCACAGCTAATGTACTTCTGAACTAACACATCTCTTTCAGTACACTTATGGGCTCTAATGTTGGCCCTGCCTCAATTGCAGTACCGGTAGTTGCTGTTCAACAAAGCTGCATCATAACAAAGACAAAGGCGCCTTTCTCTATTATTCACAAGTAGGCCATCGTCGTGTCACAGGTGTATTAATTATATCCATGGTGTAAATTGTGGCCTTTGCATCAAAGCGTCGCGCTATAATCTTAAACTTCTTCTGTTTCCAGTTAATAATAAAGGACACGCCATGGTCATTTAATAGCGTGTTCCAGTTCACATAATCCTTTCTTTAACCCTACCATCCACAGCATGGTTCGATTAAGAGATCGTGATATTTTCTGACAACAGTAACGATCTAGGGTCTACGTGATACAATGACAATTCCTTACCGTTATAATCTTCAACCCCTCAAAATCGTCGTACGCTAAACGCTTACAGAAATTCTCTCGGAATACCTTAAATGTAGTTTGTTCTATACGCAAGTAATTTGTTCTGTTCTCTGTTTATTTATTGAAGAATTGAAACGCCAAGTTAGTCGACGATTTTCGCAATCAACGTATTCGCTACGTTACGTGTATGTTGTCGTCGCACCTGATTAGTAATTCAATGGGTGAGGGATGATGAACATTTCTAGTGAAAATCAGTATCATACAGTACTACGGTAGCCTCAAAGTAACCATTTTCTGCAGGTCGCCAGCTTGAACTTGAGTGAATATTCCCATAGTAAATAATAATAATTATTCTATTCTTTACTAACTGGGGTACCCGGCGTTGTCCGGGAAATTTAGGATTTGACCCGCTCCGGCCACAACCCCACCATACCACACCACTCCGACCTCTACCGGTACCACACCCGAGAAATTTTGGTTTTCGGGGAGAAAATTCCCCCCCCCAAATTCCCCCCCCCACAACACGCCACCACTAACTTCGACCTCCACCGGTACGCCACCCGTGAAATTTTGGTTTTCGGGGAAAATCCCCCCCCATTTATATTCTTTATTGAAATAATCCGGCTGACAGACCGCAACCGGCTACAGTGTACATTATGAAGTAATTCACTAGAACGCAAATGACAAAAGACAGTATATTAACAGACAGCCCGCACCGTACTAGAGTATATTGCTTGCAGAGAGGCCTTTACGTCGACCAAATGACGTACTGCTGATGACTAAAAAAAGTCATCAGTTATTTTTGGCAGGGAAAAATAGGTCTATTTTCCAGATATTTCGACCAAACGCCAAAAAAGGTCTTCAGATTTTTCTGGCAAAGATCACCGAAAATTTTACCCCCTCGAAAATGTCTGTATCCGCCCCTGCCAGCCCTCCCCCATTTCGCACGCAACTAGGTGATCAATTCTACACTCCTATTGCTGACCAGTGTAAACACTATAGGTTTAAGTGAGCTGAGCCTAACACCCATTCTACATTCTTTTGGAGCGTATAGCCAACGTTTTGCACATGTGCGTGAGATTTCGCGGTTCGCCTCCCGAGGGTGTCGATCGACTTAGGCCAACTTAAGAGATCTGAATTTCGGGCAAGGAATGTCCGTACACGTACACCGTAGATGTCGTGCGAACCGAATACGGACATCGTGGTAGGCTAAAGCTCTCACACTATGATGCTCAGGGTCAAGGCCAGACGTTCAATGTAGAAAACTATGAATTTATAGCCTACTTAAACGTGATACCCGTCAGCTTGAATAGACAGTCCACGTTTGAAATATTTAAAGCTGATGTAGCCTATGGGTGACTTAATTGACCATGACTTAAATTTTTAAACAAGATTTTGCATACAGCAGAGCAGAGGCGGATAAGCCTACAGAAATTTTCAAAGGGAGAATTTTTTATCTTGGGTATAAAAAAATTTGCGGGCCTCTGGCCATAAATTTCTATAACGACGTGGCCGCCTCCAGTTACTTGAAAATCTCATGACTTCTTATAGTCACATGCTACTTTTTCTCTCACATTTTCCTGCTGCATTGATTGAACGCTTATAATTGTTGAAACCTAGCTGACGTCCTATGCAAATTTCTAAATGGGGCATGGCTGGATTGGTTCCTCTGGATCTGCAATAGATTACTCTAAACTTTGCTTTCCCTAGTTTTTGGCGCTCCCATACTTCAAGATAATCATGCAGTCTTTCCAATGATTTGTCGAAATCTTGCATGCAAATTGCATTTCAATGCAGTATGAGATTTGTAGATAAATAACCATGATCATGAGGTTAGACTTTGATTACGTGGAGTTGGATGAACAAATGAGACTTTACTGTGCACGGATCCTAATAAGAAGAATCAGTATAGTTACCTCCACCCTGCATGGCAATTCTCACCTTGTTCTCCAATCCTTGATTCTCACTTGCAGCACGTAGGCCTACAGTATATTTATACTGTGGTAGTAACCGGCCCTCAACCACCTGGCAATTCTTACCCTGTTCCAATGATTGCCTTTAATTTGTCATTCTAATTATTGACGTCAACCGTGCTTAAAGTCGTTCATACTGTAGCCTGTCGTAATAATTGTTTAGCCTACTGTTTTATTTAATTGTTGACTTTCTAATGATCTAAGTAAGTGAGTAAGCATTCACTTTAATTCTGTTGCAAAACGCATTCTGAGCTACGATCGATATTGTACATAGGCTACGCAATCATTCAAAGACAAAATAATCAGAACACGGCATGCGAATAAGAACCATTCATCTGAGAGGAGCTATATGCAAGTACCCGAATCCGAATTATCATCTATTTATTTATTAATTTTTTTAGTAAGCATGCAAAATCAAATCACATTTGTCTTTAAACCGAAGGCTTCGATGTTCATCCCTTTTAAAATCTTCATCTGAGGCTATTATTAGGTATGCCAAATTTCCATGATGATAGAACGCCCGCGCAAATCAAAGATTTTAACAGTTAAAATCTTTGGCGCAAATGATCTTTGTTCAATATTATGAGACAATTTTAGGAATATTGTTTACCGACGTTTTGTTGGAAAATGGAGACAGACAACAATGCGTCGACATTAAAGCTTTCGAATGGCCATCTTTCGAATGGTCATCACAAACCATCTGCGTCTGAAGAAAACGGCTGCGAAATCAGTAATAAAACAGAGTGAGCGGTGTTTGAATACCGCGCTTGGCTTTCAAGTGGCGTTAGAAGTTTTGGGGATTATGATAACGATATGAATTTTTATATTGTAGTTTTTTTTAACCAAGACCCGTCCAATAATCCGCTTCAAAAGGCGTTTCGGTATCGTTTTACAATGACTCGGTAGCAAGTACCGTTTTTTTATAAATTCGATGAAAAATATATCCTCACGAAGTAGAACCGGGATTTTGCGCGTGAGGGTCGGTTAGGGCTCAGGTTAGGCGCCGTGAGGGTCGGTTAGGGTTAGTTTTAGGGTTAGTGCAGTCATATATGCTGAAATTGAAGCTGGATTGATAAACAATAATTTTCAATGAAAAATGGCTGAAAAATATTTGCTGACGAAATAGAAGCGGGATTTATCGAACAAATTCTTGCCTAAAGAGAAGCTGGATCGATTAAAATTATTCTCGGCAAACTAGAAGTTGGATTTATTAAAGATAACAACGCTGCAACGATATCTACCGAGTCATTGTAGAACGATTTACCGAGTCATTGTAGAACGCTACCGGCGTTTCCTTGCTTTCTTGTTGCTGTTTAACGGCACCGCCATTTAAAAAGATTAGTGTTGCCTCCTCCTTTATTCAGGCTTTGGACTGGCACTGGCAGAGTGCCATCAGTGGCGGAGTTAAAAGGGTATTTTTCAGAGGCTATGCCCTTTAAGTGCTATTTCAGTCTTATCAATGCCCCTCTTTGATTTATTGAACCAATGCCCATGCTCCTGAAATGGTCCCTTACTAGTTTGAGCAAGGCTTGTCAACAGAAGGTTGTAAATTCAATTACAGAGTAGGCCTAATTGTATTAATTTTCTTTTAAAGTGTGCTCTATAAATTCCAGTTAGAATTGCCATAGTTAACGATATCGAGAAAAACTCTAATCTTTTTTTTCTTAGCTGTTGACCTCCCTTAGTTTAGGATTAGGTTAAGATTTGAGTGTTTCCTTTAATATTGTTTTTACTGATCATTATTACCGTAAACATTACAGTTGTTACATGACGGCATTACTTTTATGCTGCAGTTCTGTAGCGGTCGGAAGTAAGAAGCGTGCTGACTACTTGGAGTGGCCAGAGTACTTCATGGCCGTCGCTTTTCTTTCGGCTCAGAGGAGCAAAGATCCGGCCACACAGGCCAGTTTGGTTCTTGGAAAATCTTGCCTAGCTTTTTAATTCCAATCGAACCAAGTTAGTGATTGTTTGGGTATTGCGGTGCTAATTTATAGATTACAGTGAAGCCATGTTTTTGGTTGTGGTTTGCATGTTCAAATTTTTTCACCTCAGAGTGCTTTGGCAGTGGATGGTTGGGTTTTCAGGTATTCGTGCTTCAAAGTACTGTGCCAGAAGTACCTCAAATACTCTGGCAGAACTACCTAAAATTCTATGCTTGAACTACCTCAAATACTGTTGCATAAGTGGCTCAAATACTGTGATAGAAGTAACTCAGATATTGTAACAGAACTACTTCAAATTCGGTGGATGAAGTATCTGAAAGTATCATGGCAGAAGTACCTGAAGTACTGTGGCAGAAGTACCTCAAGGTACTGTAGCAGAACTAACTCAGATGCTGTGGCTGAAGTACCTTAAAGTAACATGGCAGAAGTACCTGAAGCACTGTGGCAGAAGTACCTCAAAGTATTGTGCCAGAAACACGTCAAAGTTCTGTGACTGAAGTACTTTAAATACTCTAACAGAAGTACACCTTCCTACACTGTGACAGAAGTACCTCAAATACTGTGGCAGAAATACCTCAAAGTATTGTGGCAGAAGTACCTCAAATACTGTGGCAGAAATACCTCAAAGTTCTGTGACAGAAGTACCTCAAATACTGTGGCAGAAATACCTCAAAGTTTTGTGGCTGAAGTACCTCAAATGCTGTGGCAGAAATACCTCACAGTTTCATGTCGGAAGTACCTAATTTGTTTCTGTCTGTGTTGGGTGTTGTAGGTCGGAGCATGTATCGTGAACGAGGAGAAGAAGATAGTCGGAGTTGGTTACAATGGAATGCCGAACGGATGCAGCGATGACCTTCTTCCGTGGGAAAAGTCTGGCAATTGGCTTGATACGAAATATCCTTACGGTAAGCACCAGAGAAGGTAGCCGTACTGCAGAGGAAACCCAGAGGCAACCGTGTTTCTTGATCTCGGTGGTTGACTTTTTCCACGCTATCTTGAATTTCCCACGTACAGTATATATGTGGCATATTGAGGTTTGATATACATCATTTCAAAGGTCTTATGTCAAGCTTCAAAATGACATAAACATTTTTGCTTTATTCGAACTCAAAATATAAGGCAAAAGTGATCCAATTAAATTAATTAGTTAACTTTATTAAACTGAAAGGGAATGCATATCAAGAGCATTGAAATGGCTTTAAAACTCGTCTTTCTGACAAAATAAAAGTGTAGTTTACTTTTAGTTTAAACAATTGTTCCTGACATTGCAACATGGCTGAGAGTATTAAGTGACAATCTGGAAATTTATCCTTAGAAATAAATTTAAAGTAACTTTTTTTCGAATGTACTGGACTTATTCGTGAAGCAGAAAACCTTGGTATTTAGAAAGCAACGGCCATGAATGTTCTACTGATTATGTAACGTTTACATTTGCGCTGACAGAACTTGACTAGATGTTCGGCATCCTAGAATTGCTTTCTGCCAATAGTGCAATATAAATTGTCGTAATTACAAGTGCAGTAAGAAATTTTGATGTGCTTTAATTGAAAGGGTTGACATTGAGATTTTTCCATTCTTTTCCAGTGTGCCATGCGGAGCTGAACGCAATCCTCAACAAAAACTCGAGCGACGTTAAGAACTGCACGTTGTACGTCGCACTGTTTCCCTGCAACGAGTGCGCAAAACTTATCGTTCAGTCGGGGATCAAGGAAGTCGTCTACATGTCGGACAAACACAAGGAGAAGCCGGCGTTCAAAGCTTCAAGGCGTCTGCTGGAATGGGCTAACATTAAGTGCAGGTTAGAGCAAAGGATTTTTAACCGTTTGCCTGTATTTTATCTGAGACAGCGTTTTTGAGTTGTTTAGGTTTAAACTGTCAAAAGATGAATTAGCCATATGGGTCTGAGCAGTGCATAAAGTGTGGGGAAAATAAGCGCCTGTATACCCCTTTCCTTTCGAAAAGAAGTGCCTGGATGCACCCTATACTTTCTAGGCTTTCCTGACCAATAAGTGGCAGGACGGCATTCAGATTTTAAAATAAGTGCATGGACACCGTCCAGCCACACTTTAAGCACTGTGTCTGAGGTTGTTTACCTTGGCATATGAGTTTAGGTGGCCAGTTCTGTCATTCCTGCCGAAGGTGTACAATCTGTGTTCCTGTTTTCTTGTGCAGTTCTCAAGGGTGCTTCATTTGAGTGGGAACCTCAGAATATCTTTTGGTGCTTGGTATTTGAACATCTAGCCTTTGACCTAACAGGCCAACACACTGACCACAGGCGTATTGTCCATGCCTGTTGCATCAGTTCTGCATTAGAGCAGGCAGTTTTGCACTCTGCCATGACCGTTTTTGGTGGTGTCAAATCTGGATTATGGGTGAGGGCAATGCTAGTCAACTTTGTTATGGCACACCATTGTTAAAACCTATTGAGTACTTGTATATGCCCCACCTAACCACATATATGCCAGATAAACAAAGTTTCATAGCATTGTTCCAGCCAATGGCGTTACCACCATAAGTCACAGCACCTCTCTGTTTTACTCTTGACCTCCCTTGCGACCTGTAATAAATCCTTAAAATTTTTATATCTTATATCTTCTTATCATTTTATTTTTTCAACTTGCTGAATAACTCGCATGACCATGATGCGACCTGCTGAAATTGCATTGTTGACACCGCCACTGTTTCAAGCATAATATTAACCCTTTACCCTGTTTGCCCTGAGAATATCCACTGAAAACACGGGCTTAACCGGAAAAATGAACCGGTAAAGGGTTGAACACAAACTGTCAATGAAATTATAGTTTTGCACTACTGTAGATGATGACATTGAGTTCAAAGCCACAAGTGGAACATTTAAGAACAGCCTGATTGACAGTGTCTAACTTTTCTGTTTGTTTTCGTTTTTCAGTCCGTTTGTGCCAAAGCGATCGAAGATTGTCATAGACTTTGAATGCCTTGAAAACACTGGACAGTAGCTAATCTTAAGAAGGTGTAGTTTTAAAGTTGTCTTCCACATTTCATGTGTTCCTGCAGCCAGTAAAAACATTTCTGATTTAAAGTGATTTTGAATTTATTTTTAAACAATCTTTGAATTGGTTTTTAGAACTGGTTTTCAACCGCGATCTGTTACCAGTTGAATTTTGTGGACTGCGTTCCTGTTAGATTTTGTTTGAAGTGCCAGTAATCTCGGTCACCAGCGGCTGTATATAATTGGTGATTATGTGGTTTATGTTGAAGTTCTGCTGTTGAGATATAAAAAATAGTCCGTAGAATTTCGTAATTTCTGTTAGTCTTGTTTGAAATGCAATATCAAGACCATGTTCAGACTTTTTGGTTTTGATACTAATTTTAATGATGATGATGCAAAATGTGCATTTCTAAATGGATTTGTACAGTTGTAGAAGCACTACTCTGCAGATAAATATTGTAAAAATGGTCATTTGTCCTCCGATTGGGAGTAATTTACCATGGAGCATGTTAATGGAAAAAGGGGATGTGTAATTCTGAAAACTACTTAAAAGAAGCCCTGATTTTTTTTATAATAATTTAAAAAATAATGTATTCGGTGCTATAACGCCATCACATTTCTTTGCAGAGGACAAAGCACTAATTTTCAGATATTCAATGGCAGCTAACATAATTTTTAATTTTGTAGACTCATGAGATATTATTATGTACTACAGGAAAAAATAATTATCGCATGAAGAGAAGAGATGTATTAGAAATTTGTCTGCCATCTGTCTCTCTCATAATTACAGACCTCCCAACATCCCAAGTCCTATGCCTCGTGCATCAGCGTTTCTCCTTGTCAGTCTGGCAACCCCATCCGTTGAACATAGTTGATGTTTTTATCAAACACAGTCGGATGCTGCTAGGCCAATGCGGAAGAAGCTGCTAAAAGGAACGCAGAAAAATATTAAAGGAAAACATCTTGTGCGCTGACTTTTATACATAGAATCATCTCTTACCATTTATTATTTTATTTATTTCTCGCATTTATTAAAGCGCCCCTTCAAGCTCTCCACTCATAAGTGCTCCCGGCTACTGCGCGAACACTGCATTGGAGTTTCACGCCAGAGCGCACGAGCAATTGTGAGTGAAGGACTTGCTCAAGGTCCCTACAGACACACGGAGTCTGTCGTTTGAACCGTCCAACAGCGTCCTCGCTTTCTGATCGGAGGCTTGAGATGGATTCAAACCTGGAGCCCTCAGTATCCAAGGCATCGAACCCACCAGTACACCATGCTCCACCAGTTCTAACGTGTACGCCCTATACAACTCACATTACTGGGGTGTCCAGGCACTTCTTTTTCTGCACTTTAACCCAATGATGCCGGATCGGGGCCATTTGGCCCCGAAAATGGGAGCTATAAAACAGACTAAAATTAAAAGTTGTTTCCTTATGTCATACCTAAAAATAACTTGAGCGATGTTTGCGGAAGATTGATCGTTATTTTGACACCGAGTTTGTTGCGAAAAGTTTAGTTTAAATTTTAAAAAAATCAATTATTGATAACAATAACAATGAATTTCATAGCCTGAAGCCTGCTGATTCAGAAAATGTATACTTTATTATGATTACTTGCAGCTATTGTTTCACTGTTGTCGTTCAACAATGTTTATTGACGACTGTTTTGTCTTTTGACATTCTAAGGGCGCTATATAAATAACTATTGATAACAATAAAAATGAATTTCATAGCCTGAAGCCTGCTGATTCAGAAAATGTATACTTTATTATGATTACTTGCAGCTATTGTTTCACTGTTGTCGTTCAACAATGTTTATTATGACTGTTTTGTCTTTTGACATTCTAAGGGCGCTATATAAATCAACTATTGATAACAATAAAAATGAATTTCATAGCCTGAAATCTTCTAATTCAGAAAATGTATACTTTATTATGATTACTTGTAACTATTGTTGCACTGTTGTCAGTAAACCATGTTTATTTTCGATTGTTTTGCCTTTTGACATGCTAAGGGCGCTATATAAATCAAATAGTGGTAAAAATAAAAGTTGAATTTCATAGCCTGAAGTTTGCTGATTCAGAAAATGTATACTTTATTGGGATTATTTGTAACTATTGTTGCACTGTTGTTGTTCTAAGATTGGTACCATCAATTTCCTATTTTTTCCTAAAAACAATTCAGGTGGGAATGGGTTAAGCATTAAGTGTAAGTATCATTTTTAGCCTAATTAGAAACTTCTATAGCGCTTGAGTCTGATACATTAAACAACAACAACTAATGCCTTGATGAAAGGTGACCAAGCCAATGAATAATAATTATTTGACAATGGTATTTCAAGACAGGGTTGCCAGATTTCGGAAAAACTCGCGAGATCTCGTCAAAAAGTCGCCCAAAATCGCGAGATGAACAGCTCTAACAAAATTTATCGCGACTTTTTTATCATCCAGCCCAGATTATGTGAAAATGTCAACAATTTCCTCTCCGAAAAAAACTGGCGACTTTTTTAGTCATTCGCTCCGAAATTCATAAAAAGGAACTTTTAAATGCCTAATAGTAGTGTAGAGCGGTCAATTTTTGAGAATTTAGAATCGCCGAGGAGACCGCGACAAGTCAAAAGGAGCCCAAATATCGCGAGGACGGAAAATTCAGTCACGAACTCGCGATCGACTCACGAGCGCTTTGAAAAGGAGCCCAACTCGCGCTTTTCGCGGCGACCTTTCAACCCTGTTTCAAGAGATGACTTTAGAAAGTTTAGACTTTAGACGACACCATAAACATTTTCATAATGGTGTACATAACGTTAAGACAGTTTGAAGAAACATTAACTTAGCTAAATTCGGAAGCCGAGACAGGGAAAGGATGTGCTAACGGGTAAAGACATGTCTGGGGATCTTAACAATTAAGTATTTTATCTGAATCAATCTCCTATTCTGATCGACTGAGCTTAAAATAATCACTGCAGATTTGTACATCACGTGAGCGCCTTTACTGACCTTGTTCGTTCTCCCCTAACGGACCAATAGCACTGGTTTTTACACCACTCCTAGATGATATGATGCATTTCTAATCCACTCGACAGTCGTCAGAAACAAGACTGAACTGGTTTTTAAACTATTTTTCATTGATGTTCGTATATTTAAAATATGTTAAGAGACTCGGAGACCGTTTAATGCCAGTTTAGTCAACGATCAGAGGAGTGCCAACTCAACTGTGCCTACCAGGTGGCTGGGTGTTATGCTGAAAGAGAAAAACCAGAGTTGATAACTTTGGTTTTTTAGAGCTACAAAAGTATCGCTGTAAATTTGTTGTTTCCATATACGTTCAACGCCACGTGATTGGCTAGACCTTTTTTATGTGGTTCAATTTTATCTAATCTCAGCAGACAGGTCATCTTGTATTATATAGGCTAGTGTGGACATTATAGTTAGTTCCACAATAAAGTTCATGATAAGCCTACTAGGCTACTGCTAAAAATAAAAGATAGCCCCTCCCACTCCTGGCTTGGCCGAATCAGGAGTGATCCAGTACTTAGGCCATTAGTGTTAAGTTACCGAACCTGTTGTAGCCGAACTGCGTGTCGTGCGAAGCAGGCCGTATTTCGTATAACTTGTACATGTAATCGTTCTGCGGTTTGTCAGATTGAATGTCAATAAACGAAGATTATTATTTTTACCGCAGTATAATTAAAAAACAGTACGTCAACATGCTTTCCTGCCAGTTGACTAGTTTTTCTGGTCAGCGCCATTTTGACAGAGCTATTTCACACTTTAATGTGAGCAAGTTAATAATAATATTAATAATAATATTTTTTCTTTAATTAAACGCCTGCAAGACGCACTGCGCTTTACATTTACAGGTTATGCAGTAATCTTAATTAAACTTAACTACCAACTGAACAGACAGCTTTGTAATTACACGGCGCCAATGGCAGCCTACAATGAAGTGAAATGATCTTTGCAACGTTGCTATAGGCAACATATGCATTGTGACGTCGTAAACGCCTCTCTACAAAATGGCGGACTACTCAAAATTTAATTGGTCACACATTCTGACAGCATCAGAGGCTATTATAGGAGTCGACGTAGGCCTACTGTTTGTTATTACTTGAATGAACCAGCCGTTCTAATAATTGAAATTAGACTTTATTGCGACTACAATTTATAACGCTAAATTTCAGCGTTTCTGCGGTGTCTAAAGTGGGTATACGCTTAAGTTCAAATTAAGTTTGCAGTAAAGTATTGGCTTAACTGACGACGTGATTCGTACAAGCTAATTAATTAGGCAATATTCCTATTATTAAATTAGGCGTATATTTTTGTATAGGCCTAGCACTTCAATTTAGCTTAGCCTAGCCCGGCCCCTCGGTAGCCTATTCTAAGTGCAGAGGCCCTGCACGCTGATTACCGGGCAGTAGAGCAGGGCTTTTTTAACGAGTAGTTCTACACAAAATCTGCAGTTGTAAATGAATTTGTGCAGTTGTAGAAGCACTTCTGTGCAGTTAAAACTAGCGGGAAAGATAGCCTAATTGTCCTCCAATTGAAAGTAATGAGAAGGGGATGAAGGGTTGGATTGATTAGAAGGAAGTGGTGGACGATGGAGGAGCCAGATCGCAGTGGATCATCCGAAAACACAGCCTCAAGAGAAAGACAAATGTCAACCTCAACTCGATCAATCGACAACGAGGCGGAAAAACTCTTCGTTACGAGACTTAAACAGCTTAAGACTTTGTTGCAAATAGAATCAATTAACAACGCTGGATTTGAAACATCCCTCACTCGATCAGTGGACTTTATAAATTAACGGTTATTTTTCAATTAATTGTCTTTTCTGTGTCGCCGCTGTTGTGTCTTTCTGGGTATATTCTCGACTTTAGCTGTCGCCCTGTCACCGTATAGGCCCTAACTATGTCCTATGGCAAAGTTGGTAAGCAAGTTTATAACAAGAAGGAACCTCGGGTCTCATCTGTCCATTTTACTCCTACTTCAGGGCTTTTTAATGTGCAACTGTAGGCCTACACAAAATGCGCAGTTGTAGAAGCACTTCTATAGGCTACAGTTAAAACTAGCAAAAGAGGTCCGCCGATTGGAAGTAATTTACCACGGATGATGGGTAAGCAAAGAAGGAGTTGTGCAGTTCTAAAAATTCCCTACTTCAAGGTTGTGCAGTTCAAGAAATTTCTTTTAAAAATCCATGCAGTAGGCCTAGAGTGAAAGAAGTGAGCTAGTTTTTGAATTTTGATAACGGCATTGCGTTTAATTATAACGTTAAATTTGAGCGTTTCTAAGGTGTTTCCCCGGACTCGGCCTACGACCTTCTGCGAACTGCTCTTTTGGACAACCCTTAATTCTGACTTGACACAGCGCTCGTCAATAATCTGGTGCCCTGCGCTTGGCTTTCGAGTGGCGTTCTAGAAATTAGGAGATTACAATTATTGGCAGTCATTATTATAGCTCACGTTTTGTGGAGTTCTAACGAACAGCATCAAACATAGATCAATGTAAGTTGATTATTGATGTAGTTATGTTGACGCCAGATGAAATTAATATAAAAGTCAGTTACGAAAACGTAATTATAGTGACGGGCAGCTTATTTCCAAAATGTACATTCCAGCTGCAACCAGCCAATCACATAGGGGAATACAATGTGGAAGAGGCGAAGACCGTAGGGGGAGGAGGTTGTCGAGTACAATTTCTGACCATCCCTTTCTAAACTATAAACAACACGTGCGTGTGGGGCAGGCTCTGACGATTTTAGACGAATTGCAATGTAAAAGGTTTAGAATTTCTTACAAATGACCCTACGTATGGAGGAACATTTTGCACAGGTAATTATGTCTCACTTTAGCGCTCTTTATCGTTAAATTTAAGCATGGCTATAACATAGAAGACCTATTATAGGTGTCGTTCGCGTAGGCTATAGGGTATATAAGGTTTCGCGTCGTCAGGGTCGGTTAGGGTTAGTGTTAGGGTTAGTGTCGTCATTAGATTCTTAAGATTTTTGCGTCGTGAGGGTCGGTTAGGTTAGTGTTAGGGTTAGTGTCGTCATTAGATTCTTAAGATTTTTCCCTTGCTTCTTTACCAGTTGTTGGTCAAGCTAATAGCCTAGCTACAGCTTCACCAATAACTGCTAACATCAACTACTTTCTCCCCCCTATGGTCTTCGCCTCTTCCACATTGTATTCCCCTATCATGACAC
>OX457046.1:37205006-37270006 GCA_949752735.1 Lumbricus terrestris | reverse complement strand
TATCAGTTTGAATCAATCCAATTCCAACTTCTACTCTGCAAGAATCTTTCTCACCAATCTAGCTTCTGTAGCGTGTGTGGAGGTGTACGTGTTTGTTTGTTTGTTTGTATGTGCACTTGTTATAGCGCCCCTTCAAGCTCTCTACTCAGAGGCGCTCCCGAATACAGAGCGGACACTGCATCGGAGTTTCACGCCGAAGCGCTGAGCAATTGCGAGTGAAGGACTTGCCCAAGGTCCTTACTCGGCGAGGTGGATTCGAACCTCGAACCTTCCGGCTCCAAGGCAACGACGCCACCACTACACCACCGCGCCCCACATGTGTGACACGTGTGACAGAGAGAGAGAGAAAGAGAGAGAGAGAGAGACAGACAGACAGACAGACAGACAGACAGACAGACAAAGAGACAGAGAGACAGAAAGAGAGAGACAGAAAGACAGAGACAGAGACAGAGAACGAGACAGACAGGCAGAGACACGAAATGCTTCTTCTTACTTCATGTACCATGTTGTAGCTCTTTGGTTCTCGTGATTTGGTGATGATGTTGAGCAGCTGTTTCGCGTCCTCGTCGTCCGGACCCATGTCCTTCGCTTCCTCGTATTCGCTCAAGGTCAGGGCCAAGGACCCAGCGATCAACATCGCCAACAGAAGAAGCAAAGCATTCATCTTTTCAGCGCAGAAGTAGACGACTCAATGGCTAAGAGGGTCGAGGCGCGAGGCCACTTTATAATGACCACTGTGGGGCGTAGGCTACCCTCCCCACTCTTGGGAAATCCCACTACAGAGGGGATGAAGTCATGTGCTGGACCAGGCAGGCTAATGAATCATGCCACCCTCGCGTGATCTTAATAGGTTGGACGAAGTGGTCAATGCAGTGACAGACGATCTGTCACGAGTATTATAAGATCATGCTATGTCCATGAGTGCGTGTGCGTGTGTGCGTGTGTAAGTGCGTGTGTGTATGTCTTTGTTTGTTTGTTTGTTTGTATGTGCACTTGTTATAGCGCCCCTTCAAGCTCTACCTACTCAGAGGCGCTCCCGAATGCAGAGCGGACACTGCATCGGAGTTTCACGCCGAAGCGCTGAGCAATTGCGAGTGAAGGACTTGCCCAAGGTCCTTACGCGGCGAGGTGGATTCGAACCTCGAACCTTCCGGCTTCAAGGCAATGACGCCACCACTGACTTCAAGGCAATGACGCACTGTCTTTGCATGTGCGTGTGAGCTCGTGTGTGTGTGTTTGCGTGTGTGCGCGTATGTGTGTGCGTATGTGCGTGCGTGTGCTTGCGTGCGTACGCCAGTATACTTTTGGGTATTACTATCATTGGAGGACAAAATTAATTTAGTATTTAGTATTATTATTAATATCGTTATTTTTTTATCATTATTATTATTAACATTATTATTGGTCCTCTTGTTCTTTTAAAAACAATTAACGTCTATAACGGCTTATGACTTGAACCCAGCCATTTATCGTACTTTGGCAGTGCCAGTCCCAACTTCCAAATCAGTAGAAAGGAGTGGGACGACATTTATTATCCTTGATAATTTTCCCAACAGTAAAAAGGGAGGACATGGTGTTATAATAATACTGTTATAATAATTATTTACTTTATTGAACAATTGAGTTGACAGACCGCAACCGGTTGCAGTGTAGGCCTACTGTTAGGCCGATAGAAATTGAAACATTTCACAAGCGCACATTTCACAAATCTTAACCACAGAACTAACTGAACAGACAGCCTGCATTAACAGGGCGGTTGGTTCGGAATCGCTACTGAACAGTAACCTTGAAGGGGCGCTATATAAACCTCATGAATGAATGAGTGAATGAGTGAATGAATGAGTGAATGAATGAATGAATGAGTGAATGAATGAATGAATGAGTGAATGAATGAATGAGTGAATGAATGAGTGAATGAATGAATGAGTGAATGAATGAGTGAATGAATGAGTGAATGAATGAATGAGTGAATGAATGAGTGAATGAATGAGTGAATGAATGAGTGAATGAATGAATGAATGAGTGAATGAATGAATGAGTGAATGAATGAGTGAATGAATGAATGAATGAGTGTATGAATGAATCAATGAGTGAATGAATGAATGAGTGAATGAATGAATCAATGAGTGAATGAATCAATGAATGAATGATCACACCACCTATGCAAGATCAGCTGACGGAGGAAAGACCTGCAAGCGTGGTTGCCCACTGTTTCACATGCCGAGGCTTCGAAGGCATCAAGGCCATATTATATATATATATATATATATATATATATATATATATATATATATATATATATCCTTGATGCCTTATATATGTATTTACATACCGCTGCCACTTCAACAGGGACCGGTCACTTACGGTCATGAGGTTTCGTGAAGAGACTGATCAAGACCATTCCACTCAAGGCTGTAACCAGGATTTTGTTTCGGAGGCGTTTACTCGACCGTGAAGGCCTACATTGTACAAGCGCTAAAGCAACCGAATCAACTGTCTTATCGTCGTGAGCTCTCAAAAGGGGTTCTGGATGGTGAATACATTATACACTGTTACAGTTCTTACATCATGTGCTAGTAAATGCATTATTTCATTCTTACATTATTTCATTGGGGTGGGGGGGAGTTCAAACCCAAAAGCACCTTCTAGCTACGGCCTTTACTCCACTCACTGGTCGAATAATCCTAATATATTATAATAATATATTATTATAATATATAATTATTATAATAATAATAATATAATAGGCTATCGATCTTGTGATTTGCCCCCCCCATATGCAAAAAATCTGAGGGCGCTCATGAACTCGTTGCCGGTGTCATGAAACGGAGTATCCCCCCTGAAAGCTATCCGGGGGGATGAATGAATCTATCCCCCCGGATGGAATTAACCGGTCTATACTATCCGGGGAGATAAACCATTCTATCCCCTTTTTTGAAAAATGCGCACAATAAAAATATTTATGCTGTAATCAAAATTTAAAGTGACTCTAATTGTTTTAAGTGTCCTAGGCAATGCTCAGATAAAAGCAACTCGAATTTATTTAGTGACTCTGAGTGTTCTTAAGTGTTTTAAATGTTTTAAGTGCTCTAAAAACAGAGCAAAACAAATTATCTAGTCGGAATAAACATACCTGTTAGTGTCATTGTTCAAAACAAAGCAGATGAAAATTAATTTGCAAAAAAAAACTACACGCGGAAGAGGTGTTTTCGACTTTTTTTATTTTGGGGGGATACAATTAATACGGGGGATACTCTATTTCGTGACACCGGCCATTGAATGATGGCCTGCATACAGTGAGAGTTGCTGTCGACCGTCGTACGGAGGCAGTAGGCATGTGTGAGTCACATGGCTAATCGTGTTTGGCTCACCAGTGACAGCGCTGAATCGCCCCATTTCACGCTTCCTATCAGACATCTATGGTATCAGCTAATACCAGCGGTTCCCAACACGTGGTCCGCGGGCCAAAAGTAGCCCGCCTGGCCTACAAAATTGGTCCGCAGCAACTCAATGAATTAAGAAAAATATATGTAAAAAATGACAATTTGGACCTGATAGAATATATAATACTTTTCTATTACAAATTACTTCATTTGGACGCTAATAAATCGCATCAAACCTTCTATTTTGATTCAATTATAACAATTTTATATGCCTCTAGTTAATTAAATTTTAGCTTTGTGGCCCCTAATATTCTTCAACTAAGAAAATGTGGCCCTCGCGTCCTCCAACTTAGACAAGTGTCCCGGTGTGGCATGAGATTATGTCCGGCATGAGATATTGTCCGGCTCCGCCCACTTCCGTTGTCAAGACAGTATTTCATGCGGCCTACGTATGAGATATTGTCCGGCATGAAATCGTGTCCGACTCCGCCGTTACATGTATGCCGCTTGTCGAAGCAGTATTTCGCGAGATATTGACCGCTTATAAGACAATATCAGTAAAACTTGCCAAAATATATTATTGTCTTAAACACATGATAAAACAATGGTCTAAACGGTGGAATTATTGTTGTAAAGCACAATGCTTGTAACTGCCTTTGCGATGACTCTATTTCTATTTTTAGATAGAAATTCCCATCGTACGTCGATGAACAAACCAAGTGGCTATGGTACTCGCAAATTTTGTAGCGCTTTATTTTTAACATATTAGTAGCGTACTTTATTACCACATTGTAAACATAATTATTTTAAGTGGTTTTAAGGTTTTCATAGAACATAATTATATAGTATGGTTTCTATTTTGATGATTTAAGCAAAAAATGCGCAAAAAATTAGGCCTGTGGTTTTTGATGTGGTTAGAGCTAGGCCACAGTATAAATAACAAACTTTATTATTTATCCTGTGCTACGGCCATGCGGAGATTAGCCTACTTTATGCCTTCCCTGTGTGGTGGCCTGGTGGGTATTAGCAAACGCCATGGAGCGTAGACATTTTAACGGTGTTTGAATAAAACTCAACCGTTTAGGATTCGTCCATATGCTGATTTTCAGAAGTTTGAAGCACTCTGTTCTAGGGTTTCTCTGCTCTTTTCCGCTCTATACTCTTAAATCCTTTTCACTTTCTTAACTACCTCATCACCCAATAAGTTACTTCATGTAGGCCTAATACTCGACTCAGGACAACTAATGTAACACTTCATAGAGGTGTCTTATGCCAAAAACTTTATTATGAGAATGTTATATTGCTTTGCTTAAATGTTTCTAAGCCTTTAATTTATTCTTGTACAAACAACTATGCGTTTGCTGGTGTTCTAATGAAAAATATTCTTACTTAGACTGACTTTCTGACTGACTGACTTGCTAGCAGCCTACTTAATGGTAGCCATTGTAAGCCTACAGTGAACCTGGGTTAGAACTCACAATGCATAAAAATTATTGCTACACATGTTTTAGTATGTGTAGGATGCGTATAGCAGTGTAAAGCAGTTTTTTGGCCCCGAGTTTTAATCGCCAATATTGAACTAATATAGGCCTAATGTACGTTTCACTAGAATATCCAATTCTGAAAAAGTGTCAGATAAGCACGTGGCTAGATAATTTAGTGATTATTATGGAAGAATCGGAGTGCCTTAGTTAGATCTAATTAAACGCGATTAGCGTTCGTGTTTTCTTTCGCCTTGCATATTTCAGTGTTTTAATTATCATGTATGATAGGCTATATACCTCGTTTATTTCGAGAAATTTAAGTTGGCAGAGCTCAACTTATTACAAAAAAAGGAAAGAAATGGATTAAAATAACAGTGCGAACAGTCTAAAAAAAGTACTCGAGAGATGAAATTAAAGTAATCTTTTCTTGGCAGTTCAAAGTCATGATGTCGCGAACGCAGATCGTACGGCCTTTTAACAATAGGTGGAAACAGGCCTGGAAGTAGCCTACACATAGGCGTACGGGACATTTCGGCAGCGGGGGGGGGGGCAAAAAAATTTTTTGCCCGAAAATCTGACGACCTTTTTTTTGTCATCTGCCCAAAATTTTCTTAAGATTTTCCCATCCAAAAAATCTGACGAGACTTTTTTTACCCCTGCGTGCCCGAAAAAATCCTCCAGTACCTGTTTTGCCCGGAAAAAATTTCCCTAATTTTTTGCCCGACCATGCCTCTTTTGCCCGAAAAACACATTTGCCCGAAATTTGGGGGTATTTGCGCCCCCTGGACCCCCGCCTCGTACGCCTATGAGCCTACATGATTGAAATTCCAGATGATGTATTTTCGTTTATTGTAATACTACATTAGTTGTCCTGAGTCGAGTATTACATGGAGTAACCTAAATCGGATAGCAGCCTAATACCTTGTGAGCATAAAATATTCTGCGTCAGACATTTGTGGTTTCTATTCTATGCAACATGCTTTTTCTATAACCTGATACAAACACCGATTAACTATGGCCAATCCTTTGCGATTAGGCTAATAATTTATTTTACCATATTTCTCGTAATTATAGCTCCCAATTTTTAAGGGATGTTGGAATCATTATCTTTAGTATTTTGGATCTCTAACGAAAACGATATGTGGCTACTGTTAATAACCAGTTCTAAATATAGATGTCGATGTCTATTATTAGGTGGACAGACTGCGCTGGAATTATTATCTTTGGTATTGTATGTCTTTCCCGGACAAGATCTCACGGCTCTATAAATAACCTTTGTTTGACAGTTACTATCTGACATCATCGGTCACATGAACCAATGGCAACGCTTTCCGGACATAATTTCATGCCGGACATCATTTCATGCCACACCGGCAGTGAAAAAAGGTTGGGAACCACTGGTTTATACAGTGTTGAATCTGGACGTCTCGGGGGAAGTTCCGCAAGGAATGGATCCTCCTCCAGGAATAATCTCGAGGTGTTGCATACATATGTGAATACGTACCATTCCTCCCCAGAAAAAGTCAATGTGTAGGAATCCCTCCCCACCCCAAAAAAACCGACCGGCTTGTGGTGTCCATGCTTATATGACCGTGTTGATAAATTTTGGTAAAATATAAAGAAAGACTAAAAACGGTCATTAGTTATTTCTGCAAACTGAAACTGATATCTAATAATAATAATAATAATAATATGTAGAGATTAAAGTGCCATGGGTTCGTAAGCAACCTATTAAGAAAACCGTAGCAACGATTCAGAAGCACTTAAATTTCTTCGTGAGATATCGACTGCAAAAAATCATCAGTTTTTTTACAGTAGCCGTCCGCACAAAATGGAATTTTTTCTTGCCCCCTCTCTCGAAACTCGAAGCCCTCACCCCCAAGCTCCACGGCCTGGGGACTAGATTAAACACTACAGCTTACATATCGTTCAACTTGCAACTGCAACAAAAAATTATTTGCAATCACTATTAATATTTGTTTGACCTGACGTAGGACCTACTGAAGTACAATCATTATGATTAATTTTATTATTGTTGTTATTATTATAATAATAATTATTATTACTATAGTATTAGTATTAGTATAGTAGTAGTATTAGTAGCATAGTAGTAATAGTAGCAGCAGTAGTAGTAGTAGTAGTAGTAGTAGTAGTAGTAGTAGTAGTAGTAGTAGTAGTAGTAGTAGTAGTAGTAGTAGTAGTAGTAGTAGTAGTAGTAGTAGTAGTAGTAGTAGTAGTAGTAGTGGTGGCGGCGGCGGCGGCGGCGGTGGTGGTGGTGGTGGTGGTGGTGGCGGCGGCAGCAGCAGCAGCAGCAGCAGCAGCAGCAGTAGTAGTAGTAGTATCATCATTATTACTCTTATTATCAATCTTATTATTGTTATCAATCCAGTGGCGTAGCAATAGGGCGTGCAACCTGTGCAGTGCACGAGGGCCCCCGGATGTCAGGGGCCCCCCGGGTTCAGAGTGAATTTTTACTTTAAAGATATTCAGAACGTATTCAAACCTACATGTACATCTACAGCGTACACACCCAGTAATTTTTGGTGTTTCAGCTGGAATGTCCATGATTAGCCTACCTTATTACAATTTACAAATATCTTTACACTTTGCAGTCTTAGGCCGAAAGTAGTTGTACTGACGTATAAACATAACTGTGTCATGGTCTACGCAGACGTGTTTAAAATTTATTATCTTTGTAGTAAAATGTGAAATTTATAAAAAAAAGATATACAATTTTCCTATTCCTATTCAGGCCTACTTGAAAATTGTATATTTTTTTATCTCTCGTACGGCGCTCTTTCAGTCCCCCCAAGTTATGCCTACAAGCACGAGAAGAACGGGTAAAGAATACCGCCAAAATGCAAAATATTTCCGCATTTAGAGCGAGCCTGCACCGATGACTAGGCCTATACATCAGAATCGAATTCCGGTTTGATCAGTGCAGAGATGGTGGTTGACATGAATATTGACACTGAGCCGAGTAGGCCTCGAACTTCAGAGGCTACGGTAGCAGTTACATCACCAATGGATTCAGGCTTGACACCTCAAAAGTGGTGGATATTTTTGCACAAGAGAAGGCGCGCAAACGCGCATTTTAGCATTTCGGATTTAGACCTCCGTAGTAGGTTAGCCGTAGACTTGATTGAGTTATTTCACACTTGCCAAATTCGTCACATTTTCCCGCTCTTTTAATCAAGGGTGTTTGATGATTAATACTTCAGGAGAAGAAACAATTTTTGTGATTACTTTTGTATGGTATTCTAGTTTCTCTGCTGATATGGAGAAGAATATGTTTCATTAGATAAATTTGTTAAAATAATGAAAATGTGGCTCGTTTATTTTCATTTAACTTTGGTGTTAAAATTATGCAAATTTCGTAAAGGAACCAGGCGTTTTGCGCAGCTTTGTTGTTTGAAATCGAATGGGGTTTCAAGCATTTAAGGGCCCACCACCTAAACTCTGCACAGGGGCCCCCAAGACCTTGCTACGCCACTGTATCAATCTTATTAGAATCTTATTAGTATTATTATTATTATCTTATTAGTATTATTATTAGCCTATATTTGTTAGCCATAGGCTATCATAATTTATGATCCCTCATGTTACCTTAGCAATCAATGTCTTGCGATAATTATAGTAGCGCTATTCAATTTCAGATATGAACTAACAACGTCGATGACGCTCAGCATGTATATAATTTATATACACGCATATATATATATTTACATATACATATATATGTATACATACATATATTTATGTACATATAGCCTAATTATTATTCTCGCTTCATTTTGACAGTGAGGGAATGTCGTCGTATCAAAGGTCAATCGCATAAATACCAATAATGGCCAAAGTTCAATAATTATTGTGTAAATACAAACATATTAATCATATTAATAAGGTCATATTAATCCGGATAGCATTTACATCGAGATCAATCGAAGCCTTGTGACGAATCAAACGTGTTCGTAATCGTAGGCTATATTATTCTAAATTTCTATAGCTCCACTCGAAGGCCTAGCGCGGGCTCCAGCTTATCCACGAGCGCTCTGGTGGCATTGAGCGCCAATCCCGGCTGAGAGTTGAAAACACATAGGGTAGGCATATAATAGCCTACGTACAGACTTCAGCTGCTGTATTAAAAATCGTGTATACGGTCAACTGCACACGTCTGATTGTTTAAAATGTTAAAAATATATGTAACAATACAATTCATTTTACATCACTATTCAGTCAGTCAGTCGGTCGTATAGCCAGCCAGCCAGCCGACCGGCCAGCCAGCCAGCCAGCCAGCAACTTGTCAATGTATCTGTCTGTCTGCTGGTATGTCTGACTGTCTGTCTATATGTCTGTCTGTCTGCCTGTCTATCTATCTGTCTGTTTGTCTGTTTTTGTCTGTCTGGCTGTCTGTCTGTATTTTTGTCTATCTTTTGTCTATCTTTTGTCTGTCTGTCTGTCTGTCTGTATGTCTGTCAGTCTGTCTGTCTGTCTGTCTGTCTGTCTGTCTGTCTGTCTGTCTGTCTGTCTGGCTGTACTGTACACCAGTCATTCCACAAACACTCTGAACTGAATATTGAAAAAACGGTTATAGTCAGGCCACAAATCCCGAGCACTGTACGTTGTGCAACTTCGGTTGCTATGGCAACAGAGGCACCACGACACCATGGCAACGACAACACTATATAGCAACAGCAGCAGCATCGGATGCTGAGAAGACGTTACTAGGCAACGGCCAACTGCATGAAGATGCATCCGACTTCTTCGCTTCCCTGCTTCATCCAAAGAGTCGCTTTGTAATCACCCGATGGAACTCCACCTTTTTGAATGGGGATTGTGGTCGATGTTAAGGTGTAGGTACCCTGAAAACAGTCACCCAAACAATTTCCCGTCATAGAGGGAGAAAGACATATACATACACACACAGACAGACAGACAAACAGACAGACAGATAGATATACAGACAGATGGACAGATATACAGAGATACAGTCATAGAGATAAACTGCAAGACAGAGAGAGCGATAGAAAGGCAGCAAGACAGACAGATGAAGACAGAGAAACAGACAGAGAAACGGGTAGAGAGACGGGCAGAGAACAGAAAGACGGCTGCAGAGTGAGAGAGACAGAGACATGGACAGAGACAGAGATAGGGACAGAGACAGAGTGAGATATAATAAGAGACAGAGAGGCAGAACGATAGATAGACAGATAGATAGACAGGAAGACAGTGACAACAAACAGACAAAGTAACAGACAGACAGAGAAGGAGAGGAAGGGGTTAATAGGTAAACGACAGACATATATATATATATATATATATATATATATATATATATATATATATATATATATATATATATTAGGGCTGCTGATTAATCGCAGTTAACGCGCGCGATTAACGCGTTAATTTTTTTAACGTTTAACGCGATTAAAATTTTTAATCGCGATTAAATTTTAATCGCAAAGACCACTTTTAGGTAGAAATTTTCCGAACACTACAACGCGTCGGTTAATGTCAAAGCCTAAAATCTTTGGCCGAGATTGGGCTTAATTCAAGGAAGTGGGTTGTGAGTATTTGACGGCAACAAGAACCATTTCCTGTTATCCTAATGGCGGCTAGAAATGGGTTTTAAAAATGTTTAGCCTATCCCTTCTGTGAAAGTTTATCTTCCTGTAGACCTACTTTGATTTCTATTTATATTAGTTTCTTGCGTGTTATTACATATATATATATATATATATATATATATATATATATATATATATATATATATATATATGGCAGAGAAATGAAAAGAGAAAACGGAAAATTTGACAAAACAGAAAAAAAAAAATGAAAATCGAGCGCGAGAAAGACACAGGGACCGAAAGAGAAACCGCGCCATACATACAGACAGACGGACGGACGGACGGACGGACGGACGGACGGACGGACAGACAGACAGATAAATAGACAGATAGACATCTAATAGATAGATAGATAGACAGACACAGTGCCGGCGCTAGGGTACCTGAGGCCCCCCCAAAGAAAAGCTTGAGGCCCCCCCATACCTTGAGCTGTCATCTCAGCAAAATTTCTCATAATATAAGTGCTGAAAGACATGGTGTAAGACTTCAATAAAGGCACTGTTGTAATGGTAGCATTTATAGGCTGTCATCTGAACAATGTCCCATCCCAATTGTTAATTTTTTGGAATTTACATGCTGTAATGGTAGAAATTTCAAGCTGTCATCTTTACAAAAATAGCTCTTTTTCATTGCTGTTAGTCGTGGTTTAGGAGTTCAGAGTGTCCCTCTCCATTGTTTAAATTTATCCGATTTGCCAACTGTAATGGTAGCATTTATAGGCTGTCATCTGAAAAAATTGATCATTATTGATGGGCTACTTATGAAATATTTCTGAAATATTGGGGATACAAGGATTCCGTCCCAACCACAAATTGTGGGGCCGTGCCCCTGTCCACACCCACAAGTCTCCTCTTTGGTTGAATGCTCTATTGGTTTGAGTAATATAATTTTGTATGCTTTGCGTTAAAACATAATTCGGTGCGTGGTTTCAGGATTGAACAGTTATGAAAGGTATAATTACCAGCTACATTTGAGACCCCTTGCAAACTTGAGATCAGACACATACCAAGGACATCTGGGACCCTACACAGGCTTTAATGTTTGGGTCTCTCGCAGGTTTTATTTTGAGGCCTCGTCCAATTAGCAATTAGAATAAGTTACAATTTATAAGCGTTGTGTTTGAGAAAGTGGACGAAATTGCCTGAGTTAGTTTAAATGGCTTTATACTTACGCCAAAAATCAGTATGGTATTTGCATTAGGTCTGCTATGGCAGTGCCATATGGTTAGTTGAGACATGCACCAGAACGGATCTGTAACGTCACAAATAGGCATAATGACCAGCTAAATTTGGGGGCCCCTTTCAAACTCGGGCCCCCCCCCTAATTGGGGGGTACGGGGGGTGCTAGCGCCGGCACTGGACAGACAGACAGACAATAGACAGACAGACAGACAGACAGACAGACATAGACAGACAGACTGATCTAAACAGACGTTTAAGAAGACACGCACAGATCACGTAGGCGTCAAAGGAAGAAGAGACTCCAATGCGTTAAAATGGAAAGAATTAAAGACAACATGCGATATATTATAAGACAGAGACAAGCAGACAGAACAAGACACAAAAGAGGGGACAAAGAGACAGATCCTCCTCTCCAACTAATGGATCCTGTTTCAAGTTATCAAAACGGTACAATTACCACCATTGTTCGCAGGGTTGAAAAATCCCATTGTTCTTTCGGATGATGGAACTAGCCTACAACTATTGTGACGCATAAAATTATATCAAGTACCATTATCTGACAGTGGCTGACGCTTTGCAAATGCGAGCAAAGGACTTGCTCACTGCCCTTATAATGTACGCAGCAACTGTTTCAGAAGAGCCTTGAACCCATCGTACTGTTACTATTATAATTATACTGTACGATTTACAAACTCGTCGGCTGCCATCAGTGCCGTGTACTACGCCACAAGATGAGACACCTAGATACACTCTCCTATATACATGTACGTTATACCCGCTATAACAGAGTGTATAACGTTATCATTCTGACGTTATACTTCGTCCTTACTCAGCTTCCTACCACCGTCCACTTCGTTCATCCAACAGACTCGACCTGCTCGTTCCTCGCTGTAGAACTGCTATGGTTCAGTCCTGATCGTTTGCCTCAATTATAGGTCCTCTGGTATACACTTTCTCCGTCTGTTCACTCTACCATTCTGTCTGGTATAATGTATCTTTTCCTCTCCTCTTCTCTCCTTCCCTCCTTCTCAAAATCTGCTTCTTCTGGCGAGACCCCTAAACGGTTCATACTGCAAGTGGCGCTATATAAATGCTTAAATACAATACAATGCAATACATGCAGGATGTCTTTTCAGTGTTCCTTTATTAGATAAATGGTTAACAATACAGCTAATAATGCGATTAGAAATGAAGACTGTTCGAATCAGTACCTGTTTGAATGGACAGTGACACGTCTGATAAGCCGATGGACAGGTGAGAGGTGCAAGGTCGGCGCAGACGTTGGCATGGTGACAGGTCTTATCAGTTATTCCTTTATCAGATAAATGGTTAACAATACAGCTAATAATGCGATTAGAAATGAAGACTGTTCGAATCAGTACCTGTTTGAATGGACAGTGGCACGTCTGATAAGCCGATGGACAGGTGAGAGGTGCAAGGTCGGCGCAGACGTTGGCATGGTGACAGGTTCCAGGAAGCTTGTCGCATGGAACTGTGAACCAGAAGAAACCGATCTTCTTCTCCAGCTTTATGTCCATCTGTAGTTTCCACAGACATCCATAAAAAGAAAATCAGTGTAGGTCTACGTGGGAAAATTTCCTATCACGTGATGCCTCACGGCGCTATTATTATGCAGACTTGATTTTTTATTGTTATCCAACCGACCTCTTATATTAAACATGTAGGCTATATATTCGTTTAATCAGAAATCAGTTACAAGAAGAACAGAAAAATAGTTATACAAAAATGTTTGTACATTGTTCAAGGGTTGCTTTATTTATTAATTTTAAACTAATCGCTTATTTTTATCATTTGTTTTAATTTTAAGCTATTGTAAGGTTCTCTGGATATGAAGTTCTTATCATCTTTAGTTGGCAATTCAAAGTTATGATTATGAATAATTGTTTGAATGGACAGTGACACGTCTGATATGATTATTTGGGTGCCAAGAATCTGCAGGTCGGCTTGTGATAAAGTACCTTCTGTGGAAATTTTCATGTCTCGAAGTTTGCCCCTCTCCGTACTTTTCCACCTTCTTCTTCTCTGTCTGCTCTTTTAGTTCCAAACTTCGTTTCTTCCCTAGCCACCAACTATACCCCTTCCCGTCACTTTCTGTTACTTCCGCCTGCTCAATGCTTCAATGGATCGAAAAGCATGGATTTGAACTCCATGGGTAAACATGCGACTAAACGACTTGACCACAGTCTGTACCAAATAGACGAGGAATTATAATAATACAGTGACTCTATAGATACGAAAATTTTCAGATTGCTATTATTCGATAGCAATTTTCTGAAGTTTGGCCTACGTACATTGGGTCTACAAAGAATCCATATTAAACCATTCATCTAAATTTTAGAGGTTACTCGTCAAAACAATTGTTGGCCTATATCCGTTTCACAATAAGCACCATGGCTGTACTGGTAAATTTTGAGGTGACCAGGTGACACGCTGCCGGAAAAAATCGACTTTTTTCGGAAAACTTTTCTGACGACTTTTTATTGTGTGCTTTCCTACGATTTTTCGCTCGAAAACCTTCACCACGACGCAAAAACGATCTAATTTCACGATTTTTTTCTTCCAAAATCTCGATCTGATAAAATTGTTTTCTTATCATTATTATTTTTATTTGTATTTACTTTTTTACTTTGGTCTTTGTATGTGCACTTATCATAGCGCCGTTTCAATCCCTCTACTCAGAGGCGCTCCCGACTGCAGAGCGGAGTTTCACGCTGAAGCGCTGAGCAGTAATTATTGCGAGTGAAGGGGACTTGCCCTACGCGGCGACTTGCGGTGGATTCGAACCTGCAACCCTCCGCTGCAAGGCGACGAACATACCCACTACACCACCGCGCCCTGAGGTAAGTAAACGCTGTAGGCCTACACCCACGTAATGCTTAACCCTCGTTTTCGAAACTATAATAGGCTACACGTACAATGTACGCAACAGGAGTGTTTCTAAGGAATTTCTAGAACTGCACAACTCCTTCTTTCCTGTCCCATCCTCCATTGTAAATAACTTCCAATCGGATGACAATGACTCTTTTTAAACTAGCTTTAACTACACAGAAGTGCATGTATACAACTGCGCAAATCCAATTAGACTTTAGAGCTGCACAATTTGTGTACAACTGCACGTTAAAAAAGCCCTGGTACACAATGCCATGCCAAATTTTTCGTGAGGTGAGTATACACGCTGTATAAACGTCTATTCCCTGGAGCACAGCCCTGAAAAACACAGATCTCGCCTCACTTCAAGTTTTGTTATTGATATCAAATACGAAGTTTTAATTCACCACATGCAATGTGTTAATACTTCATACATGTAAGCATAATTAGTCGTCTATTTGCCTTAATAAATATAACTGGCTAAATGAGTAAGCCTATAATTATGTTCTCATGGGAGCCCGCACATATTCATGGCAAGAGCTGCGGGCACTTTTCCTCCTGGTAGATTGACATCTGTGTTTTAAACCAGCAGATATTTTTGATTTTTAAACAAATTTATTCACACTAAAAAGCGCTAATTGTTTTAAATGTAAGCAAAGTGACAATTGTGTGACAGAAAGAGTCATCAGCTTGTTAAGTAGCGAAAATGGTATATTTTTCTGAGAATTTTACCGAAAGACTACAAAAATTGTAGGAACCTAGTCGGAAAAATGGCCAATCACATGGTGTCGTCGGTGGCTCAGTGGCTGGTAACCGTTGTCGTCTCGGACTCGTCTGCCTAAACGTCCGCCCCAAACGGACGTTATTCCCGCCCTCCCCAGAAACCCGAATCCACCCCCCCACACACCCAAAAAAAGCAGAGGGGAACTAGATTAAACGCTGCGTGACGTCGCGTCGAACTCTTACGCTGATTGGTGATTTCAAATCGACTGTCGTCTGCCACTTGAATCCAACCGTTATATTTCCCGGCAGCCTTAGCGGGTCTGGCGAAATAGAAAGCGATTGGAGGTGAGCCACATCCGATGAACCTCCACAGTCATTCCACGAAAAATACAGGCGCTGGCTTCCAAACTCCGTCTACAACCAACAAAATATCATGCAAACGTCACCATTAGAAGTTGCTAGTCTTAACACTGTCTTATTACAACTGTTTGTTGACTTGTTGTCTATTCGTTGCGATAGGTGGCGCCACAACACTGAATTCATGACGTCATATGAGGTAGAGGTCAGGGATATTCCGGATATAATTATGATTCTGGCAATGATGTCACAAATAAGTTCGCTATTGTCCGTAGGCTATACGTTGGTATTGCCAAGAGCGACGCAAATCACATTGTTATGACAGCTTCATAATAGTGTAGGCTATATGCATGTATGAAAATTTATATGAAACGTTAATAAAGATTAAATTTTTGAGCGACTCTTTAAACATGTTCAATAACAATAGACATACTAATTACTATTGTAATGGAACATTTTTAAAGTACTGCTCAAAGATTCAATCCATAGAGTAGCATCTTTATTATGCCAACAGTTACAGTTACAGTAGGCCTACTACAATTTGAGAAACTGCATGCGAATACTTAGACGTGGACTTCGTACTATATTGTTTTATAATAACATAATTTACACATGCTGTGAGTAATTTATGGTGCACACTGATCCACTGGCCTGTTTTCTTCTGAAAAATTTGAGTGTGTATGCATGTATGCGTGTGTATTGTACTGTGTGAGTGCTTGTGCAATGTGCATTGCTGCGTGGTGCGTGTGTATATATATACATGTATATATATATATATATATATATATATATATTCGCAAGTGAGTGCCGTTGTCATGACATTGTGTGACCAGAGGGTCATAGACAGATGCGGATAGACTGACAGAAACAGAGAACGGGACAGAGTGAGACACACAGAGAGAGACAGACAGACAGACCGACAGAGACAGACAGACAGACCGACAAAGAGACATTGATCATCGTGTTCTTACTTCGGCGACTGTGTGGTAGGCCTTCGGTTCTCGTGACTTAAAGATGATGTTGAGCAGCTGGTTGGCATCCTCCTCGTCCTTCGGGTCCTCGTAGTGGCCCTGGGACAGAGTCAAGGTCAGCGACCCAACGACCAACACCAATATCCAGACGGGTGCGTTCATCTTCGCAATTCAAAAGGTGTGGCCTCAATGAGGAAACCGCTTGTGTGGCTGCGTTTTTATATTATTGCTTACTACTATACGTTGTCAGGCCGTCAACCTAACACAGACAAAACGCGTTGTTTTCTGCCTAGGCCTAAAACCATGTAAAAGCCTATAGAGTCAGGCTGACTGTGCAGGGTAGCTTCCAAACGGCCTATTCTGCAGCCTGCTTTGATTAGCCTATATATGGCGGAAGTCTAAGACTACATGCGTATATACAACTACATGTATATAGGCCTACATGTATACATATGGGGCATTGAGTCATATGACATTTGCCGCGTGAGCTTAGGCCTAAGTAGTTTGCACTGCAGGTCAATGTTGTGGCAGCAGAAAGCTGTAATGCCATGTAATTTGAGCAGCCATTATGACGACGACGACGATGATGATGATGATGATGAAGAGGAGGAGGATGATGATGATGATGATGATGATGATGATGATGATGATGATGATGATGATGATGATGATGATGATGATGACGATGACGATGACGATGACGATGACGATGACGATGACGATGACGATGACGATGACGATGACGATGACGATGACGATGACGATGACGATGACGATGACGATGGCGATGGCGATGGCGATGGCGATGGCGATGGCGATGGCGATGGCGATGGCGATGGCGATGGCGATGGCGATGACGATGACGATGATGATGATGATGATGATGCATTTACAGAGCATGTAAATGTAGTTGCGACGTAACCGAAGTAGGACTGTAGGGCCCAGTTGCTACGCTCTGCTAAAAGTCTTGATCGTCCTGTTCCCGGGGCGAGGACTTCTTTTGCCCAACATCGGGCGTTTGCTGTGTTTAGTCCTCCTGCTTGGAATGACCTTCCTTCATCAACAAGGGTTCAACTACAGTGACTCGCTTTCCCATTAGACTCTCATTCTTTTAAGGCATTTCTTTTCAGGGCTGTTTTAAAAGAATTTTAGAACTGCACAACTCCTTTTTTCCTTTTCCATCATCCATGGTAGATCACTTCCAATCGGAGGACAACATTTGGTCTTTTTGCTAGTTTTAACTGCAGTGTACAGAAGGGCTTCTACAACTGAACATTTTGTGTACAACTGCACGTTAAAAAAGACCTGCTTCTTTTCACCACGGAGGAGTTCCGTGCTGTGAGCGCCTCTGGATAGTCAATCTTACACGTGTAAGTGCGATAAACAAATCTATAGATGCAATGCGATGGGTTCGAGGAAATAAATTTATGCATCGCAGTTAGCCAGGGTTACTCATTTCCTTTCCTTTAGTGGTCGTGGAAATTTACATTAGAGTGACGTGAACACTCTTCAGTGGACATAAAAAATTTCGTGACTTTCAGAATGGTAGAGAACGAAGACAACTTGAAAACTTGATATTCATCTATCACGTCTCAATGACGCGCCAGTTAAATTTATGGCGTTGATCGATATGACAATAATTTTATTGCACGTAGTACGGTCGATACATATATAATATGACCCAATAAATCAATCAATAGATCAATAGATAATTTTCTTTTATTTTTAAGTGGGCATAATTATGCAGACACAAATGCAACTTAGGCAAACAGTATTGCTCAGGGCATAAGGCTTAAATGGAGTCGGCCACAGCGCACAAATGAGACCCCTTATTTTAGTAGGCCTATATAATTATAAGAATAGGACCTCCGCAAAATAAAGTCAAGTTCAAAGGTTATAATAATTCGTTGCCATGCATGCCGAAGGGAGGGCGCAAAGTGCGAAGGACATGATGAAGGTTATTGAGCAAGAAAATTGTAGGCATGGGCGGAGTTTATCAAGGGCTAGGGGGAGGCGATGCCCCCAAAAGACCCAGATTCTTTTTTACCGTGTAAATGGTTTCTTTTCCCGGGCTTAACCTCCCCAAGAAGGCTTTAGCCCCTCCAAGAACGGAAACCAAACACCGCCTATGATTGTAGAGAAATAACTGGGCGTTCAAACCATGACCCACGTGTAATCGGGTGTGCAAAGAAGACACTATCGTGGAGTGCAAAGAAAGACTAGGGTGTTGAACCTCCCAAATCCCCAAACCTCGGCAATTCTAACTCTCTGCAAACGCATTTCGGTTTAAACAAAAGTCTAAACAACTAATTATAGTAATTGCTTGCATCGTGTTTGTCCATAATTAAATAATTATATCCCTTAATTTGAACAAACATTGAACAGGAACTTAGCGGAACAATTTGGGAAAATTTCGATTCTGGAAGTGAAGACCAGCAGTGAGAGAGAAAGCAGTCAATAGGAGTTAATGTTGAGCTCAGCAGGCAGCACGTGGTTGTTCATTTACAGGTGTCACAAAATAGCGTATATCCCGTATTAATTGTATCCCCCCAAATTGAAAAAAGTCGAAAAAACCGCATCCGCGTGTATTTTTTTTGGCAAATTAATTTTCATCTGCTTTGTTTTGAACAATGACACTAACAGGTATGTTTATTCCTACTAGATAATTTGTTTTGCCCTGTTTGTAGAGCACTTAAAACATTTAAAACACTTAAGAACACTCAGAGTCACTAAATAAATTTGAGTTATCTGAGCATTGCTTAGGACACTTAAAACAATTAGTCACTTTAAATTTTGATTACAGCATAATTTTTTTATTATGCGCATTTTTCAAAAAAGGGGATAGAATGGTTTATCCCCCGGATAGTATAGACTGGTTAATTCCATCCGGGGGATAGATTAATTCATCCCCCCGGATAGCTTTCGGAGGGGATACTCCGTTTCGTGTCACCGGCCTTCAGCCTTGCACTGGCGGTGCGGGCGGGGCGAGTTCGAACCTGCCCCGTTCGTGACTTCGTGACATGTTGGTTGCTATTTATATGTGGGCTATCTTCAATTTGTTTACACGATATCTAACGGCCATTGAGCAGCTACGTGTCAGGGTAACAATATTGTACTTAAAATCCATTAGTGTAAAATTCAACAGCGCAAAATTTATCGCTGGGCCCTGTTGTTGCCAGTGGCGCCGCCAGTATTTCAGTTTCGGGGGCTGAATTTGCGGGAGAAAATTTTCCGTTTTCAGTCGCCAAAATTTCTGAGGCTCTGTTTTTAGTCATTTGGTCGAAATCTTGGAAAATGGTCCTTTTTCAAATCCGCCAAACTCTCTGGCAAACCTCGTGCATAGGCCTACCTATACGGCTATTTTGGCGGGGCTAAAGGGGGGAGTAATCGTGGAAATATTTTATTTTTACATGAGAAAAATGGATGGCCTTTTAGGGGGGCTTAGCCTCCCTAGCCCCCTAGCGCCGCTAGGCCCGCTACTGGTTGTTACTCATAATAGGCGAACTATGGATGACTTCTGCTATATTCCAATTAAGATCGGTAGGTAGGCAGATGGGCAGGTAGAAAGGTAGGTAGGTAAGAGGATGAATCGGGATAGGATTTGCGAAAAAGTATTTGTAGTTGCCACTGAAACACCTGCTTGAGGCACAATAGGAAGAGGCGAAGTTTTGGTGATTTATTAGGATTGGACAGATATTTGGCGCAATTGTAATCGTAATCGATATATATTCACTACATAAATTGTAGTTGGCAGACTGATATTACAATTGTGTGGTAATTGATGGGGAAAGGGCTCTCAAAGAACAAAGAACAAAATACGCCTAGCCCAAAATAGTTCCACTTATTGGAAGAATCTTGTACTATATAGCGTATACATTGTACAATGTACAAGTCATGACGATATCGGAGAACTATAGACTCTACTGGTGATCCAATTTCGTGAATTTTAACGGCCATACAAAGAGCTTCTATGTCAATAGAAATTATTATTAGTACCGTACTCAGATTCCATGCACTAACCGAGGGCTTTATGAAGTCACGAGACTCACGACTGTATCTCAAGTCTGCATCAAGTATGTGTAGTTGCAGTAAACTTAACGTACGTCACTGTGTGGTAACAACAACCATTAGTGACGCCCTCCTCCTTTATCCAGGCTTGGGACTGGCAGAGTGCATCAAGAATCTTCGCGTAAAACATTCTTAGACCTATAGGCATGTGTAATTTTGTGTATGCCCGTTTCTGTGCCCATTCACGTGCCTGTGCGTGCGTGTGTGCGTGTGTGCGCGTGTGCGTGCGTGTGTGTGCGTGTGTGTGCGTGCGTGTGTGTGTGTGTCGCACTTAGACGTAACCTATACCACGTGCGCAGATCGGCAATATTTTTGCTGTAGATCCCGTATTTTCGGAAATGACTATAGTTTGCTTTTCAATTATTTTTTCGGTGTATTTTCAGTTCAATATTAATTTGTTGCTTGCCCCATCAAATTAAGTCAGCTTCACTTTTTGTTTCCAATCTGATGTTCCGGATGTCGACCCACACACACACGCACACACACACACACGCGCGCACACACACGCACACACACATGCACACACGCACACACGCACACACACTTCTCCAACTGAAACTGTTTTTAACTTCGATTAGGCCTATTTTCACTCGAATCCTTGACTATCGACTTTAGTCATTGCCATATATGCGTTGATATTAAAACGGCGCTATAATAATTATTAGTATAGGTCACTATACGTATTTAGGGTTGGGGTGTTCTGGGTGTTTGAACACTCCTCCCAATAATGTAAAGATCAAATCATGCATTTACTATCACACGATGTATTAATTAGTCTAAGAGGGGACATATTTGTGAAGCTCTTGTCTCTATGTTAAATTTTTCGAATAGATTAGATAACGACGATGACGATTATGATGATGATTATGATGATGATGAAAGACTCTTTTATAAGACGACGCTTGTCCAAACCCCTAAGTCAGCTGATTCGGTTGCGTGTCGGCTTGCACAAGATCGAGGAACACCCCCCCCCCAAAAAAAACTTCTGGCTTTATGGCCTTGGTCAACATATTAGGTCCCGTCCCGTTTTATGTAGATCGCTACGATATAGGCCCTTATATTTCATCTATATACCTAGGCCATGGGCGCCCGCAGGATTTTTTGCAAGGGGTCAGTCATGGCCGGAAGAGTTAAGATGTAAAATATGTCATTAGGCCGATATAGTGTTTATATTTGAGCTCTTTTTCTTTTCGGTTTTAGTCACTGAAGTAACTTCTCGTAGGATATGGAATTGAAGCCAAAAGAGCAAGATTAGTAGTAGGCCCAGAGATTCGGCAAACTGTTTATTAAAACTTCGGTTCTTTTTATAATTTTTATATACACTGCTCACCAATACTTTAGCACAGGCTATAGTTACATGATGGCAGGGCGACAACCATGGCTTAAAGTGTGCCTGGACGGTCATGGACGGCGTCCATGCACTTGTTTTAAAATCTGAACGCCGTCCAGCCACTTATTATTGGCGAGCACAGACTGGAAAGGTAAGGGGCGTCCAGGCACTTCTTCTGGAGATGTAAGGGGCGTCCAGGCACTTCTTCTGGAGATGTAAGGGGCGTCCAGGCACTTCTTCTGGAGAGGTAAGGGGCGTCCAGGCACTTCTTCTGGAGATGTAAGGGGCGTCCAGGCACTTCTTCTGGAGAGGTAAGGGGCGTCCAGGCACTTCTTCTGGAGAGGTAAGGGGCGTCCAGGCACTTCTTCTGGAGAGGTAAGGGGCGTCCAGGCACTTCTTCTGGAGAGGTAAGGGGCGTCCAGGCACTTCTTCTGGAGAGGTAAGGGGCGTCCAGGCACTTCTTCTGGAGAGGTAAGGGGCGTCCAGGCACTTCTTCTGGAGAGGTAAGGGGCGTCCAGGCACTTCTTCTGGAGAGGTAAGGGGCGTCCAGGCACTTCTTCTGGAGAGGTAAGGGGCGTCCAGGCACTTCTTCTGGAGAGGTAAGGGGCGTCCAGGCACTTCTTCTGGAGAGGTAAGGGGCGTCCAGGCACTTCTTCTGGAGAGGTAAGGGGCGTCCAGGCACTTCTTCTGGAGAGGTAAGGGGCGTCCAGGCACTTCTTCTGGAGAGGTAAGGGGCGTCCAGGCACTTCTTCTGGAGAGGTAAGGGGCGTCCAGGCACTTCTTCTGGAGAGGTAAGGGGCGTCCAGGCACTTCTTCTGGAGAGGTAAGGGGCGTCCAGGCACTTCTTCTGGAGAGGTAAGGGGCGTCCAGGCACTTCTTCTGGAGAGGTAAGGGGCGTCCAGGCACTTCTTCTGGAGAGGTAAGGGGCGTCCAGGCACTTCTTCTGGAGAGGTAAGGGGCGTCCAGGCACTTCTTCTGGAGAGGTAAGGGGCGTCCAGGCACTTCTTCTGGAGAGGTAAGGGGCGTCCAGGCACTTATTTTTCCACACTTTAGGCACTGGCGACAACTAAAGTGTAGATTAGCGATAAAGATACGATAGCGACGACACAGAAAAGACAATTAATTGCTAAAACAACTGTTCATTTATTATAAAGTCCACCGATCAAGAGTGAGGAATATGTTCCCATGCACTCCCACACTGTTAATTGGTTCTATTTGCAACAAAGTCTTAGGCTGTTTAAGTCTCGTAACGAAAAGTTTTTCCGCCTCGTTGTCGATTGATCGAGTTGAGGTTGACATTTCTTTCTCTTGAGGCTGTGTGTTTTTTTTGATGATCCACTGCGATCTGGCTCCTCCATCGTCCACCACTTCCTTCTTATCAATCCATCCCTTCACCCCCTCCTTCTCATCCCTCGGCTCAACAACGCACAATACATAAATAAAATAATAAATTTAAAATTAATAATAGTGGGCTTGCGGGATATTAGCCTAATCCGCGCCAGAGGCCCTCCTGCCTTTGCGAGGAGCTTACGGGGTTTTAAGCCACGCCAGAGGCCCGGCAGGTACTAATACAAATAAACTACAAACACAACAACAACAACAACAACAACAACAACAACAACAACAACAACAACAACAACAACAACTACAACAACACAGAGCCACACAACCGTCACTCATCGCATCCCCCTCATGTCATTAATACCAGACAGCAATGTAGCGGTTCCTGAAGCAACAGAGAAATCCACGAAGATTATTAAATACATGTCATGATAGATAGGCCTAGGCCTATATAAATTATATTATATATATATACACACATGTATATACGCCATATATTATATATATGTATAGGCTAGTAACATTTAGTTGCAGTATCGGGGATACAATTAAGTGTCGGCTAGGGTCAGATTATTTATGCGTCGTTGGAGTTGGTTAGGGTCATGTTAGGCGTCGTGAGTGTCGGTTAGGATTAGGTTTAGTGTTAAGAAATACTTTTCAAAGATACTGTATAATTGTATATGATGGCTCCTGATGTTGCAATTAAGGTTAAAAGAATTAAGCCTACTTTTCATTATCCTGCTGGCGTGCCTTGCTTGCTAGGCCTAACTAATTGATCCAACCCAATCTAAAAGAAGTTGTAAGACTCTTGACGTCGCATTTGTTTAAACATCAATCAACCCACAAATCAAGCGTAAATTTTGAATCGCTTACATTTGCGTCTTCGTTCTTCCGCTTCAAACAACTTCAGAAACGAGAGTCATTCGTCTTCGAGGATTTTTCGTCTTGCTTCAGAATGGTTTCTAAATTAAATAACATTAAAAATGGTTTCTAAATTAAATAAAATTAAAAATGGTTTCTAAATTAAATAAAATTAAAAATGGTTTCTAAATTAAATAAAATTAAAAATGGTTTCTAAATTAAATAAAATTAAAAATACGCAAGGCCTGAATTGTCACAAAGCAACCCTCTATAATTCTGCGGAATCTCTTAAATCTTTTAATGGTAAAATGGGCCTACGTCGTGATGTGCTTCATTCTTCTGTACATAGAAATTACGTACGTATGGCCTATAGGCCTATATAATGTTTCGAAATATTTACAATGTAAATTTAAACCTCCATGAAATAGAATCATGTTGCTAGATGCGCTTTTTAGGCTTGGAACAGAAGAGACGCGTATAGACAATGAAAAAGAGTCCGGCTGACTATTATAATAGGCCTATGCCTACATTTGGCTGTCGTCCATATTCTAGCCTATGTTATCATGTTTCCGTTTGTCCTCAACTCGTCTCTCGATCTACAGCCTGACCGTCGGCCATCTTGTTGCTATAGTAACGCGTTTCGAAACTTACTTGTCGATTATTTTAGGTCTTTGAACTGAAGGCGATGATGTTTCTGTCGTACGATTCGAATGATTTCTTTTTCATTACGTTGATCGTCTGCCGCTTAGTTCAGCAACTGTTCTTCGTCATATCTTCTCCCTCATCTTCATCGTCTTTCGTCGTTTTTGTCATCTTCGTCGACATATATTTCGTCGTCTTCTGCGTCTACTTCTGCGCAGTCATCGTCTGAAATGAATCGAATGAACAAACGACAATTACATCATTTGCGATGACGTCATATTCGACGATTGTGACGTCAATTAGCGACTCATAATGCAAAAGAGGCAATCGCATCGGGTTTAGCAATTACGAGACGACTTTAATGTCGCTATTCTAGGCTACTGTCTTATAGACCTATCTAAATAGCGATTTCCATCATATTGCAATGCAAGAATTTTAATTGCAACGTGGACTACGCTTACTATATGAGCGCAATAATTATTCATCGTCAGACTGAAAACACGATTTGTAAACTTTGGTTCGCCTTTGATTAGAACCTTTTCCGATTCATTCATTCATTCATTCATTTTCATTCATTCATTCATTCATCGCCCTTTCAAGAAAAGATCACTCAGAGGCGCTCCCGACTCCAGCGCGTCTAAAAAGGGCAGTTTAAAGTTTAGCATGTAAGGAACCTGGTAGAGTTTCGGTGTGTAGGCGATTGATTGATTGACCCATGTCAGTCACTGATCAGATCGTCCCTAGAATGGCCGACCATGGTGGGTTAATCCTTTGAACCCGACGGGCCGGTTTTCCGGCCCGTTATCCATAGAGTTATGGGAACTCCGGCTTCAAAGAGTTAATAGTAGCTAATCATCCCGCGGTCTCTTTGCATTTTTTATGAGCAATTGATGTTGCTCATTTTGACACCATACGGATGCACTAGAATTTTGTTCTAAGGCCATGGTAGAGTTTGCAGCTTTATTTCCATGACATATTTTGGCCTGGGCCTATTATAAAAATTAACCAAAATCGATTATTTAACGGCGAAAATATCAGCTTTCAGCTGCACAATTGTTTTCCAACTGCATTTTGCCTCCGAAGCGCAGGCTAAGAAAATCCAAGAGCAATTCTGCGTTCTGTCAACCGTATTGTTGAATAAACGAAAATTTATTTACAAAATTTACGTGCACGTGTGCAGTTCCTGACATCTTACTTACCATACATTCGAAAGCCAATAAATTGGTGCTATATAAATTCAAGCACACGCATCCAGGGATGCCACTCCTAGCTTTTTCCACCTAGATCTAGGTATTTTTGGTCTTGTCTATAGGTTTCTAGGTTTTTTTGTCAGGATCTAGCCTTTTTTTCTCACGGCGGTTTTTTCGACTTTTTACATACAAATTTAGTTTTTAAAACTGAAAATGCACAAAAGACGTGAAAAAAATCTAAAATTTTCTGAATTTGGACCAAAAATTGCAAATTTTGGAGCGAAGGACTAAAAAGAAGGTAATCACTAATCAGAAATTTTTCGGGAAGGAAAACAGAGCAAATTTTAGTCATCGGACGACTAAAAAAAGGTCGTCAGAAATTTCAAGCCGGAAAATTGGAATGTATGCATGTATTTTATAGGAAAATCGTGTATCTAGCCTTTTCTAGCCTTTTTCCGACCGGATCTGACCTTTTTCAAAATCCAGAGTGGCATCCCTGCACGCATCCATTCAGTTTCCGTTAATAAACAAAGTTCTCTTCTAGCCATCTTGAGAACATCCAGCTTAGTAGACGATTTTTCTGTTTAATCGATACCGGGATATTATCTAAAGCAACGAATTTACTTAGAATGCATATCGAGAAGGTCGATTCATTTAGGGGATGGTTGATTCAAGCCGTCAGTCCGATGTAAGTAACAATTTGAAGTTATTTGGAGCGATGTTAGTGTGCCATATTTTTCTGCAAGCACGCGCTCATGCCGAGGTGTCTATAAGTAAGCAGATTGTTGTTGAATGCGCGTTTTATTACAATATAGGATCGAACAGTTATATGAAAACGGGTTCGTTTTCGACTGCATAGTTAAATGGTGATGTTTCGAATGAAAGTTGCAGCAAAGGGAATTTAATTTTAAATTAATCTGTGCTTTAAAACTGGTGTGATGGGGCTTACCTGCGACGTCAGCAGATTCCGAATGCTTGTTTTGATAAACGTATATTTTAGCGTAAATTAATCGGCATTGCATGGGTTTCAGCGTTTGGCGAATACATGTCGGATTGGGGGAAAATAATTCTTGCCAAGTCGAAGAAAGTATCTTGCCAAACTAGAAGTTGGATTGATTGAAAATAATAAGGCTGCAACAAGTGACTAATTTACGACGCTAAAACATATGTTTGCCCTTGTTTTACTACAGCTGTAAATGATTTTCAGTGAAATAGAAGTGGAATTTATTTTTAAAAAATTCACTGAAATAGAAGCTGGATTGATGATCAGTAATTTTCAATTAGATAGAAGTTCTATTGATGAGAAATAATTGCTGCCTAAATTGAATTGAGATTGGTAAAACAGATTCTTGCCTAATCAGAAGCTCTGTCGATGAGAAAGTATCTTGCCAAACTAGAAGTTGGATTGATTGAAAATAATAAGGCTGCAACAAGTGAATAATTTACGACACTAAAATATATGTTTGCCCTTGTTTTACTACAGCAGTTTCTGATTTTTGAAGCTATTAATTTGATGGGTGAAAACGTTGGAATATTCTATTTTTGTATAAATTAGTCCCAACATTACAAGGAGCAAATATTAGTTTTTGTTGAAATTTGTGTTTATCATTTGCAAAAAATCATTACTGGCTTGATTTATTTTATTTTATATTTACTTAACTGATTTTGCGCATATCGTACAGAAGAACTACTTAAAGCATGAATTAGCAAAAATATTCAAAATTATAACTATGACTTATTATGTTCCATGATCTGGTTATACTCGAATACTTTGACCTAAATTGGTTGCATGCAATGTCAGTCTACCGTAATCGTAATCATGTTAGGACATCTATTGTGCCATTGTCATGATGCATACAGCGTCAATCATCGGTCACTTTCAGGGATGTCGTAGTCAAAGTCCTAATCCATTAGTTGCTGCCAGGGAAGTCGAAGTCATGATCATTTGATTGATTCATTGATTGATTCATTCAGAGCATTTATATAGCGCCCCTTCAAGAAACTACTCAGAGGCGCTCCCAGCCCAACCACGAACAAAGAAAAAAGACTTGAGAGACTTGTAGAACCTAGCCGGATGGACCTTCCAGGGAAGTCACAATCCGTTGGTTTCTTCAAGGGAAGTCATAGTTCAAGTCACGATTCACTGGTTACTTCGAGGGAAGTCGATGTCATTGTCATGATCCATTGGTTTTTTCCCAGAGAAGTCATAGTCATACGCATGAGTGGGCGAAGTTGGTCGAAATGTGATTGGCAGAAAGCCATAAGTCAGAGGAAGGTCAAAGTCAACCTGTGACATGTTATTAATATGTTTGAATATTGATCTGTTTGAACATGTTTTACCCCGTTCCGAGATTTTTTATGATGTTTTTCTTTACGCAGCTGTGATGCGAATCCGCAGCACCTGGCAAGGTATATCATCGCTCTGGTGAAAAAAGATAAGCCTACAAACGAACTGATGAGAAGCTGCAACGAAAACTTGGACGTCTTTCTTCAAGAAAGTAAGAACTTTGTTGCTCAAATTTTATTTATATATGCTCCAAGACTGCCGCCCTCCATTCTGCACAGAAGTGCTGCTCTTGCTTCAATTTGTACAAATTGGAACTATGCAGAATCAACCCTTATCCATTTGTCTGAAATGGACTCCACAGGAGCTATGCTGTGTCTGCTTCTTAAGGCTCTTGCTGAATCATTTTTAAAATTCAAATCAAACTATCTTTTTGCCATGCTAGAGTTGGGAGCGCTTCTGAGTAGTCTCCTTGAAGAGGTGCTACAGAAATTCTTGAATAAATGAATGAATAATTAAGTCTGATACTGATTAAAATAATTTTAATTGGTTTTTCTCCAGAATTTAATTGCTATTAATCGATTAAATACGATTAATTTGGCCAGCGTGAGGTAAAACAGGAAAATTTGAAAAATGTAATAACTTAGTTAGCTGCTTCTTTCTGCATAGAAAAAACGCAATTCGAGCTGGTTAAATATTGTCACGAAAACAATTAATTTTGTCGCCATCTTTGAATTTCCGTCAGTGTTTACCTCAAATGCAAAATGATCGCTTCATTGTCCACGCGAAAAGTTTCACATTGTCGTTGTTCACAATGTAATCCAATGGTTAACTCTATGTTAAGAAGCGCCATATAAATTCTCAGAATGAATGAATGAATGAATGAGTGGGTGAGCAAACGAACGAACAAACGAAGGAATGAATTTAATTTTTTTTCCATTTTGTTCTTATCAAAACGGATGATTATAACGCATTGTGTTTAAACTTCCTTAGATGATAATCTACGTTAATTCATTTTCAGAGACCAATGCGTTCGTGTCGAAGATGTTCGAAGCGATCGCAAGTAAAGTGTACGAGTCCTGTCCTCCAGTAGAAGACAGGGACTTAGAAAAGAAGAGTAAGGGTGCTGATGCGGTACGACCCGCCATCGACCCCAACTCTCACTCGGCTGCACGGAGCACTCAAGGGGAGCACAAATCGACTGCGCTACCCATCACTGGGTCAAAGGTTACGACAGACGTCAGAGAGAAGCCGAAACTTATTCAGGGAGAGTCGAAGCATTACACGAGGAGTCCCGACTCTCCTCCGAAGTCTCAGACTTGGAGGGACGAGCGAAATGGTGCTCTAAGTCGCAAGCCTGATAGTATCTTGCAAGGAAGGAGCGATGACAGTGATAAGTTGCAATCTGACGACCGACTTAGGAGTCGGACCGAGAAGGGGTTCTGGAAGCGTCCCTCGTCGCCACAGGGTCAGATTGCGGGCGTCTCCAGACTGCGGAGTCAGGAGGAAGAAGAGAAGAGACATCGATCGCTGGACAGGGTGAGATGTGGATGTGGTTTATCAGTGATTGCGTGCTCCTCTTAAGCATCTTTGCATGTATTGGCAGGTGTTTATTTTATATGTGACCCACCTGCACAAAAAAGTCTTAACCCTTTAATGCCGGAGAGTATAGGATTTCCCATACCATTTACTACCATCTCGGCATTGAAGGGTTAAGTCGGATATTTTACTTTTTGGGCATATATAATTTGCCGTTTTAAAGAGAGACGCATTCTCTTTATAATGGCACGAGAAATTATCATTCATCTCAATCGCAATTGAATTTCTGGATGAAAAGCTAGTTGCATTAATTTATGGAAACTATTTATCGACAAATATGCATCTAAGTTGGTCCATTAATTACAAATTACATATCATAACATATTCAATGTGACTTTTACTCAAACTTTTCAGTTATTTGTAGAAAATATATATATTAAAATTGTAATCTGCAATAATCTACCAATTGGAAAATCCTGACTTGGCTCTGGTTTTTACTTTTCTATTATGAACATTTCCGACTTATGACTTGTTTGCATGCAGATGGGTCTGAGTAGCCCCTTGAAGAGACGCTACATAAATGCATCTAATGAATGATTGAATATTATCTAATAGGAATGCAGTTGGTAAGTATAGGAGCATGCTGGTGGCTTCATAACTGATGCAGTTATCAGAGCAGTCGTTAAAACTGGCTTCATAGCAATTTCTGTGTGTATGCGTTATATTTACATTCTTGATGGCTAGATACTGGAGCTGTATAATATGTATATGTATGCGAACTGCGGTCAACAATGTCTTGTTGTTTGGATGTTTTAGAGTTCGGCTGGTGGTGTCGCAAATCAAGCCGCTGCTAAACGAACAAGTCCTGTTCCACTGCGTAGTCCTGAACCGGAGAGGTATAAGCATTATTTGTTCATGCAAAAGACCAAATGGTCTTTTATGTTTATGGTATTTCAGCATTGGTTTAAGGTGTTCTGAGGCATTCCTTTGTATAGATTGTATTGTATTGTACAATAACAATTTTCAAAGTGTCTTCTCTCAGCAAAAACTTTTCAGAAGCATCTCCAGTGCAATCAACCTTGAGAGAAGTGGCAAGATTTGAGGCAAGTGGAAGTTAAGGAAAGACTGCAGAGACTACAGGGCAGAATGGTATATTGCTATCAATGTCCGCTGAATGCTGTACAGAATTCTTTCTGACCATGTAAGCAGGATGAGATAGATACTCCTTTTCCCACCAACTCATCCTGCCATCCACCATCCGATCATGATATGGCTCTGTGTTGGCTTGGGAACACATGTGAAATCTAAGTCATTAAACATAATCTCTACATGTTTGCGAGGGCTTGCCACTGGTGACTCTTTCAGGTTACTGTGTTTGTTTTGCAACTTGCTGTTATATTTTGCTTGCTATGACTGTTAACTTAGCATCATTTCGACTAGTTAGTGCAGAGAGCGCCTCTGAGTGGATATCTTGAAGAGGCGCTATATAAATTCTCAGAATGAATGAATGAATCTTTGAAACCCCTGTCTTTTTTCTTGACAGATTTACGTGTCACTAGACTTTTATTTATTTTGTTATTATTATTTGGTAACCATATATCGTAGCAGTACTTAATACAAGCATTTGAGCATCTTTGAATATCACTGAAGTCAATGAAAATAATACAAGAGCTGGTTATGTATGGGTCATTCCACGTCAAATCAACCAAAATTCAGAAACATCCCCACCACACCATCTCAGAATTTGATTATATTTTGTCAGTTTGTAAACCAACATATCTTAGGAAGCTATGCAAAATACTAGCTCAAAATGTTGCATGGTCTTTGAGATATGACCATTTTTATAGTGGGGGGGTAGCGACAGCTCGCGAAGGACTTAATTCTGAGGCGTTTTTGATGGCTAATAACTCAGGAAGTATGCTAGATATTTCTATAAAATTTTCACAACATTAGCAGTCTTATGAGTAGATTCTGAAAATTGCAAAATTTTACAGTTTGAACCATTACTCGTGAGCCCAGCTCAGTCTGAAAATGACATTTTGTTCATTTCGACAGTATGAAACTTGATATTTGAACAACCACTACTTCATTGGTATTAAATATAAAGTCCCAGAACTTTTTGGGTTTGTAATGGGCCTTGTGGTGAATAACCTGACAAATTCTGAGGTATTTTAAAGGCTAACTTGATGTGTTAGACCATCCTGAAAACTGCACAAAGTGAAAAGTAGGTCATCTGCCGATTGAAATATGGCCATGTGGGATAGGTAGCACAGTTATGTGCTACACACCATTAAAAAGGGCTTGAAAAGTACTTTAAAAGGATACCAATTTCATTTTGCTTCCGTGATGCCTTCCATTTCAAAATTCCAGTTGAAAAACGAGGTTTTTTTACATTCGGGAGAAAACTACATGATCTGCAAAGTTTGGACTGTCATATCTAGGCCAGGAAATGAACCATAGGGCTTATATTTCTTTCATTTAATCAGTTTGTTGTACTCTTTCCAAATATACAAAAACATTGGTTGTATTATTGGTTGTTTTTAATTTATGAATGTGTAAATATTTTCCCAAATGCCAATTTTCATCTATTCGGACGTGTATAATTGCATATGTATCTCAGATATATGCTCTTATATGGCCATGTGGGATAGGTAGCACAGTTATGTGCTGCATACCATTGAAAAGGGTTTGAAAAGTACTTTAAAAGATGCTAATATCATTTTGCTTCCATGATGCTTTCCATTAAAAACTGCCAGTTGAAAAACGAGCTTTTACGCATTTGGGAATAAATCACGAGAAAACAACTTGATCCGCATAGTTTGGACTGTCATATATAGGTCAGGAAATGAACCAGAGGACTGATTATTTTTTCATACGATTAGTTTGTTGTGCTCTTTTCAAATATGTAAGAATCTTGGTGGTATCATTGGTGATGTTTAATTTATAAATTTGTAAATATTGCACAAATGCCAATTTACATCCCACATGGCCATATAAGAACATATATCCGAGATATATATACAATTACACATGTTCGAATTGATGGTTGATTTGACATGGAATGACCCGTATGAGAACCTAAAGTGGTGGTTGACCTTGCTAACCAGGACCCCTAGATGTAGTGCCGGATGCAAGACAGTGGTGCACCAAAGCAATAATAGACAACCGACAAAAGACAATGCCGCTAAACAACCAAAGAAACGACAACTCTTAGCTAATGACTTAACTAAAGACTTGATGAAACCACTGGGCAGAAACCCAACTATTTAATCTCATGAAGTGTTTTAAAGTATATATGGGGAAAGTTTATTTAAATTATCAAGCTTTCGGTTAGCATTGAAAATACGCCCCTACAACAGTACTCAAAACGTCTAAATTTATTTCGTAAACCAGAAACATCGGCAGTCTAAACCCGTCTTCAAATCGCAGCCGACAGCTGAAAGAACACCAAATGGAAAATTCACGCAGTACTCGAGCGACTCCATTCTCCAGGTCTCCAGCCTGTCGAAGGATTCCACGCACGAAGGAGCGGCTCGGTTCACAACCATCTTCCGTTGATCGAGCGAGCCATATTCGAAAGCGATCACGATCAGCCGCGAGATCGAATTCACGATCGCCTTCGGCCAGAAGCGACAGTTCGATATCGAGCTTAGAATCGTTCTCGTCCAAGTGCTCGGCCTCGAAAAGTAAGTACGCTGTTTGCAGATGAATAGGTGTTGTGTTAACAATCTAGTTTTAAGTACACTGTTTGCAGATGAATAGGTATTGTGTTAAAAATCTAGTTTTAAGTGCACTGTTTGCAGATGAATAGGTATTGTGTTAAAAATCTAGTTTTAAGTACACTGTTTGCAGATGAATAGGTATTGTGTTAAAAATCTAGTTTTAAGTGCACTGTTTGCAGATGAATAGGTATTGTGTTAACAATCTAGTTTTAAGTACACTGTTTGCAGTTGAATAGGTATTGTGTTAACAATCGAGTTTTCAGTACATTGTTTACAGATGAATAGGTATTGTGTTAGCAATCTAGTTTTAAGTACACTGTTTGCAGATGAATAGGTATTGTGTTAACAATCTAGTTTTAAGTACACTGTTTGCAGTTGAATAGGTATTGTGTTAACAATCGAGTTTTAAGTACATTGTTTACAGATGAATAGGTATTGTGTTAGCAATCTAGTTTTAAGTACACTGTTTGCAGATGAATAGGTATTGTTTTAGCAATCTAGTTTTCGAATGCGGCATTCCTGTGTGCAAGGTCTAGTCTCATATACTGTATTCCTGCGAGGCTGTGCTTTTGTATTTACAAATTTCATGATGCGAGATTGTAGATAAATAAATCAACTCTGTTTCTTGATGCTGTTTAGTTCTATGTTATGAGCATTTGGTACAGCACCCCTTCAAGATATCTTCTAAGAGGCGCTCCCGGCTGTGCAAGCGTGTGCACTGAATTGTGGTTTCATGCCGAAGCGCATGAGCAATTGAGTGAAGGACTTGCTCAGAGTCTTCATCGCGACTTGAGGTCGATTTAAACCCACAAACTCCCAGATCAAAGGCACCGGACATACCCCTACATCGCCACACCCCACAAGCATATATGCAGCGCTCCAGTGTGCATGGTCTAGCTTCATACACTGCTCTCCTTTGAGGCAGTACAGTTGTATTTACCAATTTCATGATTCAAGATTTTTCTAAATTAATCAACTGTGTGTTTTCATGATGATGATACTGTCAATTTTGCTGTTTGGTAATGACCGCAGTTTCAGAAAAACTGGTTGATCGCTGTACACATGCTGCAAGTATTTGAACAGACACATCATAAATCTGTTAAAATGGAAGTTTTTAAAAATGTTCATATATTTTATTTGCTGTACAAGTTTACTACATGTAAATTTGAATGTAAATTTAATTACTTATTACTTTGCGATGCATGATCAATAATATTGAGATTATGTGTTTGTGTTTGCATAGGAGCCCACGTTGAGAAGGATTTTGCTGTGAACAGTCGCAGTTCCACTCCGCTCGAAGAAGAGGCGGACAGAAGCGTGGATGCATATCGTACAGGACCAAGAGATCTGGACAGGTCTCGGCCACGATGCCAAGATTACGATGGTATGTTCAATCGAATTGAACAGTTCTTTGGATGCCAATACAGTCAATTTATTATATTACGATAGGCTTAAATAAAATATTAGTACTCACTCAGAGGCGAGATCAGAAGGGGCAATATATCCTGCCAACATGTGTCAGGATCAAACCATTTTTAATAATCTTTGTTTAATTTTAAACTTATGCTGCAGGTAATCAATTCAAATATTATGAACAGTTGATCACAAGTTATTACTTGAGTCGAATTTAACTTTCTGGTGAGCTTTGCCGCCCCCTAACCGCTTGCACAACTCCTAAATTGTTATCAGTTGCCACCAACTGTTCAAGACTGCTCTCTTTGCTTGACCTGTGTTTGGAGCATCTCTTGAAAGGGGTGCTACATGAATTGTATTTGATTGATTTGATTGATTGATTGAAGTCTTTCACTCACAATGTTTTTGCTGTTGATTGATGTTTTCAGAGAAGGGATTTTGCGTGCGTGGTGATCTCTGTCCTTTTGATCATGGTTCCGATCCTTACATAGTCGATGAGTCGCAGTTCTCCAAAGTTCTTCCGTTTCAAGGTACAGGGGCATATGTGTTCAGAGTGTAGGCATATGTGTTTGGAGTGTAGGCATTTGTGTTCAGAGTGTGGGCATTTGTGTCCAGAGAGTGGACATTCATGTTCAAAGTGTGGGCATTTGTGTTTGGAGTGTAGGCATTTGTGTTCAAAGTGTGGGCATTTGTGTCCAGAGAGTGGACATTCATGTTCAAAGTGTGGGCATTTGTGTTCGAAGTGTGGACAATTGCATTCAAAGTATGAGCATATATGTGACCCAAGGGATCAAAATGGTTCACATGTCGAAAATTTCGGATTATGAGTATTATACATATATTTAAAGAGCACATTCTTAGCTTTAAAATGACGCCAAAATTTTGGCTCTACCTTACTTTTTAACAAAGTTATGAACAATTATGTGTCCACTCTTGCAAAAGTAATAATTCGAGAAAAACGCGTTTAAAGTTCGTCGACTAGCAGGTCGGAAAAATCCTTATGCATGTAGCCTGTTTTCAAATGATTCTATTGGTTAATGTTTGAACGGCCGGCTCTCGGCAGCAAACCAACGAGCTAGATAAAGAATAAGCTGAGATCTTTCTAACGATACCAAGCGCGAAAGGCTAGCGCTAGGGAATGTAATCCCGGGGCATTTGCTCGATTCCGGGATTATAAACGAGTCAATCCCGGGATACCGGGATCCCGGGATTGGCTTATAATGGCAATTTTAAAAATTCCTAGACGTAGTATAATAGTAGGCCAAATACAGTAAAGCTTTCTCTTTGCTTCAAGTACTTCAACTGCGATCAATTATGACTCACGGCAAGGGCTTTAGTCAGTGGTCCCTGGCAGCAGTGGGGTTTGTCTGAAACTTGATAGTGATAGGCCTACAACCAGTGGCTTCGATCCCCACTAAACAAACAAGTTAGACCCTCTCCTCCCCGCCCGAGCCTGCCCTCTCTTGTCTCTCCTTTGACTTAAATTGCTGTGAGTTTAGCTCATTTCAGATTCCCCGGTCTTTAACTGGGCTTAAGTTGCGATCTCTCTGTATAGGGTAATTGCCCTCTGCATACGACGACCCGGTATTAGGTCAGACGATACGAGGTGACCAATGCACCGACTGACCACAGCGCGAAGAACACAACAAGGTAGCAGGCTAGCCAAGATTAACCAGTGAGTCATCTGATATTAAGGCAGCAACAGCCCGTTTGCATGCTGTCAAGTTCAGGCGCAATTTTGGGGTGGGGGTGTCATCAACACGAGTGAAGAGTGAATCGGAGTTGGGTGCTGGGTGCCTAGTCGGCCAGCACTGCTGGCATCTGACATCTGTTTATGTTCTATTAGTCAACTGAATGGTGTGTGGGTCATTGTTATGGAGGAGTCTATAGTCTGTATACATGAACGAAGCAAGGAATGGGAGGCAGGAAAGCCAAATCCCATGCCTGATCACTCAGAAACGCCTACCTCCAGTCACCCCTCTGGGTTTTCTGTAGGTCGCCAGCTTACCTTCATGAGGGCGTGTGCTTATCTGTCGTTTTGGCGTCTATTGACAAAGGAGTTGTTGCAAAACTGGTCAAGTAATTTAATAAAAAAAAATCCGAATTTTCGGTAATCCCGAAAAACGGTATTCCATGTTTGTCAATCCCGGGATTACGGGATTGTAAAATGTCCGGGATCCCGGTATTCGGGATCCCGGGATTACATTCCCTAGCTAGCGCTAGAATTAGCGTGGAAATCTTATGCGAAAAATAGGCTGATTTTGATAGGAAACCGCGAGAATCGAGAGAGTAACCTTTTAAAAATCACCAAAACACGCATTAAAAGAACAAATTTATTAAAATGTTAGGTATCCGAAATGTAAATAACATATTTTTCTGTCAATTTACATTAAAATCTGAAAATGAGTAAAAAACGACTTCTGATCATATTTTGCTGTTTTCCTAGCAATGTAATTTTCGACATCCGACTCATTTCGATTCCTTGGGTCACATATGTGTTCAGAGTGTGGGCATTTGTGTTCAAAGAATGTACATTGTGTTCAAAAAGTAGGCATATGTGTTTAGAGTGCAGGCATATGTGTTCAAAGTGTAAGCATTTGTGTTCAGAGTGTGGGCATTTGTGTTCAAAGTGTGGGCATTTGTTTAAAATGTGAGCAGTTGTGTTCAAAGTGAAGGCATCTGTGTTCAAAGTGAAGGCATTTGTCTTGGGGTAATGAAGATTCCTTACTTAATTTGTTGTTTTCTGCGCAGGTGGTGTTTCGGTTAGTCTTGAAAATGGTCGTCTCGTCCAAGGTCAAGTTCAGCGACGACCTATTCTTCCATCTCATCCAAACAATCCAGTTCTACCAAACGTTTCCAGGCCTCCTCCACCTTTCCTGCTTCGACCTATGCCTCCTCCAATGCCTCCACACTATATCACCAGTCATGGTATGCTACACAATTTATTATGATCAACGTGATTATAAACATCAACGTGATTAATGATTACGTGTAAATATTGAACTCCAGTTGCATGAACTAGGACAAGTTAGTTTTCAATTTGGATGCTCAGGTTCGTCACTTATTAACTTTGTAGTGGTGGAGGCGATGCCTTTGGGCCAGAAGGTTCCAGGCTCGAATCCACGTTAGCCGCCGCGTAGGGACCTTGAGCATGTCCTTCACTCGAAATTGCTTTTGCGCTTCGACTTGAAACTCCGATTCAGTGTCCGTTCTGTAGTCGGGAGCGCCTCTGAGTGGAAAGCTTGAAGGGGCGCTATAGCATATGCGAGAGATAAATAAATAGCTAGCATGCGTGTAAATATTGAACCCCAGGTGCACGAACTAGGACAAATGCAGTTTTCAATTGCCGTAAGTGCTCAGGTTCATCACTTTGGAACTATTTGATGAGCTGTGTATTTGATTGGCATTCAGGTATGCCTCCTCCTCCTCCAGCTTACTACCAACCGTCGATGCCCTTACAGGGAGGTCGCCCAATCGACATCTACATCCCACCACCAGGTAACCGTAACTGTAACCATCAATTTATTGAGTCAAAAGTGTACAAGTTGACATCTTATCGTATACTAAGGACAAGTTGTCTGTTGGTCACAAAATGGAACCCAGCAGGGACTACAGAGTCCCGCTGGTTATTGCCACATGATATGTACATTGCCTGGTTCTAGGTGGTTTACATAGGTTATTTAGTTACTTTTTTGTATTGAAAGCATCTTGCTACGTATGCAAATTATTAACATTCTAGTACAAAACTTGTGGGGCATGATGGTGTAGTGGTGGCATCGGTGTCATGAAGCCGAAGGGATCTATGCTTGAATCCACCTCAAGCCGCCGCATACGGACCTTGAGCAAGTCCTTCTCTCGCAATTGCTCGGGTGCTTCGGCGTGAAACTCCAATGCAGTGTCCGCACTGTAGTCGGGAGCACCTCTGAGTATAGAGTTTGAAGGGGCGATATAGAGATTCATGGAGAAATAATTAAATTAAATTATTAAATAAAACATAAAATCTTATCTTAAGAAAATGTGCGTTCATGTATCTTAACCCTTTACCCCGTTTACATTTGACCGATCTTATGTTGCATCTGATGTTTGAATTTCATTTTAAACAGCTGACACTTATCTGCCAGAGCCTTACAAACCAAAGACCTTGAGAGGATACAGAACTGCTGGCGCAAAACCAGCTGCTACTGCAGGACTCGAGAATCATACAGACACTTGGCAGGCAACACCAGATGCGCAGTCATCGTATCAACGATTCAACGCTTCCCAGCTGCCAGTATCCCAGGTGCCTATTAGTCGCCATACCAACCTGGTTCACGTGCCAACGCAAGAGGATGAAGGATCCACAGGTGAGAATTATGTCTTTTGGATTTTGAACTGATTTGGGTTCCTAGTCGCTTTTGGTTCACATTCTCACACTTCAACTTTATTTTGACTGAGCACCTTCATTGGCTTATCTTAACTTCTCGAATTCAGTATAAAATTCTCTCTCTTGCCTATAAGATGTTTTTGGGTCAAGCTCCAATTCTGTGTCCGCAATGTAGTCGGGAGCAATTCTGAGTATAGAGTCTGTGATCTTATATCTTATGAGGTGGCCTATATCAGCTACCATTTGACGTTCTCTCTGCTCTTTAGACTGTCACGACCTTGTGGCAAATTTTGTATGGCATTCTTATAAAGCACTTGCTTAGAAATGCCTCTGAAGCCTGGTGTTGGCTTTGGAGTGTAACTTGGCAGATGTAGAAAAGTGATGTAGACAGCTGTGTATTGATAGGCTGACGTGTTGAAAATTAACTTTATCCTCTGCACCCCAATTACAGATATATACAGAGTCTTGTTTGTTGGTGAGACATAATTTTGGCTAATTAATAATTGCTATTAATTTTTCTGGTGCTTCAAGCCGAGAAAACACTCGTGAATGTCGTTGCCAATGTCAACACGAGTCTTAAGAGAAAGTCGAGTGATGTGGACAGTGCGAGCCAGCCAACGTATTCCGCTCCGGAGACAGAAACCATCATGCCTCCGCCTGCGAAGAAAACAGCTCTCGACCATCCAGGTAGAATGCTTCCGAAATCTGAATTCATTTTATTTTGATTAGATTATTGACTAGTTTTCGAATCCTATTCTAAGGTATGATGGCGTTAACAACACTTTGCTGCATGTTGAGCTCTAGTTTTGTCCTGTTATGTAAGTTTTAAGTTACAGGTGTTTTATATCTTTATGCATCTAAAAGGAGGGGGTTTATTTTGGAATCTTAATGAGTCAGTTTGAATGCATCATGAAGCATAGAATGGCACATGGCTGCTATAGTAGGGGTCTGTATTTTTCAGTTTTTACAATTCATGAGTGTGACATTTACTCTTTTCGTATTTGACGTAATCCCTCTGTTACATTTTCTTGAAAGATGTTCGTTCACATGTCCTAGGTATTGTAGTTTTGCAGCATGGTTATTAACACTTATTTTTACTCAAGAGGTGCTGTATAATTTGTAGATGTGATACGTCACTTAAAAACTGCCTTATTTAGCCGTTGTTGGACTAAGAGCACTTCTTAATAGATTAACTTGAAGAGTCGCAATAAAAAATCAATAATAATAATAATAGTCTAATATTCATCATTTCTTACCATTTCTGTAAACTGTGCCTTCACGTTTCATTGGTTTTGTATTTTTCTACTTGACTAATTTCTCAGATATTGAGGAGAAGATTCCATATATATATATATATATATATATATATATATGTTTGCCTATCTTACTTGCTTTGGTTCTTGAAGGTGTTCGTCAGAATTCTAGTCATGTCAACAAGACTCTGGAGATGCGCAAAATCCCACGAGACCAGAACACAATAGCCAACATCAACAATCACTTCTCCAAGTTTGGAACCATCATCAATCTTCAGGTAAGCTCAAAAGTATCATTACTGTAGCCTGAGCATTGTTTAACCCTTTAACAACAATGGGTATCAAATGCAACTCATAGTTAAAATCTTCAGTGATGTAACTGGATGCTTTAATTAGTTGAACAGACACTCACCAAACACCCATTTTTAAAATTTCATTTATAATATGGGTTGTTTATTGTTGATGTGAGTTTATCATTAACGTGGCTTTATATTTTAGGTGGTTTATTTACTATTGGCATGGGTTGCTTGTTTTTGTGGATCGCTTGTTTTTAATGTGAGAACTTTGTCACTTTTGAGTTTAAGATGCCATTTATATAATGTATATAAATATATTATATAATATATTTTATATATATATATATATTATACATATATAATATATATGTTTTGCATGTCTTATTTCTTTCTTTGCTTCTCAAAGGGGTTCGTCAGAATTTGTGGATTGCTTGTGTGAACTTTGTTTATTGAATTTGCTTATTATCGTTGTGCATTGATTAACATCTTGTTTTATCGGTGACATCATTCAATAAATAATGAGCTACCTGTAATTAATGATGAACAATAATCCACATCAATTGGTAATAAGCCGATGTTGATAATATGCCTGCATTGATTGTTTTTTTTGCAATTAACGTAGAATTTCTGCGTTGTAGGTTGGATGGGAGGGAGACGCTCAGGCGGCGCTCGTGTCGTTTGCGAGCAGCGCTCAGGCGTCGGCCGCCTATCGCTCGCAGGAACCGTTCCTTAACAACCGCTTCATCAAGATCTTCTGGCACAACTCGGAGAAACCTCAGCAGCAGCAGCAGCAGCAACCAGTGGAACCACAGCAGACGAATGTACGTTGAACCTGAGATGAATTTGTTTTTGTTTACAGATGTTGGGGAATTTCTGACGGTGTGTGTGGGGTGGGTGTGTGTGTGTGTGGCTTTTTGAGTGAAAGCTTCACTCATCAAGCCCTCCTATTCTGGTTCCTCCTCCTACACATGACTACCGTCGTCACCAATTGCCACCATGTTGTCTCCTCGGTTGACCTCCCCAGATTCTGGCCTGGCACTTAATTGGATGCCAGTGAGTAGGGATCTTGAATGGATGCTATATAAATTCTCATCAATCGATTGTTTGAATAAGCTGATGTCCGTGACACGACTTTCACTCCTTTACTGATACTGATATTACATAGCGCCCTCAGTTGATGTTTCGTCATTAGATAGTGGTGCTTAAAAATGTTTCATATTAATGTAGTATATATACACATATAAATGCTATTTATATTTTTATAAGAGCACAGACATGAAAAATTTGGGGTTTCCATTTAGAGTTTTTTCTTTTCCCAACGGACACTGTCACAGGATGCACTGAATTAATTTTTAAAAATTTGGAAATTCCTCAAATGTTTCCATTGGTTTGAATTCACTAAATGTGCTCTTATATACACATCTGTACACACACACATTTTCACTGTTCGTCCACTTTTTTTAAAATCCAATTTAATTGTTTATCCAATGTGATTGCTTAGCAAATTTTGTTGTTTATCCATTTTAATTGTTTTTCCAATTATGTTTTTTGATAAAATAACAATGTCTGATGATGCCTTTTCCAGGTGGGCTCCCAGCCTACCACTGACCCGCAGCAGCGTCCAAAGAGACACGTTTTCCCGGAGCGTCATCAACTTCAGCTCAACAACCGGCTGACAAAAACGCGTCCATCGTTGCCAAACTTGGTTTGTACAGGTTGCCTTCCAGCGTTTCGGCGAGTTAGCGACTCCTCAGAGTTCTTGGCTCCTATGAGCGAGCAAGACTCTATTTACGTTAAAGTCTGTGTTTATTTATCAATTGAAGATTCTGTTGTTGTGGTCTTCGGTTTCAAAACTGAAATGGAAATTTTCTGTTATTAGCATTGAACGATTCTTATGGTATAAGGATAAATTGCCTTTCTGACAAGGGCTTTCTCCATGTATGTTGCCTGTCAATGTGATCTTTTGGTCTTTCACATGCTGTATTGCATTTTTTTCACTAGTTTCTTGTGATTTTTTTGATTTTACGTTTACAATGGTGTCCAAAAAAAATTGTTGTGCCAAAAAAAGAGTGCCAAAAAAAGAAAGTGGTGCAAAGAAAAAAAACAAAAAAAGATGGCAATGAAAACAATGATGCCCAAAAAAACAAAAAAGATGGCAATGAAAAGAACAATGCCCAGAAAACAAAAAATATGGCATGAGAAAAAATTATGGCACCAGAAAAAAATAAAAAGATGGCACCAAGGAAAAAGAAAATTACAGTATCAGAAAAATAAATGGCACTGGAAAATTAAAATAAACAATTAAACATGCATTGCAAGTGTGTAACCAGAATGTCCAAAATCCTTTGATTTGAGTCAATCCTGGTTCAGTAGAAGAACTTTAAAGTAACTGCTTGAAAGTCAGTATTCGTTTTAGAAGTGTCATTGTGATTTCATGTCACATTCTGGGTTCTATCGTTCCACAAATCAAGTTTCTCGCTTGCTTGACTCGATGTTGTCGTATTTAGAATGTAGCGGCTGTACAGGGTTCGGTTGTTGACGAAAGCAAGCCACCCTCCAAAGCGGCCAGTGATGCTACACCAACTGATTTGCGCCCAACACACGAAGTCTCGCTTACAAGAATACAACGAAAGCCTTCAAAAGATTTTCCTGTAAAGGTAAGCACTCCTATTGGCATTTAAAACAAGATGATGGAGAAAAAGATTAACAGCCCCCTAAGCTGATAATAATAATGATGCTGCTGTGCCGTTACAAGGCGCCTAAGCTAGCCCTGAAGCAGCAATGGGTATGAAGTGTTAGCGAGTTCCTTTTCTTAGCATGGGCATATGAATTTGTGTGATTCCTCTCCCTTGCCATCTCTTCCCACCAACAATGTCTGTACGTTCAGTTCACATGTGATTGTTTCTAGATTGAGTAAGGTAATGTTGGATGTGCGTTCAGGGATGGTTTGACATATTGGTTGCTTACTTTTCGTGGTGTTTACTTAACGTTGTATTTTTATTGATAGAATGTCTGTTTCTCCCGAGTTAATTGTCTGTTAAGTTTGGCTGTAATTTTTTATCCAATTTAATTCCTTATCCAGTTTAATTGTTTAGTCAGTTTCATTGTTTAATCTGTTTCATTGTTTATCCAGTTTCATTGATAGATTTTAAAATCTGGTTGAGGTCTAACTTGCAGAACAACTTGTGTTTTACAGACAGCATTGACAAAGAAAATTGAAGAGGTCACGCAACAATCACAGATGCTTCTGACGAAATATCTCAACGAACAGAAGGTAAGAATCTTATTTATTTATTCCGACGGTTAGTCCTTAGCTCTTTTGAGTGATACCTCATCATTTACAAGTAGTTGTACAGAAATATTAAAAGACGGCTTTAATTTCTTTCTGGTACTAAGCAGATGACTGTGATGCACAGCCAGAACCGTGTAGTGTAAAAGAATCGGACATCTTTTATAATACTTCTTTAAACCATTCTCTGATCCGCAATGTCTTACGGTTTGTGCAGGGATGCCATTCATAGCTTTTTCCACCTAGATTTAGGTTTTTCGGCTTTGTCTAGGTTTCTAGGGATTTTTTGCTCGGAATCTAGCTTTTTTTCTCACGGCGGTTTCTTCGACTTCTTTTACATAAAATAGATTTTTAAGGTGAAAATGCACAAAAGACGTAAAAAACAGTCGAAAATTTTGTGAATTTGGGAAAAAATTATAGATTTTGGAGCAAAAGACTAAAAAAAGTGATCAGAAATTTTATTTTATATGGAAAAGGAGTTTTAAAAGGTCGTCAGAAATTTCAAAGCGAAAAAATCCATGTATTTTTCCTAGAAATTTTCGCTATAGCTTTTTTAGCCTTTTTTCATCCGGATCGGACTCTTTTTTAGACTTCGGAGTGGCATCCCCGGGTTTGTGTATCATTGCAATAAAGCAACAAAATGATGTGCAGACTTGAACTTTGTGTGGCCGACAATGAAACTGATACAATGTGATGTCTCTTCCATCCAGACTTTGTTTGAAAAACTCGAAAAGGACAAGGCTACACTTGGTGCAGAGGACCGTGCAAGTATTATACAGGTAAGTTTGTCTGTCCTCGGAAAGCATTCTTTCGTGAGTGAAAGTTACCTGGGAAAAGATTCAATTGTTTATTCATTCAGTGATAGTGTTTACTGTTAAGTGCCTCTCCAGGTTATCCAAGATGAGGCATGGTTTGTTATGCAGACCATGTGAGCTTAGGCCTCTCCTGACACAGCTTCTGTCTGGGAAACGTAAACGACTTCTCAACTTAGGTTTATTTGCACTTAAGATTCAGATCTACCAACCTTCGACGCATAATTGGACTTGTGGCTTAAGTTCGCTGAAGTTAACCAATCAATTTTTGTTTATTCAAAACTTCGTGTTGTCAGAACGCAGCTTGCTACATTTAACCAGTTAAATAAAGGTTTTAAATGCAGTTCAGATAACTCGCCACAATTGCAACATCAACTCTTAACCTAGGTTTAATTAATATAGTAACTTTTGGTTTATTTTTGTTATGAGTTGGGAAGCTGCCTACCTACATGTTTTTGAATAAGACTAGACATCATAATGCTGCAATTTTCTTTGTCTGGACCAGAGAAGTGGTTGATCTTTTCTCAACCCATTTCCATGACTACATTATCCATCGCAGTTGACAACCTGATCGTTTATTGTTAGGACATATACTGTTTAGACATTTATTGTTAGGACATCTATTGTTAAGACATTCATTGTTAGGGTGCCATATACCTTTTAAAACTGTGCTTATTAGATGTGTGCGGTACACCAAAGTGTGATTAGCAATTGTTTAATAAACAATACACTTACTTACCTATTTGTCTTTCATAGACAATTAAGAAGCTGGCCGCAAAAATCGAGGATGTTAAGTCGACCGTGTCCGGCGTGCCGAAACCTGCACCGGCGGAACCACGTCCAAAGGTCGTTCATCCAACCGTGCCCAGGGGCAGTCTCAGAAAGGTCAACGTCAGACGCTTCAGTGGCTCCGGAAAGTTGTCGCCCGGAGTATCAGCGAGCAACTCTCAGCTCAGTCTCGCTCAGGGTTCTATCTTCCAAGACAAGCAGCATGTATGAAACTATTCATCTTTTCTGTTGCGTGTGTGAGGGTTTTGTCTTCGTAACTAACCCACCTTGTGATTGTCTGCACCAGTGGCGTAGACATTTTTTGACATGACTGCGGAGTATGGGGGGTCAGTTTTGAAAGGTAAAGGTTCCATCTTCCAGGATAAGCAGCATGTATGAAACTGTTCATCTTTTCTGTTGCGTGTATGAAGGTTTTGTCTTCGTAACTAACCAACTTTGTGATTGTCTGCACCAGTAGCGTAGCTAGGAAATGGGGGTGGGGGGGTCTATTGGTCATAGTCGCAGAGAATGGAAAGTTACATTTGATAGGCAGTAGTTTATTTCTCGGCGTTTGAGCCCGTTGATTCCCTTATATATACCCGTAGTCTGCACCCTTGTGGTAGATGTCTAGACTACATTTCACGTATCTTGACTGCGTCTGTGCGTATCTGGGCACCTTGAAGCATGTGTAAGTTTCTTTTTGTGTGTAAGCCTGTCCGTTTCTATACTCTATGTATGTTTGTGAATTTCTCTACACTTCCTTTGTTGCTGTTTGGTTACACTGTGTCATATCAGGGACGATTAGTGTCACCTTTCTTCAGAACAGTAGTGGAGTTCAATTTCTGTGCACGCAACATTGTAAATAGGTAGTTACTAGGTGTGTTACCTCTGCAGTTAAATTTGGATCTTGTGGCGAATCCAAGAAAAGAAGGACGATAATTGATATGTAGCACTCTCTTCATTCCGTATTTTGTGTATTCTGTGATCTCCGTTCTTGTGAATTGTTTAAGCTGCATAATTGTACACTGTAACCGGTTGCGTTCTGTCAACCGAATTGTTGAATAAAGAGACTATTATTATTATTATTAGAAGTATAAGTGTTTAGAATTTCTAAGAGAAGCCCAGACTTTAAATCTTATTTCTTTTGATCTGTTGTTGGGACTCGTGGCACGCAACAGGTTCTGTCGAGGGAATTGTGATTTTTAAAACAGTTCTTCAACTCTTGATTGGTGTCAGATTGTCAGAACAATAGATGTTATGAAAATGGAAAGGTAGATGTTTTCTAGTTGTGTTGGAGAGATGCATTGTCTTTGACTGGTCAAATATGACAATGGAGCTGCACTCTGCGATCATAGACCGTGTCCTCCCCTGATGAGTTACACCTTTTTTGAATGACTTATTGATTGATTTGATTGATTTGATTGATTGATTGATTGATTGTGTGTCCATTTCAGGCTCAGAAGGCCATTCTTGATACGGAGCTTGAGCTGATGACCTGCCAGAAGGAAGGTCACGATGCGGACGAACTAAGAAAGCGGGTGATGGTTCTGAAGGAGGAGGTAACGTTGAATTGTCTCACATGTTTTGCACAATGTATGAACTGCATTTAGGGCAGAAGCAAAGAAATCTTTCGTTACAACGTGTTGAATCGGAACAATGAGTTTGTCGTGGCACACTCACTATCCGCACTTGTACACATCTTTTGCACATTCTGGGCCGTTGCAATGGATCACGTTGCACAATAATTGTTCCATATCCTTTGTCTGTCCTGGGAAAAGCATTGTTTGTTTGCTTCAGGAACTCAGTAAGTCTTGCTGTTGTTTGTCAACTGTATTTAGGAATCTGCTGTTTTGGCTCAGCAACATGTGACTGCCCACAGATATTGAACTTTTCTGTTGTCATGGAATGTTTTAAATAATAATTCAACTTAAATGTGCCTTATTAAGTGTGCTAACTGGTGTGTTGATGCACAAACACACGTTTATTCATTCATTACTACTACATTGCTACTTACTTACTTTCTTATTATAGCGCTTACTACTCAGGAGTGCTTTCCACCTAATGCCTGCTGAAAAGTACTGTTTTCATGCTTTTTTAGTTATACACAAACATGTATGCAGACTGTTAGAATAATTTTATCAATGCAATTCTGGTTTATGTTGTAGGCTACGTCATTAGGAATATTTAACAGTGCGGGTCAAGGTCGCGGGTTCATTCGAGGTCGAGGCAGGGGAGGGTCGGCCGCTGTGGGTCGGCGGTGGGCAGTACCCCGTTACCGAATGAACCCACTGGCGGTGGATCGACGTCCAAAGCAGCTACTCGTGACTGGATTTCAAGTGGAAGAAAAGGATGAACTTCTTGCACACATCATGGTCAGTGTCCATGTTTTCTATGCTCTGCTGTGTTGCTTTAGTCGTATTAAAGAGCGTTGTATTGTTGACCAATCGGTCAGTAGGTCAGTTTACAGTTCTGGTCCCCCTGCATCGTAACTCTTTGTAATGACTGCGCTGACCAGTGGGAAGTGCAGATGGCGAGGGAGAGGACGGGCCATTATTTGCCATGGCTAGGCAAAATGAAGTCACCAAACTCGGCATAGCCAAGGGAGTTTCGGGGGTTAAACCCCTCCCCATTGACTTAGGAAAAAAGTTTTTTTTAGAAGTTATTTATCTACTTAAATAAGAAAAAACAATTGCTTGTAGTAACAATTGTTTTTCTTACTTTATTCCCTTTTTATTTACTGTAATATTGTTGGGTTGGTGTCCTGAAGGGCATCCGGCCAGGCCATGCACCCCCCCCCCATCACAAATTCCTGGCTGCGCCACTGCTTAGGATACTGCAAAGTACTGAGCCTTTCTTCTGTTGTAATTGCCATTTCTCCTACCATAAGCTTGTCTTCAATTCTGTGCCAATCTGACCTGAAAACCCAGGTTTCAACAGTGTGAGATCCTTCCCATGACCCTGGAAGCCTAGATCCCAAACTTACACTTCCAAGTAACCACTTGAGTACTGGAGGATTCTGCTTACGCTGTGCCACTCTGAGGCGTTGCAGTAATTCTTTTTATTATTTTTTTAGAGCTTTGGAGCGTTGGACAGCCACAGTTTTGATACGACCGTGCCGTCTCTACTCGTCAGCTTCAAGTCGAGAATCGTTGCGGAAAAGGTCAGCGGCTTATTTGTTCACGTGAACTTTTTGAACTGCAATCGATATAATTTTAATGTAGAAATGAGTTGGGTGTTAAAAGTGTGAATATAATTTCTTCATTTGAATAGTTTTATTTTAAAATTTTAATATTGACATCCTAACAGTTTAGTAGGTACTAGGTTTGAGCGTTAATTCGTGCGCTACATTAGCTATTAATGAAAGAAAATACTTGAAAGCATCCGACGATTATAGATTGTTAGATGCATTGTATTGTTATGCAGAAAGCAAAGGTTTGAGGCTGAAACTGTTGCAGTGCAAAGTCCGTTTTTAGATTGTAGATTTTGCGCAAAACTGTACATACATAATTACTGATAGATTACATAATATTACAGGTAGTGGTAAACACTCTTGCACAAACAGCACATTCCACTAACTCCCAGCGGCCAACTCAACCTTCCATTTGGCAGATGTCATTGGTAAAATGAGCAGGACATGGTGCTCGCCTTGCATGGATGCCAAACAACTAAATTAGAATCCTGTAATAGTATGAATTGCTGTAATCATGCTGCAGTATCTCGGTTTGCAATTAATTGAAGATTATTGTTAATTATTAATCAAAGATTATTATTATCAAACAATTATTGTTATTATTATTATTATTATCAAAGAAGATTATTATTATCAAACGAAAATTAATATTATTTTTAATCAAAGATTATTATAATTTGTTTTTAACTAGGGAAGCAGCATGCTATTGTTATATCTCCTCTGGAACTGGCTCAGCTAAAGTACCTCGAAAGGCCACCGATATAATTAATTAAACGAAGATTATTATTATTATTGTGTTACAATTTATACATGTGTGTTTTGCAGGTTGCTGCCGAAGGTTGCACGTTTAAAGCTAAGAAGCTGGCGATGGTGTGGCAGAAGTCGGTCTTGTCGGAGCTGAATACGGGAACGGAACGAGAAAACACGGGAGTCACCGTCAAGCAACCGGTGATCACAGACTTGAAGAAGAGTCCAACCGGAGAAAACTTGCCAAACAAGAACAAGTCGTCTGGTCATGTGATCGTAACAGGACCGAAGCTGAGTGAAGATCGTGAATCTGAGGAAACAGATCAGAAATTCTTGTGTTCCGTTGATCTCCAGAATCGGGACATGGCTGCATCAACAGAGGAGGTTAGTTTAAGAGTTTTGATCGCGTTGGTCGTACCGAGTGCTTTGAATTCCGTCGCTTCTGTTTCGAAATGCCTTGAAACTCGCTATTTGTCGTTTGGTTTAAACATCTTGATCTGTATCGTGTAATGTTGCTCTTCGTGTGGCAACTGACTGTTTTATATTCGCATTTGTGGGGCGCAGTGGTGTAGTGGGTATGTTCGTTGCCTTGCAGCCAGTGAGTTGCAGGTTTGAATCCACCTCAAGTCGCCACGTAGGGACCTTGGGCAAGTCCTTCACTTGCAATTGCTCAGCGCTTCGGTGTGAAACTCCGATGCAGTGTCCGCGCCGTAGTCGTGAGCGCCTCTGAGTAGTGAGCTTGAAGGGGCGCTATAGCAAGTGCACATACAAACAAGCATTTACTTGCTTACGTTAATAATGTTTGTAGTAACATTCATAATTGTTTCTAAGTAAATTTTGTTGTACATACCAAAATTATGGCGTCAAGGCAAACTCAGCTTAGAAGTGAAGTGATTGAGATTTGTGCAACAGGATAATTAGACACAGAATAACAAGATCTTCGAGTTTTAGTTAGCTAAACCTGAAAATAAATTTCGTTTTCTGAATACGTGCCATCTGACAGGGGCGGATCCAGGAGGCCAAAATGGCCAGGGTCCCCCCCCATTTAGAAATTTCTTAATTTTTTACCAGCTATTCTGGCCCAAAAAGTTGACTTGCTCCTCCCCTCCCCCGTGAGTAGGTTCGTATGTCCGTTCCCCGCACCCGCAAGGAAGGTCATCAGTGTTTTGGACGAAGGGCGGATAAATTCGAGACTGATGTCCAAAAAAAGGTCAGATTTTTCGGCGACCCAGACGAAATTATTTCCCTGTTTCCTGGACCAAGACCCAAAATTTTGGCCCCCCCATCGAGAATAATTTCTGTATCCGCCCTTGCATCTGATATGCTGGATTTACTAAACAAAATTTGTCTCGTTCACATTTTTATTAAAGTGATGAAATTTGTATTGCTAGTTTTGATGCCCAACCAAAACAAATCTTGACTATGAATGTCTAGTTCTATCCCATTCTATAGCGAAACCATTTTCTTGCTGTTGGTTTGTAGATTAATATCTCGTATTTGTTTTTAGGACGACAACATCGAGTTGGTCGGCCTGGACGAAGAAGACGATGATGACGATGAGGAGGAGAGATCGTGGAGGAGATAACAGCGGCGACAATATTGCTAATCAAGATTTCAATTTTATTAATTATTGCGACTGTGAATCTGATGGCTGTGAATGGAGAACCACTTAACCTTCTGGGGTCATCCAAATAATACGTACGCATGGAGGGCATATGTCAAACCCAAATGCATATGCTTACTTGTGGGTCTATCGGTGCTAAAAGATTGATTGACTGGATGGTCATGAATGGCCTCCACGCACTTATTTTCTAATTGTAATTCCATCCTGTCACTTCTTAGGCTAGCTAGCATAGCCTGCATTTGCTGAGGTAAGGGGCGTCCAGGCACATCTTTTTTACATTTTAAGCACAGGTTTACTGATAATGTATGTACGCATGGAAAATTGGGGGGGGGGTGAAACCTTGATAATAATTTGTCTATTATGAGCCTTGAGTCGCTGAACAGCTATGAGACAAGTACTACAGGGAGAAGTTGGACTTTTAAAATGTTTGTGCGTACAACAGGGAGGGCACAATCTTTCCAGTCAATTGTATGCTTACTAAGTGGATGACCCCTTTGTGAGTGACTTGTGTTCAGGCTTTAATTAATTAATTGTGTTGTACGAACTTATCTCGAAAAATTACATTATGTTTGACATTTCAAAGTGATATAATAGTAGTTAGATGCGAAAGAGTGCTAGCTTCGTTACTTTATAGTTTGCGAACGACTTTGAAAGTGGATAGGTGCTGCCCATGTTTGCACATTACTGTAATTATTATTATGTGACATTTGATGAGTATTAATTCAACGCCATTTCAAACAAGATATGTTATTTTGAGCGCTGCGTGTGGGACTATCGTTGCATTTTTGAGGCTTGGTATATTGCTATTGTTGGGACCTGACAATTGATTTGGAGTTTTGTTGGACTGAAACTATTGTTATGTTGAAAAGCAAATCATTTAATCATGTGAATCAGTGGACTACCAAACAGTTTAGCATAAGCAATGTACGGTAACTAAGGACTGTATTCAGCTGTATGCTACTTCACATATTCATGTACGTTTGGGTTGTCCACTATGTGAGAATTTCTTGCATCATACATGTACATGGATCTTTATATCATGAGAGAGAAAGAACAAGTTGAAAATTAATTTCATGAATAACATGGCTGTTTGTCAGCAAGGCTGATGTAATTTATCCTATCCTTCGTGTAGGCTTCTCCACTCTATGAATATTAAACTGTGCAATATTGACTACTTGTTTCATATTTACTGGTATTTTTTAATCCTGTTTTATCAGATAATTTATTATTAAGTGTTCTAACCAGTGGCATTCATCTGTGAAATTTTTAGCTTCGTGAAGCTAGAAAATTTCATGACTGGACCGTTAGGCCTATATATATATAATATTTACATGTACTTATATGCAGATATTCACTTGACATTGCGAAAAAGAAAATTCAACCTTCATGCAAGTGTGTGCTGAGTTTGTATATTAGTTATTTATTTTAGTTGTAAAACTAGTAAGACATAGGCAAACGTGAAGTCACATCCGTTACCAAATGGTGTTTAATTTGGAAATAGACTTACAGTAAAATACAGTAACATCGTTTATTATGCCTCCTACCTCACGTTCTCGGAGTTTTGCTGGTTGAATGGTATTTAACAAATCCAACTCGACAACTTTTCATTTTGTAACAGTGAACATAACATAGGCTACACGTAAAATACACAGACGATTACACAACGAATTGTTCATTTAACATGACGAACTGAAGTTAGAAGCGAAACAATCTACCACTGGTGGATAGATGGATTAATTTAAAGTTGGCTTGCATTTTAACTTATTCGAAAAGAATGTGGTAAATGCCTATAAGCAGGTGAATAACATGACCGTACCTGATTGGAAAAAGAACAGAGTGCTCTAACCTTCCCCCCTAAAAGCCTACTTCTGCATAACAATAGTATTGGGAATCGATGTGGCGGTTAGGCTCAGCTAGGGTAGGCGTCGTGAGAGTTGGTTAGGTTTAGGGTTAGTGTGTCGTCATTCGGTCCCCGATACTATAGCTGTTCTGGTAAAACCGATATCTAATTATACAATTTTGCTTTTAGAGAAAAATGCAAAAGAACAAGAAAAAGGAAAACGCATATAATTAGCGTATAGCTATAGGCCTATTATAGGCTACTATAAATTATTTCACAAACGATTTAACAGAGATATGTGTTACGCGAAATTAAATCCGATACAGTCTGCAGATGAAAAGAATGCAACATGGAATCTGAAACAAACGATTGAGAATTCATGAGAATTTCGAGCAAAGAACAACAAAGTAACGAAAAACGAAAACTAATTCAAGTTGACAACATTAACAGAAATGCAGGAAACTTAACGCAACAAGAAAAGAACCTCAAAATCTACAACAATCATTGACAACAACGAAATTTAGGCCTATAATAGGCCTAATTATGATTCGTCTTCCGTAAGCGCCGTAATTGTTGTTCCACGCATCAACGGTTTGAAGCCGAAATTAGATTAGATTAGATAAGATTAATTAATGCATAAGACAATGTACCCGGTAGGCCCTACTTCGACACAGAATTCAGAAGTCAAAAACAAATTACACGTGCAGTAAAAACAGTAAAACTCGAACACTTAACATGAATTTGCCATTCCCTACTTGCGTAAAAGGAAAACATTAATTGCCAGTATTAACGTTTCTCTACTCCTTGCTCTTGGCCTAGGCCTACTCATAATAGCTTTGACCAAGAAGATCACTAGGCCTACAGAAGACTCCCGCGCTATTTTACCGTAGTTGCTGGTACGTATAGGCCTACGTGGCTCCTTGCAGAGACGTAATTGAACCAGAGCATATAGCCATCGCCGTAGGCCTACAAGCAGTCCTAAAATGCGCAGGAATAGTCTAGGCCTATGTCTCAACAGAATTCTTGACAGAAATTCTGGCAGGGCATGTATCGATCAGGGCAAAGACATTTTAGCAGGCATTTTACCTGAGCTTTCTCCGCTGTAGTAGCCATTGGATGCATAATCTAGCTATGGCAGGTGTTTCTTTTAATTACAGTAGGCCTACGTAGTTTTACCAGTAGGTCTAGACTTGATATGAATGAGTCAAATTTTGCACACGACCGTGAGGCTTCCAGCAGCATTCAAGCCATTGTTTCCGAGTGGATCTGGTGCAGTTTTTATTGCAATAACCATATTCACAATTATTCCACACTTTGTTCAAAAATCTGGCTCGAGTCTAATAAAATTGTACCGTAGGCTATACTCACGTACAATAATTAATTTTATAGGACCACCTGAAAACTGATTTTTTACCAAAACAACAACAACAACATCGTCACAATCAGGTTGAGTTGGTCGGGTGCGTCTGCACCTGTAATCCTGTGTAGGCTATGCAATAAAAATAAAATAAAAAATCAGTACGTAGCCTACATGACATTGCGCGTGCATTAGAATTGTGCATAAAAATTATAGCACAGCTGCAGCCTGCAGTGAACGCTTGGAATGGTCGGACAGGACAATATTGATGGCGTTCAGTTCGATAAAACACAATTCCTCAGGTCACGCAGGAGGTCTAGCTGTCTGCCGCTCGGCACCGTAATTAACTGGACAATCAATTATTCCAACGTGCGCAATTAATTAGCATAGATTAATTAACTATGCACTTCTACACAATCCGTTTGTGGCTACGATTTCCGATTCTGTGGGCGCGACAGAGCAAGGTGTTTCGATGCAGGTTAGGGGAACACAGCATGGGCAATGTTGGGCATCGGTAGGGAGCAGAGGCGGATCCACAAGGGAGGGGGGCAATCCGGCCATGTCCCCATTTAGAAATTTCTTCATTTTTGACCAGCTATTCTGGCTCGGAAAGTTGACGTGCTCCCTTCCCCGTATGAGTAATTCTGTATGCCCTTCCCACACCCACGGAAGTCCGCACACGAGGTCCATATAATAGGCCTATAGTCCATACGACTAAAAAATATAAAAAGGTCATCAACTTTTTGGCGGATAAAACGGCATCTTTTCCTTGGGAATTGGAGGAAAGTGACTTTAAAAAGGTCATCAGATTTTTTGACCACCAAGACCAACATTTGTCCATGTCCAAAGACCGAAAGTTTTGGCCCCCTTCGAAAATTTCTGTATCCGCCCTTGGTAGGGAGTGGAATGTAAACGGAGGAGAGCAGTCTTCTAGACTAAATCCTGGGGCGCATCATTGTGTACGAAGTATTTAAATCCGTGGACGTGGGGTTTGCAAGAGTGGAAGAGAAATGTATGGAGGGAAATTTATGTGCTGTGTTGTTTTGTTGCCATTCGACGATTGGTTCAAAACAATTGCAAACACTGCTCGTTGAATCATTGCTCGTTGAATCGTCCCCATGCAGCGCGAGAAAATCGCGACCAGCTAAGTTCATGTTTTGTCGGACACCCGGTAAACTTCTAGCCGGTCTGTCTTTCTAATCACAACCTGTGTTTTTAAGTCTGCGGTTTCATCGCCTATGAAGTGGAAAGTAGGCTATTGCTCCTATTGCTATTAGACAAACACACAGCGTGACTTAAAGTTGACCTCTGATACTTGCTTGACCTTGTCAGCTTGTGTGTTGATGAACGCACGATTGGGGACATGTGGTTGGGGTTGGGGTGTAGGTTTTTGGGTAATTATTTGGTGGGTGATTGCCTGGCTGAACTACCTAGGTGAGTGTTTTGGCAGATGATTGGGTGAGGATTGAGCAGGTGATTTGAGGGTGATTTCGTGGCATTGGATTGGTTGTTGGGAGAGTGAATAATCGGGTGACCGAGTGGGTGACTGGGTAAACGATTGAGTGGGTGATTTGGTAGGTGATTGGGTGAGCACTGGGCAGGTGGTGGGTTGGTGATTTCGAGGGTGATTGGACAGGCCACTGGGCAAGGATTTTGTAGACTATATTGGGAGGGTGAATATAGTTGGGCGACTGGGTGGGTGAAAAACGGGTGAGTAGTTAGTAGTAGGCCGAGGATGGGCTGGCTTGTCAACATCGGAACATGGATGGGAACAACTCTCGGGCAGGCTCTGGTGGACACAAGGGACAGGAAGAGTTGGAGGAAGCTCGTCCATGATGCGACCAACCCTCGGATCGAGGATGGTTGACAAGACAAGACGACAAGTTAGTAGTAGAGTCGGTCTGGGTCGAGGCTGCCTTGGCTGTTGGTACGTGAGGCGATTGTCTTCTGACCCTGGGCCGCGGCAGCAGCAGCAGACGTCGCGGCCCAGGGCGGGTGCTGTGACCAGGTGAGGGTGTAGGCGTGTGGGTCCATCGTGAAGTAGGACCCTGGCAGTTGGGACACGTAGTCGTCGTACTCAAATTCATCGGTCGTTATGAAGTCGATCGGCGAATCGCCCCTTCCCTGATCCTCGAAGAGATCCGTCTTATCGAGGGTCAGCGACAGTTCGCCCGCCGAGGTAATGGACATCGGGGTGGCAGGGTACGAACGCTCCTGCTGCTGGTGGTGGTGGTGACCCTCGTGGGGCTTCAGATCCAGGGACCTCAGCTGGTGCGGGTTGGCGGTCGCAGCCTCTCGGGTGGGTCGCAGGTCGCGGATCTCGGCCAGCTGCGACCGCTTAGGGGGAATGAACCTCGCCTTCTGGAGGGCTGCAGGGTCCTTCGCTCCCTCGTCGGCAAGGTCGTCGTCGATTGACCTGCCGCGCGTCAGGGAGTCGCGGCCTTCGACTGGTGGCCGCTTCTCGTAGATGAACGCACTGTTGTTGTCTTCATCGTCGTCGTCGTCCGACGTCGTCTGCGCTGGCTTCCTGTTCCGACGCCGGTGGTAGGCGTCCATCGGGATCTCCTCGTGGTGCTTGGAACCGACAGCGTGGTGGCCGCGCGACTCCAGGTTCCTCCTCGCCTCCGCGGAAGGACTGAGAACTTCATCCGGGTTCCGATGCTGCTGTTGCCGCATCTGCAACGCCATCATCTTCGACAGTTGCTGCTGCTGCTGGTGGTGATGCGAGGAGGCTGGTCCCCGCGAATGGCGCGAAACGGCCGGAGATGCACCGGACGCTGGTTTCCGCAGCAGGTCCGGGGTCGACCCGGGCTTCCCAGACCGAACGCTCCCAGGAGTCCACGGCGCCTGCTCTGCCTGTGACGGTCGCCTCGATCCACCGGCGACGCCCGTCGGAGTCGCCGACGAGGACTTGCGCTGACGGGAGGAGGCGAAGGGGGAACCGCAGCCACCGGCGCCGTCAACGCTCCCACCTGGGGCAGGGCAGGTCCCGTCGGTGGCAGCGGCGTCCTTCCGCCGGCCGAGAAGGGCCTGGTGTGCGGGTGTGTGGAGGAGCTTGGCCCTTAGACGCCGTTGGGCGACGTGGTGATGGCAGACGAAACCAATGCTGACGATGACGATGAGGACGCAGAGAGAGATGCCAGCCACAGTCACGGCGCTCTCCCAGATCGCCTGACGACCACCCGCTGCCCCGCTTGGACGCCGGTCAGAAGGATGACCACCCAGGCCATCGTCAACTGAATAACCAGAAAACAACATTCATTCATGCATTCATTCGTTCATTCGTTCGTTCGTTCGTTCGTTTATTCGTTCGTTCGTTCGTTCGTTCGTTTGTTCATTCATTCGTTCGTTCGTTCATTCATTCACTCGTTCGTTCGTTTGTTCGTTCGTTCATTCATTCACTCGTTCGTTCGTTTGTTCGTTCGTTTGTTCGTTCGTTTGTTCGTTCGTTTGTTCATTCATTCGTTCGTTCGTTCATTCATTCACTCGTTCGTTTGTTCGTTCGTTTGTTCATTCATTCGTTCATTCATTCACTCGTTCGTTCGTTCATTCATTCACACGTTCGTTCGTTTGTTCGTTCGTTTGTTCATTCATTCGTTCATTCATTCACTCGTTCGTTCGTTCATTCATTCACTCGTTCGTTCGTTTGTTCGTTCGTTTGTTCATTCATTCGTTCATTCATTCACTCGTTCGTTCGTTCATTCATTCACTCGTTCGTTCGTTTGTTCGTTCGTTTGTTCATTCATTCGTTCATTCATTCACTCGTTCGTTCGTTAATACTCTCATTTCTATGACGCCTCTCAAAGGTCACTCAAGGTGATCCCGTCTATTGTTCGAAAAAGTACAGTTTTAAGTTGAAATAGTAATATTATCATCGTCGTCGTCATCATCATCGTCATCATCATCATCGACATCATCATCATCGTCATCTTCATCATCATCATCATCGACATCGTCATCGTCGTCGTCGTCGTCGTCGTCGTCATCGTCATCGTCATCACCACCATCATCATCATATTCATCAACAACAACAACAACATCATCACCGCCGTCGTCATCATCGTTATCATCATCGTCATCATCATCTCATCATCCCATCATCGTTGTCGCCGTCAACAACAACATGCGCAACAAATTATTTAGTTACCGATTGCCGTGTATGTTGCCACAAATCCCTCGTTGCCTCTCATCGCAAAGTAGCCTTGACCTTGACCTTGACCTTGACCTTGACCGTCGCTCGGACTACTACTCCAGTACTCGACCATCATCCGGTTCTGCGTCGTCGTCACCGGCTGTGGGATCGGTCCACCGCGGCTGAAGACGAGCAGGCGGTCGTTCTGCGAATGTCCGTCCCTCACCTTCACCCACGACCTCTCGTTCCTCTCGTCAAGGTCGAATCGGGCGAAGGTCAAACGGACGACGTGACCTTGAGTGACCTCGATGCGCCACTGCGACGGAGGTCGACATCCGGTCGACGACACCACGTGACCTTCCGGCTTCGACAGCGAACATCCGCACACGCAGTGCGGGTCGGGGGTCACCGGATGTTCGGTTGAGGCTGTCTGCGCATGCGTCGCGTCTATTAAATGTAAAAACATCGAGTTTGTTACCAGATAAAAAAAAGGCGCTACAAAGATACATGTTACAGTAAATTACCGTATATAGCCTATTACTTGTCAAAACAATCGATGATTTATAATAATTACTCGAGTTATATAGCGCTTGATTACGTTTCTACTTTCTAAAGATGAACAGCTTAAGGAGGGTAGAAACGTGCAAAAGATGACTTATAAAGGTAGCCTATAAGGGTAAAAAGTAGCGCCACAGTTACAGTCATGGATTAAAATTTTATCAATTAATCGTAATTGATTAATTGAATTTCGATCGATTAATCGCGAGTAATCGATCGAATAAAAATACGATCGCTATATAAATTTACAGATCCAGCAGCACAAAACAATTTAGTTGCCAATGACAACCGACCGGAGCATCTTGGTTCGCTGCACGTCGATAAGTCGAAGGCTGCTCCCGGGCACTGCGGGGCCCCAGCAGCGCCGGTCGGGTGTTGCAGAGGGCGAGGAGAGGGCGACGAAAGAGAAGAAGTAGAGTCACAGGTTCGAAACCGTCTTCTCTTCGTTCCACATCCGAAGCAGTGACTCCACTCCGACCAGGCGCTCCAGCTTCCCTCTACCGTTTCCTCTGTTGAACACATGACAGTAATTACTTTTTAATAAAGACAATGTGAGAATTGACGAGGGATTGTGGGGTCCAACCACCATGGACGAAGACTTAGGGGGACAGTGGGGACGGCCCCCCTCAATGGATGTGGTGGGGTGACGGCTCGTGCATTTGTCCCTCCCCCCCAATCGGTAGGTTTTTCATCGACATTCCGGGCGGATGACTTAAAAAAAGGTCGTCAGAAATTTTGGCCGCCAAAAAAGCTGGAAAATTTCGTCGGCGTCTCAGACATTCGTCCGTTAAAAATCTTCGGCCGCGTTTTCATCCCCCGCGAGTCTCCGCCCAAATCTCCGCCCATGCCAACCCCCCACTCTAGTCTTTCTTAAGACCCCCCATAGTAAAGTCATCATTGAACGCCCCAAGTCCAAAGAAATCAAAGTCTGAACAGCAAGTTATTTTTCTACAGTTCTCCTGCCTGGTAAAGGAGGATGGTAGTGTATGGAAAGTTCACACACTTTCACGTTCACAACGAAATCCACATAGTAACTGGAAACAGTCCTGTAAACAGATTTTACCAGGGTTTTTTTAACGTGCAGTTGTATAATGTACACAAAATGTGCAGTTCTAAATGGATCTGTGCAGTTGTAGAAGCAATTCTGTGCAGTAAAAGCTAGTGAAAATGTCATTGTCCTGCGATTGGAAGTAATCTACCATGGAGGATTGGAAGGCAAAGAAAGGGTTTGCGCAGTTCTAAAAATTACTTTAAAACAGTCCTGAATTTTACAAATTCATTTCTTGACCTCCAAACAGCGCTACGCTGCAAATCGAGGTATATAAACTATTTATTATATAGTCGACTGTTCGAAGACTGATTGACCGACAGTCTAGAAGTTGTTTAATTTCTTTGTGAGAACCTTTTAATGGCGCTAAATGATCCCGCCAATAAAGTCACGGTCTGATTGGTTGAAATATGACCCGTAACAAAAGAGTCGATACACGTCAGCTGTAATTTAGAAATCCTCATTGGACGAGAGTACTTTAATCAGCGAATGCGAAAAGTGCGTGATGATCCACCATCAACTCTTGTTGGCCTACGCTTAGATTGGCAGCTGCACTAGTGCCACAGGTTTCGTGTTCACTTGCTATCTGATAAAGCGGTCCATAGTTTATGCAGGACCGCAGTGCGAAAATGTGTTTGATGCTGGCAGATCAAAATCATCAAATCAAAGGGGAAAGCATTTTTATTTTGATATTTATCTTCTGTGAAAGAAATCAAGAAATCATCCGCGTGACATATAAAAACGTTCGAAGATGCAGCTTTTGAATTTTAAATTATTGTCCTTTCAACTTTTGTTATTATAGATTGTTTGATAAAAACATTTAATTCGCATAAGCTATAATAAATAATACGATCATCGATGGCCTCCCTTGATGCTTTAATAGGCTACGCTCCCTTTCTAGATCTACTCCTCAGGGATTTCTCTCTCATCTTAATTCAGTTTTATTTGATCCCACTGGGTTAGGCGACTCTGATAAATGAATGAACGAATGAATGAATGAATGAATGAATGAATGAACGAATGAACGAATGAATGAATGAATGAATGAATGAATGAACGAATGAACGAATGAATGAATGAATGAATGAATGAATGAATGAATGAATGAATGAATGAATGAATGAATGAATGAATGAACATTTTCATACTTCTGTGGCGACACAGGGACTGGGAGATGGAAGCCCTGGAGATGGGAAAATGATTGAAAGGAGGAATGTGAGAAACAGACAAATAAACAGAGACAGTGACAGACATAGTGAGACAGACACAGACAGAGAAGAAGGGGCTGGGAGAAAGGGAAGGAGACAGTGAATCGGATTAAAAGATGGAGATGGGCCGTGGATTGCCGTGTCGGCGAGTCGTAACTCTTCCGATTCCTTGTTCTCCGGCCAATAATGTATAAAATATGACTGGAGGCTTGAAGCCTTTTTGACGGAACCGAATGCCTTAATTAACAGTCTTAACGACGGTTTTATGTGTCGTTCGCACGACCCTGCCATAACAAGAGAAATAACTAAAACCCGCTTCCCAGCCCCACCCTCAAGCCCTTCGATCACCCCTCCCCCAACGACGAGAGTAACTAACTGGCGCCCCTGGCGGTCGATGGCAGCCATAAAAAGACGACGGGTAACAAGACTCCGAGGTGAATGCACTTCCTACGTCACGGATCAGCGTCTGTCCGTCTGTCTTTCTGTCCTTTGTCTGTTTGTCCGTCCGTCCGTCCGTCCGTCCCTCCTTCCCTCTCTCTCTCTCTCTCTCTCTCTCTCTGTCTGTCTGTCTGTCTGTCTGTCTCTCTCTCTCTCTCTCTCTCTCTCTCTCTCTCTCTCTCTCTCTCTCTCTCTCTCTCTCTCTCACACACACACACACGCACAAGCACACACACAAACACACACACACACTCTATCGATATGTGTGCGCATCGCTAGATCTGTCTACCTATATGTCCCTTTATGTCTGTGTGTATACCTGTAGGTCTGCATCTCTGCCTGTCTCTGTATGTGTGTAATGTGTATGTCTGCATGCGTGCATCTATATCTGCCTATCTGAATTTCTGTCTACAATTTTCGAACTATTGCGTTTGAAAAACATTTTCTTTGCTTGTGGTATACGTTACTGTCAGGTCGGGAGCTCCTCTGAGGAGTTTCTCTTTAAGTGGCGCAATATAAATTTACAATAATGATTATAAGTATACCTTTGCCTGATGTCTATACGTCTGCGTATCTCCATATTTCTGTCTGTCTATAATAATTATGTTTGTTTGTATGCGCACTTGTTATAGCGCCCCTTCAAGCTCACTACTCAGAGGCGCTCCAGACTACTGCGCGGACACTGCATCGGAGTTTCACGCCGAAGCGCTGAGCAATTGCGAGTGAAGAACTTGCCCAAGGTCCCTACGTGGCGACTTGAGGTGGATTCGAACTTGCAACCCTCTGGCTGCAAGGCGACGAACATGACTACCACACCACCGCGCCACACATGTGCGCATAGAATAGTGAATAAATATATAAAAACACATAGGCCTACATCATGGGATCGCGATTTGTCATCCCGATTGATAATAAACGAGGATTTTTGTATAAATATAATTATATACACCACATTACAGGATATTCAGTGCATATATATATATATATATATATATATATATATATATAATATATGAAGACACTGTTACATTGTCAATTTGTCATGCATAATGTATATGTATATATATACACACACATTATATATGTGTATCACATATATCTGTGCATATGTATATTATATATGTATATAATGTATATATTCAATGGTTTCTTCCCGCGCATTGCTGATGGCGCCATCAGACGACGTCATGTGTCGTCTGCTTTTGCGGCGTTGGTCACTCGATCGTAAAGGGACCAACAAGGATGCGACCTCTGCCCTTCCCCTCCTGACCCTCGCGACCTTTGGGGCGCCGTTATTGCGACCCTGCTGTCACCAGCCCCATCAGGCGATCGCCCCATGACTCCCTTGCGACCCATGGACCATCGACCAAACGATGTAGCGGCGCTATATGAATCGCTCGACAATAAACTCCCGTAAATCTTTGCGGCGCCGACGCCGGCACCAGCGCACACGCCGACGTCGCGACAAAATCGCACGGGGTAGGATAAGAAGGGGAAATCGATAGGCCGATACACGGAGCGAACTTATACGTAAAATTTAACCCAACTGTTTACGTTGGAATAAAAATCTTACGCTATCACGTGTGATTATGCTATATATGGCGGCGATGTATAATTCATTGCCTGAGTTTATGGATGACAGTTTGCTGGAAGAATAATTGGGAATGGAAAGAACGCGGAGGGAAGAACAGCGCACAGAGAATGGAAGCAGGGCACATGGTATGAATGGAAAAGGGAATGGGATGAAGTGAGAAGGGGAGGCAGGTACTGGATTGGATTGGAAGGGAAAGAAAAGGGGGAAACGGAGTGGATTGGAAGAAAATGTAAGGATATGGAAGGAAGGGATTGGAACTGAATTGAAGGAATCGGAGAGAATGAAAATGTAGAGAGTGGAAAGGAATGGAAGGCACGGGAGGGCAAGACAAATGGAATGGGAAATGGTAAGAGAAAAGAGAATGGGAATGGGAATGGAAAATGGTAAGGGAAAGGAGAATGGGAATGGGAATGGAAAATGGCAAGGGAAAGGAGAATGGGAATGGGAATGGAAAATGGCAAGGGAAGGAGAAGGGAAGGAAAAAGGGAATGGGAGTGGAAGGGAATGGGAGGGGAAAGGAATGGGAGGGAATAGCGGAGGAAATTCGACCTGGCGATGAAGGGGTCCATTGATTTTGTCATTACATCTAAGATGGCGCGTTCGTCCGAGTAGGAGCTGAGAGAAGAAGGAGAGAAGGAGAGAGAAGAGAGAGAAGAAGGAGAGAAAAGAGAAGAGAAGAGAGGGAAGAGAGGGAAGAGAGGGAAGAGAGAGAAGGAGAGAGAAGAGGAGAGAGGGAAGAGAGGGAAGAGAGAGAAGAGGCGTCTAATCCCGGATGGACCGAAGACCAACCGACCGACCGTAGATCAATCGCCGACGACAGCCGCGCTAATCCTTGGAGAAAGAGGACGACGACGACGACGAAGAATTATGGGAGGATGATGATGGGGGGAGGAGGACGATGGAGGAGGAGAAAGAAGATTGGGAGGAGAAAGAAGATTCAGAGGGCAGAGCAGTGGGGAGTAGGAAGAGGAAGAGGCAGAGGAGGAAAAAGAGGGTGCGAATAGAGCAGGAGTAAGATGAAAAGGATGAAGATGAAGATGAGGAAGAAAAAGAGGACAAAATCAGGAAGGGAGAGAAAGGAAAGGACGGACGAAGAAGAACAGGAAGAGGAAAAGAAAAGAACGAAAGACGACGAAAACGAGGAGGAGGATGAAGAGAAGAAGAAAGTGATGGAGGAGTGGAAAGGAGTGTGGAGTGAAAACTGCAGAGAAGAAATTGCAGGAGTAAGAAAACTCAGCATTATGCGGAGAATGGAGAATCGGAAGTGCAGAAGGGAAGTGGAGAAAGAATCACAGGAGGAGAAAAAGGAGGAGGAGCTGGAGAGGAGGGGGAGGATGAGAAGGAGGAGAGTAGAAGAGGGGCAGGAGGAGAATGAGGAGGATAAAGAATACGATGCTAATGTCCAGCGATTGACAATAGGAATGGATCCGATGGAGCGCCAAAATTAATGACCTCTGGTCAGCAGCAGCAGAAGC
>OX457046.1:37195006-37202506 GCA_949752735.1 Lumbricus terrestris | reverse complement strand
TTGGCAGACAGACAGACAAACTTACAGACAGACAGACAGATAGGCATGTCTGTCTGTCTATCGAAAGAAAGATATGATAAAATTATTATATTTAGTCCTAAATAAAGATGGAGGATGGAAAGAAAGAAAGCAAAAAAGATAGATGGATACATAGATGACGACATAATATGGTAAGACATAGGCAGACAGGAAGAGATACAGACGGGGGCGTCTATGGTTTGACAAAGTCTGGTGGAATGGACGTGTAATGGGAGCATAACTTTCGTCTAATGCCATGCGACATATGGGGGCCATCAATGGGGTGAGGGGCATCTGATGGGGCAATCTGCTGGGACCATTGATGGGTCGGCCTTCGTCGGTCTTCTCTGCCTGCCTCGTCCCTCCCTACACCCCCACCTCACCCACTGCAAACATCCATCTTCCTTTGCGTTCCAGAATTGCAAGTTTCGCATCAATTTTCCGGCTAAATCCCTCATCAGACCTTTAGCACTACTGCTGCTGCTGCTGCTGCTGCTGCTGCTGCTGCTGACGGTGGTGATGAGGATGCTGCAGTGATGCTTTTAGTGGTGGTGGTGGTGGTGGTGGTGGTGGTGGTGGTGCCAGTGGTGGTGGTGGTGGTGCCAGTGGTGGTGGTGGTGCCAGTGTTGTTGTTGTTGTTGTTGGTGGTGGTGGTGTGTGTGTGTGTGTGTGTGTGTGTGTGTGTGTGTGTGTGTGCGTGTGTGTGTGTGCGTGCTGATCGTACACACTGTTAGCTGACAGTGGTGATACTTTTAATGGTGGTGGTGGTGCCAGTGGTGGTGGTGCCAGTGGTGGTGGTGGTTGTGGTGGTGGTGATGATGATGCTGGTGGTGGTGTGTGCGTGTGTGTGTGTGTGTGCGATGACCGTACACACACTGTCAGTGGAGAGATGAGACGGTGAGGTTGATGACTGACCAATGACCAGCCACTTCATACGCTGAGGTTGTGAAAATCAAGTCGCTATCATTTCATGCGCATGTCTGCTTCAGAGCAATAGCATAATAATAATAATAATAATAATAATTAATAATAATAATAATAATAATAATAATAATAATAATAATAATAATAATAATAATAATAATAATAATAATAATAATAATAAGGAAGTGTTCTTCTTTCTAATCATAATATGTATACACAATTACAAATATAATTAAACGCGTGCAGGGGCTTCTATCCCCCCTAAGCAACCGGGCGCAATCCATCTTCTTCCCCCCCTTTTCTGAACCGGCCTTCCTCTATGTATGCAATATAATGTAATATAGCGCATGCCCTCCTCTATAGTGTGGGAATGAAGGTTTGTTTGGAGGAGGACAAACGAGCATCCAGCAGACGATCGCCGAAGCATGTGTAGCGCCGAGAAGGGACCTGGTATGGGGAGGGAATGTGCCCCTCCCCATAAGAAAATTTTGCGATTTCCGCATTGCAGTTTCAGCATTTTAAGCTGTCCTCTTAGCAAAATTACGTTACTATTTCAGTGGAGGAATTGCTGCCAAAATTGGGCAGCCATAATTATGTTTTGGATCCTTGATCAGTCTGCGCTCGAGAGGCGTTACATAAATTTTAGAGCACAATGCAATAAAATAAAATACAATGTAGGTCCTACATTGTAAGCCCACGTAATAATGATGTTGCTTCACTAAGTGTTCAAGGACCAAATTTGACCATCTGAAAGATAACATTGGAGAGAAGCCATTTACATGTAGTTGTGCAAAATAGTATTTGTATTAATATTATTTTTTTTCAATTTTAATATGATTGCAGCCTATTATTTATTAAAATAGTAAAAACATAACTATAATCATGTTATAGGAAATTTTTATTATGGTATATTATAGCTGTTATAGCAATTCATGTAGCCTAATTCAAAGATGCAGAGAGTAACCTAACTAAAAACTCAAAGTGTATAAAGTGTATACATTTTGCTAAAAACTATTAGGCCTACCGTTTTGTCCAAATTTATATGGAAGGGAATTATTTTCTGGGGGTATCTTCCTCCTAGTGATGCCTAGATTGAACGCTGCCCTCGATGTCCGACCTTCCCCCCCAACCGACGTGAATTTTGGCTGTCTTCTTATTCCCCCCCCCCTATTTTTCACTGGGCGCAAGCTGCGCCCGCCATGTATAGGGATAGAAGCCTCTGAACGCGTGCTCTGCTAAGTCTGTGTCTTTACATCGTTGTGTGTATGCGTCTGCATCTGTCTGTCTGTCTGTCTTTCCAAGTTTGTCATTCGTCTGTCTATCTGTGCCTGTCTTTGCGTCTGTGTGCCTGTCTTTGCCTCTGTGTGCCTGTCTTTGCCTCTGTGTGCCTGTCTATATCTAGCTGACTTTCTGTTGCCTATGTGCCTATCTGTCCATGTGCATATCCACATTTGCCTTTGCGTGTTTGTGAACGTACTTCTACATGTCTGTCTGCCTGTCTGCCTGTGTGTCTGTCTGCCTATCTGTCTGTCTGTCTGCCTATCTGTCTGTCTGTCTGTCTGTCTATCTGTCGGTGTGCCTCTCATCACTTATTGAACGGTGTGCATGCCAACTTCCATTCTGCCTAAGTGATTTATGGCGATCGTGGCGATCCCCTCATGGACCTCGCATTACTTGGCGCATTTATTATTTCGTTTGCGCTGCGCTGCTGCTGGCGCTATATGAATTGCGCTAAGATAATCCCTTCAATCTATGATCTTTCTATGTCTCTCTGTGTAATAATATGATACAAGTCCTTTATATTCATCAGGAAAAGACTTTCGAGAAAATCCTGACGTTCTCCACACATTCGCTGTTTAAGTGTATATTGCACTCACGTACATTCACGCGCCTTGTAGGCTATATTCGTCTTCCCTGTCCATTCCAAACCTCCCTAGTATAATTAGATCTACATACATACATGCATACATACATGCACACATACATACATGCACACATACATACATGCACACATACATACATACATACATACATACATACATACATACATACATACATACATACATACATACATACATACATACATACATACATACACACACACGCATACATACATACATACATACATACAAACATACATACATACATACACACACATACATACATACATACATACACACACACATACATACATGCATGCATCCATGCATACATACATACATACATACATACATACATACATACATACATACATACATACATACATACATACATACATACATTCATACATACATACATACATACATACATACATACATACGTACATACATACATACATACATACATACATACATACACACACACGCATACATACATACATACATACATACATACATACAAACATACATACATACATACATACACACACATACATACATACATACACTGTCATACATACATACATACATACATACATACATACATACATACATACATACATACATACATACATACACACACATACATACATACATGCATGCATGCATGCATGCATCCATGCATGCACACATACATACATACATACATACATACATACATACATACATACATACATACATACATACATACATACATACATACATACATACATACATACATACATACACACACACGCATACATACATACATACATACATACATACATTCATACATACATACATACATACATACATACATACATGCATACATACATACATACATACATACATACATACACAAATACATACCTACACACATACACACATACACACGCACACACATAAATACATAATCAGTTATTTTCACAATCATATAGTGGAGGTGGTAGCGATGGTGGCGGTGGTGATGATGGCAGTGGTGGCGAGTGAGCGATAATACAAGTTCAGTCGATGGTCAGCGAATCTCTTATAAGTTGGCGGATCGGTCGACGGTCGCGTTATCTCTGCCGCTGCACGTTGGCGCCCTCTGGACTTCCGGCTCAGCGACCGCCTCTAGCGGCGGCGACAGGAATTACTGGCGACGCACTTCCGGAAGCGGCGGTTTCTGGGACGGTCCCGCGCGGTCGGTTGGTCGGTCGGTCATCTCCGCTTAAACTGGTGATGATATTAGCCGAGCACTTCTTTCGGTCTTATCGAGGATTTGTTCTTAACTGCCTGCTGTGATGATGTTGCTGCGATTTGAATCAGTCGCTCAGAGAGTGAGGAGGGAGCACAGACAGATAGAGACAGACAGACAGACGGACAGACAGACAGTTACAGATGGACAAAGAAAGAAAAAGAGACACAAAAAGAGCAAGAGAAACAGAAACGGATAGACAGACAGACAGACAGACATACAGACAGACATGCAGACATGTAGATACTAGATAGACATACGGACTTAGATGGAGAGAGACTGAGGCATACCCGACACTTGGATCCACGGAGAGAAATAGACAGAGACAGAGTCAGAGACAGAGTCAGATAGCAATCTGACTGGACCGCCAAAGGAAAGTAGTATTAGTTGCCTATTCCATTCGTTCAGTGAGAACAATTATTTATCTCCTTTTGAACCTTTTCAACCTAACTTCTCAAGCAGTAAATATATAGAGCAGTTCTCAGGTGCATGTGCAAAGAGCATGGTGAATCCGTATAGCTTAAGCGAAGAAGACGCAGGGCCAAATGGAAGACATTCTAAGTGGGAGTGATATTGGTGTTGGTGATGTTGACGGTATAGTGATTCATTCATTCATTCATTCATTCATTATGAGAAATTATATAGCGTCCCTTCAAGAAACTACTCAGAGGCACTCCCAGTGATAATGGTAGTGGTTGTGGCTGTGCTGGCGGCGGCGGCGTTGGTGTTCGTGGTAGAGTGGAGGTGGTGATTTGAGGACCGGTAATAGTGGTGGCTGTCGTGATGGTGGTGATGTTCGAGTGGTGGTAGTGTTTTGTGGTCGTGGCAGAAGAGATTATAATGGTGGTAGTGATGGTTGTCTAGTCGATCATCAGTCACTTTCTGTCAACCAAGTCGGTTACTCAACTGATCCCTAAATTGATCCATAACCGAATTATGTGTCAACTGGAAAAAGTTGTAGGTCCATCTGTCTGGAATTATAGTCTCCCGTTGTATGTCTTCTTTGACTAATCAGAATTGTACTGGCTCCTGAAGACCATTATTTTGTATGACAGTAGTTGACCTGTAAGCGCCTCTGAATGGGTTTCTTGAAGATAGGGTTTTTAAAGGAATTTTTAGAACTGCACAACCAGCAATATTTCAATCTTGTGTCTATACCCAATGACCGAAAATTTCTGACGACCTTTATTTAATCATTCGCCAGTCAAAAATGTTCAAAGTCACCGACTGTAAAATCTGATGACTTTCTTAGTCTTTTTTCTTGAACTTACCCAAGAACACAACGTAACCTATTTTTCCACTGCACAACTCCTTCTTTCCATTCCGGTCATCCTCCATGGTAAATCAAACCCAATCGGCTGACAGTGACTTTTTAAAAATAATTTTGACTGCAAAAATTGCTGTTACGACTGCAGAATTTCATTCACAACTTCACATTTTGTGTACAACTACACGTTTGAGGCGCGGTGGTGTAATGGCTATGTTCGTCGCCTTGCAACCGAAGGGTTGCAGGTTCGAATCCACCTCAAGCCGCCGCGTAGGGAACTTGTGCAAGTCCTTCACTCGCAATTGCTCAGCGCTTCGGCGTGAAACTCCGATGCAGTGTCCGCTCTGTAGTCAGGAGCGCCTCTGAGTAGGGAGCTTGAAGGGGCGCTATAATAAGCGCACATACAAACAAACAAACTTTTAAAAAATTCCTGTTATAAGGGGCGCTATATAAATTCTTAAAACGAAGGAGCGAATGAATTGAATCGCAGTAGATACCTGGGTGCGTTGGCCGACATACAATCCTCTGCTCGTGCACCGCTCTGTTTCTGGCCACACTGACGTACTTGAAGCAATATCCAGGAACCGATGCGTTGAAGCGAGAGCACGCAAACCCGACGGTGTTCGACTTGGTCTTCGCCTTCAACTCCATCACATACTCCAGGCGGCGCTCCACCACCGACAGTCCCCCTCCGACCTGCGACGGAGTCTCCCGGAACAACCGGATCTTGTCGTCGGACCCTGGACACTGCGGCTGGCTGTAGTGAACAGTGACGTGACGATCGCAAGGATACAGCGAGTTCTCGTTCACGAGAATTCCGTAGGACTCGCTCCACGGAACGTCCAGGAGGTTGCTGACGGCGATGGGGCGGCCAGGGTCGCGGCTGGACCGCAGGACGGCCTGGTAGATCCCGGCCTGGTCGATGAGCGAGCAGGGCAGCGTCAGAGGGACGTCCTTGAGCCCGGACAAGGACCTCAGCGTCTCGTTGTAGACGACCGCGGTGTTGGAGTCCCTCTCCGGATAGGAACTTCGGGATTCGTTAGTCCCGAGGTATAGGACTTCGATGGAATAGTATGTCGAGTCCGTGTGGACCGAATCGCACGTCACCCCGATGGTCGTCAGGTAGAGGGTCAGCTCGCCGGACAGTGTCCGGTGGTGCTTCGGAAGGGTGAGGGTCACTCGCGGCCACGACACGTACGTCACGTCCGCCTCCTCGAGCACTGTAACGCCATCCTCGTCGACCAAGCGGAACCGGAAGACGCCTGGAAAGTCGACGGTTCCGCACTCGATCGTCATTTCCGCTTCGTCGTATCCGGGAGGGATGTTGGCTGTGGCGACGATTCGGTTGTCCGTTGTGGAGAGAAGCTGAACGATTGGTGGAGGACGATGAGGAGGAGGAGGAGTAGCGAGGGTCCGGTTGAGGGTGGGAGTGGATGGAGGGGCGGTGAAGCCGAAGTAGAGGGGACCCTCGAAGATCGTGTAGTTTCGAGGAACGGACAGCATTGATGAATGGACGACTGAAGAAGAAGAGTACAATGATCAATTGTTATCAATCAATCGTAATTTATACAGCGCCCCTTCAATAGGGTGGTCGCATCTGTAATGGCAAATTTTCAACTTCATTTTTGTTCTTTCCCCAACCCACCATTTGGTGCCACTTGGTAAAAGACTGATGCAGAACAAAAATTATCCCGATAGAAAAATATTTAGAACTAGCACAACGTGTTTGAAGTTTTGGATTTTACGAAATTTCATCGTCTTTTTGAGTATAATGCTAATTTAGCTACATTTTTGGACCTATGACTAGTTTTAACAGAAATGCAACATTCTTTTACTCAAGCACGACTGACAAGTATGCCTGACTTCTACAATGATGATAATGGTTTGTTATATATTTTTATGAACAATTGACCATCACAATAGTATTTGACTCGTGAGTTCCTGAGATCGATGACCATAAACCTTTACTATAAATCTACTTTAAATTTCTGTTAGCTGCCATTGGCACTTTGCTGTTGAGTTGCTTGACTCGGGTTCTGCTAAAAATAAAGATAGCCCCTCCCGCTTCTGGCTTGGCCGATCAGGAGTGATCCAGCACTTAGGCCATTAGTGTTAAGCTACTAAATTATTGAGATCAC
>OX457046.1:37180006-37190006 GCA_949752735.1 Lumbricus terrestris | reverse complement strand
GATTCGTTGGTTCTTAAATCAATTCCAGTCTGCATAAGAATTGTAAAGCGAGATGAACAAAATATATGAATGTTGATACAGCAGATTGCTTCTTGATCCTCGTGAATGAAAGATCGCGACGTTTTGAATGGCGATATATACATGTGCGAGGATGCCTCGGGCAGATAGACAGTGAACTAGAGAGGGATAAAAAGATAGAAAGAGGGATCGAGATAAACAGATAGACAGACTGACAGACAGACAGAGACAAACAGACAGATAGAGAAAGACAGAGACAGACAGAGACAGAGACAGACAGACAAGTTGAAACAATATAGCCAGAAGGGATGAGATGACTGCTGAAATTGCATCTCTTCTCTTGAGAATATTTCACCAATGGCAAGACCGTTTTTCGGTATATTAACTATTGACGATGTTCACTCAACTCTTTGCGAAACGGTCGCCATGAATTATATGCCTACACTGATATTCAGAAATTATAATATAGAATTATAGATCCATTTAAAGAACTACGTTGGACAAAATTAATGATCGATGTAGGCCTATATTTAGTATAATTATCATATATATAATTTTATATATAGATTTATTTATTTATTTATTCTAAACACGTGTAAGCGATAAATTCCATCTCTATTTATCATAATAATAGGATATACTTTTGTGCAAAATCTAATCTTTCGTTGCTATTCATCGTAAGGATATATATCTGTGAGTTAGTCAGTAAGTAGGCCTATTCCCCGTACCTCTAAATATAGGGATTTCTGGCCCTTGGTATCAGGAGAGATACTTAAACCATGTGATATATTCATCCTGCAAAAAGTTCTTCTTTGGTCGCTTCTTTCACACAACATTGCCAGACGACACGGAGTTAGAATATTGGACGGCCATGAATGGTGAAGATGATGACGATGATGATGACGACAATGGCGATGATGATGGTGATGACAATGATGATGATGACGATGATGATGACGACGATGATGACGGCGACGATGATGACGATGATGACGACGACATCGACAAAATTACTACTACTATAATTGCTCAATGAACAAACGGCGTCTCCATTCATCAATTACAACCAATAATTGGGGGTGGTGGGGTAGTAATTTTTGCGACGACAAGCATTGAACTTTCAGAAAAAATCTCTCAATTTTCAAAAGAAGCGGTGACTAATAGTCCTACTTACAAACAGTGGCAGATAATTAATTACTGATCATTATATTATTTTTGTCAAATAAATCATGGACATTAAATAATCAAACAGCGAACAGAACAATAAAAAAACTAGACAAAATTATTAATAAACAAACAGATACACAGGTGGACAGGCAGACAGACAGACAGACAGGTACACAGACAGACAGACAGGCAGGCAGCTGTCTGTAACGACGCCAGCCATACAAATTCCTCAGGTCGCTTCAGGGTCATGATAGTAATTCAGCAGTCAGTCAAAGAAAAAAATGCAAAGAAGAAATAAAAAATGCAAAGAAGAAATAAAAAATGCAAAGAAGAAATAAAAAATGCAAAGAAGAAATAAAAAATGCAAAGAAGAAATAAAAAATGCAAAGAAGAAATAAAAAATGCAAAGAAGAAATAAAAAATGCAAAGAATTTTTCGCGGGTCATAAAGCATGTCGATAGTAAAACAGGCAGCATAACAAATTCAAATGACCTACCGCGAACTATGGTGACGCCAGTTATACAGACTGCTGCCCAGACAAACAGACAGACAAACAGACAGGCAGATGAACAAATAAACACACACTCAGACAAACATCAGGACAAGCAGACAGACAAACAGAGAAACATATAAAGAGGCAGACAAACAGACAGACAAACATTGAAACAGACAGATAGCCAAATATACAGACAAACAGACAGATGAACAAATTGACACACATACTCAGACAAACATCAGGACAAGCAGACAGACAAACAGAGAAACATACAAAGAGAAAGACAAACAGACAGACAAACATTGAAACAGACAGATAGCCAAACAGACAGTCAAACAGACAGATGAACAAATAGACACACACTCAGACAAACATCAGGACAAGCAGACAGGCAAACAGAGAAATATATAAAGAGACAGACAAACAGACAGACACACATTGAAACAGACAGATAGCCAAACAGACAGATGGACAAATAGACACACAGGCAGACAAACAAACATCAGGACAAGCAGACTGACAAACAGAGAAACACAAGAAGAGACAAACTGGCAGACAAACATTGAAACAGACAGCCAGCCAAACAGACAGACAAACATACAAACAGAAGACAATTAAAATACAAACAGACAGGCAAATAAACCAGTAATAAGAGAGAGACAACAGACTCGTCGCCACTCAGCTATTATATCCAACTCTTCATCGCATGAATAATCATGTGTCACGGTCCTTAGTCACCGTACTCAACACAGACCCATGCAGAAAAGGAAAAGCCCCCCCCCATATCCCTACCCCCACCACCCCCAATTGGCTGTAATTGATGAATGTAGGCGCCGTCTGTTCATTGATTTAGTATAAATCTACGTTCATTCAGAGGCGGGAAAACAATTGACAGAAGTCTCTGACGATTGTCAAACCCACCTTTCAACGTAAACGCTAACATCTATAGTCTAGCAATTCGGCGCTATATTAAGTATCGCAATTTCCTACGTTTTAGCCGCCCCTCCCGGTTCTGGCCTGGCACTAAGACCGACGACCAGGAAACCTGGCTCTTGTGGATTTTACTTTATACAGCGCCAGTAGGCAGGGCTGTACTGATAAATTTTTAGGTGAGTAGCCTACACGCTGACCTCGGGAAAATTTCGTCCATTTTGCCGTTTGAAAAAACTGATGACCCTTTTTTCTAGTCATCCGGCCATAAAACCATCTTAAACAGCCGTGTGCGCCTGATTTGCTAGCGTGTACGGTGTACCCTGCTTTTTTACCCGCGTATACCCTACTTTTCGGGAGGTGAGTGTATACGATGCCGTTTTTCGCCGGAGGTGAGTATACGCCGTATACCCGCGTATACCCTTGATCACAGTCCTGCCATAGGCTACTTCCTGAGTCCAGACCAGCTTATGCGGCGCTAAGAATGACATTTTATCCCGCTATATGCTATATACAGGGCACTGAGGGGAGAAATATGAAATCTGTTCATGCAGCTCTGTGTATTTATTTACGTACGGTAAATGATGCGATCATTTTCCACACTGATAGACGAAAACCTTCGAATATAAGAAGCGTAAAAAAATATTATTTCCTTTAGACCTAGGCCTAATCTAGACTCAGGGATCGTTTAGGCCCTGCATACAGGACTGGAAACTCAATGCATTAAGTTGTCCGTTCAGTTTTTGGACGATAATTGGGGTTATGGAAATGTCATGTCTTGTTTGCATACGAAAAACGTTCAGTTAACTTCATTTATGAAGACAGATTAACGAACAATTATGTTTGCAAAGTAAGAAATTGCATTTGGAGATTCAAAACATCGTCATTGGTATTATAGAAACGGAATTTGAAGTGGTGCGGCATCCATGGCTGAGAGTAAAATGGACGTAGGCCCACACAAAATTTTCACCAGTAGGCCTAGGTCTAACCAGACCTGTAATAGAGATTCTTGGGCTAAAAAATAAATATGGATGGCTAAACCAAAGATTTTAAGAGGGAGGAAGATGGGTCACCAATGACAAGAATGCTAAAGGGGTCGCGCAAGAGCCTCTGGTCAATTCATAGGCTCAGACTCGCAGCGAATTTTAACCGACGACTTTATAGGCTATAAATTATGACCGTGCGTATAGTGTTTCGCTTAGTCATAGCCTAAAATTTCATTTTTTCTCCAAGATCAACATTTACACAGTTCAGATAATAAATATAATCGATATCTATTTTTAAATCGGTAATTTTACTGTGTTCCCAGCAGATAAATCGTATTTCTGAATTTTTTTCAGGGTTTGAATCTTCCGCAGCCCGCCTATAACGTCATCGGCTAAAATTCGCTGCGAGTCTGAGCCTATCAATTGACCAGAAAACCTTGCGTGACCTCATTGGCACTGCGGCCAGCCAATATCCTTTAAGTAGTCCATCTTCCTCCCTGTTAAAATCTTTGGGCTAAACCAGAGCCACATATAGTATATTACAGACATATGCGAAGCTCCTCCCACTTCCCATGCAAAATTCTGTAATGAGTCCACCTAGCGACGCTGGGGTGCAAAAGACAACGATGGCGTCTACTCAGATTGGCTGTTCTGTCGTTCACATCGATGTTTATATATTTATTATTATGTTAAAGAAAAAGTATTTGAGTTTTTTAAGATTTCCGAAGGATCCCGAGAGGTAAGAATTATTGCATTTTCAAATCACCGTGAGCCTCGTGAGGTTTTTATGTGAGACGGCGGCAGATTAGTTGATCAACCGGCTTAGAGAGGCATGACAACACGGGTCTTATTTCACGTTGCGCATGCTAACACGATGACTAGACTTACGTATGCGTATCGGGCATGGTGGGAATTTCTTAGCGCAGAAGAACGAGAATGGATCGAACAGTTCGTGTGGTAAGCAAAGCGCATGAGTTTCTTCCACCGCGGACCACGACGGTGACTATTTGGCTAGCCAAGCTGATGATGGGTAATCCCGAAGACTGCGTGCCTTTTCATGTAAACGGTATGGTCGCCCAAGAAATCCCTAAATTAGAGCGCTGCGGCCTTTTAAGCCTCATCCCATTATGCAGTGCACTAGTGAGTAAGTTATTAACCAGAAATTACCGTGTGTTCTAAATAAGTAAATAGAATATTTTGTTGAATTACAGCAGATTTTCAGTGTTTTTCACAGATTTTCACTCATTTCTAATGTTATAAACCTGACCATATTGCTTATTTCTCACGTTGATTACATACTGAGCGCATTGCATCATGGATGCAGCTGATATGTCGCAGCGCTCTATTTCAGTCAAGTCGTTGGTAATCATATTGTTTTGTAAGCAGGCACACAGTCTTTGGGATTACCTGATGACGTGCTATTCAGGGCTATAATCAGAATTCGAGCCTCAAAGACAAGCCCCCATAAGCTGTTGTCACTGTCTTGTTCACTCGATTAGGCCACAATAGAAACTATTTCGCATTATATAGCGGCTGTATTATAGCCTCTATATCTGCAAATCTAGATCTGTTAATAATTGCTGCATTTTGACGGTGATTTCCTAGCCACTAGCTGATCTTATCATTTTTGAACTGTTTAGCATATGAAATTCATAAAAGGCTTTCATCATCATCAGCAGCCACTTAATGACCAAAAGTCCTTTGATGTGTCTATATGAAAACAATGACAAGGGTGTAAGTTAAGACCATCGATTGAGTGCATAGCCTACTGCATACATTGATTATCACAGGATTAAACCAAGTGTATTCATTAGCTGTGACTTGTATTACAGACTGTCTGTTCAGTTAATATAGTTAAGATTTGTGTATTCTGCGATCTGCATTCTTGTGAATTGTTTAAACTGCATAATTGTACACTGTAACCGGTCGATTGCATTCTGTCAACCGGATTATTGAATAAAGGAAAATTATTATTATTATTATTAATTTTTTTTTTTACCCGAGGTATTTATGATCCCTCGGGATTTATGGCTCTATTCTATGACGTTAGTGGTCCTCGTCCTCGGTGCGTTGTGCGGACGTGCCTCTGAATGCTACGGAATTAAATCTTTGCGTGCAAATGGATAGCTGCTGGAACAAGTGCACGGTCTCCAGAGGGTCACCTGAGACGGCGGTCATTCGGCGCCCCAACTCTACCAAGATTATTATTATTATTATTATTATTATTATTATTATTATTATTATTATTATTATGGTTGCTTATGTCTAAATCTTTCATTGATTCTGACTGTGAATGTTGATTTTATCTTTAGATCCAGACGGTGGGTTGTCAACTGTCCACACCAAACCTCGACAAAAGACAACTGCTGAACTGAATGCGAACTGCTCGGGCTGTGACGAACACTTTCAAGATCCATGTTTATGAATGTCACAGATAGAAACTCAACATCCCACAGTCTTCATCAACAGAACCTCAAAAACAGTTAATCCAGTGAAAATGTCATCCATCAGTTCAGTCAACTCTTACGTTACAACTGGAGAAGTTGTAGCATTGAAGGAAGATGGCTGCAGTTCCTGCAGATGTCATTAAACTTACATCAGAAACTGTAGAAGTACTTAGCATGGGAGGAAGACGGCTGGAGTTCCTCAACAGCAAATGGGGCACTAGAATTACCTCTGCTCGTTTGCTGCCTCTTCATAGTTGGAAGATTTACTGGTAGCTGCGAACATGCTGCTCTTCAAGCTGACTCATATTCCCAAGTAGTGCGTGAATCACTGTTCAGACTGTCTGATGCATGAAAGCCAATTCTCCACAATGTATTGGTTAAATCGTGAAGTAAAAAAGTGAAATTCATGCTCATGCAAGAGATCACGAGCAATCTGTCAAATACAAAATTTGGGGGGTCGGTAGAGTAATGCATAACACGCTGGTGTAGAGAGCGATAAGCAACAAGTTCGAGTCCCCGTTGGGCGGACATACTTTGTAAGCTGCTTTTAACGCCATGTATTGCAGGCTGTCTGTTCAGTTAGTAGTTAAGTTTGATGTTAAAACAATAAGATTACTTTAGATTTACGACATTCAAAACAAGCTTCTGAGCATGTGAAGTTGAGACTGCTAAAATCTCTTATCTGCTTTGACTTATCACTTAGAGGCTGTCAACTTACCAACTGCCCAGATGGATCAGTTGAATATGTGTTAACGAGTTTAGAGAAAGCTATTTAAGTTAACATATCTCAGATAAATTTAAAGACGCTGAATTGCATTAATAATAATTGCACTAATAGACCTTGTTCATATCTACTGTAAACTAAGCTTTTTAGTTGATTGTTGTATGAAAGTCATTGTAATAGTGTCCTCAGTATTTGCGGCAAGGTATATAGCTACCTTAATGAACTTGTGCTGTTTTGTGACGAGTAATAATTAATGCATTGTAATGTTATACATATAATATCTAAGTTAAATTACATTAATCATCCCCTTGTTAGATAAATTATGTGTATGCCAGTTTAGCATCTTTCTGTACTTACTATTTTCTTTTTCACAGTGAATAAACGTGTTTTAAACTGATCTGTTAAACTTTAAGCAACGCATTAACGCAGGGCTTTTTTAACGTGCAGTTGTACACAGAATGTGCAGTTCTAAATGGATTTGTGCAGCTGTATAAGCAGTTCTGCCACACGTTTTGTGCTGTTAAAACTAGCAAAAAAAGGTAATTTTCATCCGATTGGAAATAATTTACCATGGAGGATGGGAAAGGAAAGGAGTTGTGCAGTTCTAAAAATTCCTTAAAAACAGCCCTGCATTAACGATTTTGATCAATTGTCGTGTCTTTGACAGTCACTGATTTTTCCATGATTGTGTTAAACTATTTCCTAACCTCTGTTCTGTTTGTTGTGCATTAGGTATCTCCCTGAATGATATGTGGTTTCATCTGTCTCAGTGAGGAGGAAGAAGATGAGGAACAGAAGGAGGACGGAAATAGGAAGAAGGGCAAGTAGGCAAGAGTTTCAATTGGAAGAAGTGGAGGAGGAAGAGAAGGAGGAAGAGAAATAAGAGGTGGGAATTAGGAGGACGAATATTGGAAGGGTTAAATAGGACTAGAAGGAAGTTAAGAAGAAAGATAAGTAAGTACTTGGAACGATAAAAGGAAGGGATAGGAAGAAGAGTTAATATAAGTCAAAGGAATAAAAAAAAGGAGGAGCAGGATGGAATAATAGGAAGAGGTCAAGGATATCAGAAAGAGGGGTAACATGAGGATCATAAGTAGGATTATTGGGAGGAAAAACGCTTGCTTAAAACGTGATTGAAGACGCAATATCTCGTGTGCGTTAGGCCTAGGCTATGCCTTAAGGCTGAAAGACGGGCATTTGTTGTGATAGGATTTCGGTAAGATACACCTCTTTAGGAACTATGACCCCGATTTACCTGATCTACCATCTTCCAATAACATTCTCGACCTAAACGTATGCCACCCACCTTAACAGCTACTCCATAGGCCATAGCCGCCATAAGTATCGTCTGGTAATGCGCTAATCGACAACCCTTCTGACAAGACAGCACTCATGAATAAGCTGGTGTCCTGCACTTGACTTCGAGAGGCGCTTTAGAAATTTGTAGATTACGATACACCAAAACAAACGGTCTGCAGCAGCGGCTATAACGCTGTCCATGCGAGCTTTCTAACCCCAGGGCCGCCAGGTGGCGCTTTTTGACCTAATTACAGAAAATGGGAGGAGCTTCGTATATGTCTGTAATATACTATATGTGACCAGAGCCGTATTACAGAAAAATGGCCGCCGCTGAGGAAACTAAATCACCCTAGACCGGCCGCACCATTGAGCTAAAACTAATAGACTATAGACCGAATTCGTCGGCTGCAGTTTTATCACCGGTCGGTTTCGGTGCATGTGAAAATGATTCGAATTATCCGGAATAAAGCGAATCGTCGACGTATCCGCGTGTTTATACCCGGATAGCGTGACCCATTATTACCTGTACAACGACGTTCTTCATAATCCATTGAAAGGTTAAGATTTACGAGACGCGCGGTGCGCCGTAGCGTCCAGCCAATCGGAGCGCTCCTTTGTTCCCCCGTCTCCGTTTTATGGCCAGCCGCAGCATCACAATTACGCGTCGACCTATGGGCGATAGGGTAATAAAATTTTATGGATTTACCCCCCACCCACCCCTCTGTTTCTGCCGCTGCCCTGAAGTAGCTTCGCCGGCGGAATTTATGTGGAGACTGGCCGGGTATAATGGAAGCGAATTTATTTTATTTCCAGGCTGTGTATCAGCCAATGCGCATGTTTGGCGGCGCACCTGAAAAAAGAGACTTTAATTACAAAAGATACAAAAGAGATACACGTGTGTGTATACAACATACAACGCGTACAAGTTTATGTATTTATATAACGCATGCGAATATATATATGAATATATGTAATATATATGTAGCAATACTACCATTATTTCTACAACTACTACTACTGCTACTGCTACTGCTACTGTTACTACTACTACTACTACTGCTGCTGCTACTACTACTACTACTATTACAACCACTACACCTGCTGCTACCACTACTGCTGCAATTACTACTACAAATAGCCTACTACTACCACCACTACTATCAATAATAATAATAATGACAACAACAACAGCAACAAAGCTAATAAGTTGATAGAGGACGAGGACTGCTAACTCCAAAACAAAAGCAACTTTCCGGACTATTTCTAAGAACCCGGCGGATTATCTCTACCTCTCGCAAATTAATATTAGAAAAAATTATAAATTTTGTTTTGCATTTAGCATTTTAATATAAAATAAATTCTAACATTTATAATAATCGTCATAATAATATTATGACTATATTAATAACGAAATAAAATTTCAATGGATCATGTATTCGTTAGTTGGCTTAAAATTATAACCTTCAAAATCTCTGACCATCCATTTACCGTCAAAGACCTGCAGATGTGGCCCCTACATTGGCCAAGTGCTGAGAGCTGTCTGGTACTAACAAAATAACAAAGACCAAGATGATTATTGTCGCCCTTCTTCTTTCGACAGAATTTGGACTGGCGTTACCAGGTTACAAATGACCGTATTGTTCTATCCATTGTGTTTAATGCATTCGTATGAGCATTTTATTTATGCATGAACGTACGATTGTGTTGGTGTCGGTAAGTGGCTGGATATAAATCAGAGACAAAGGGACAGAGACAGAGAGAGAGCTGTCAGTTCCCTGTTAATTGTCTTCTCGGCCGGTGCCAGAGGACTTCGTTTGATCTCGCCGTCACCCTCGTCACCCCCAGTAATTGCCCCACGTCTCTTCATCAAGTCTCTCACCGACGTGTCTCCCACCTCCACCCCACACAAACACAAACGCAAACACAAACGCAT
>OX457046.1:36992506-37175006 GCA_949752735.1 Lumbricus terrestris | reverse complement strand
CTCCTCATCCTCCTTTTCCTCGTCCTCCTTCTCCTCCTCTTCGACGGCCTATGTAGGCATCGAATGTCCTTTGTCTTCAACGACACTAATTAGGCCTAATGGGTCAGGGCTTTTTTAACGTGCAGCTGTGCCCAAAATGTGCAGTTCTAAATGGATTTGTGCTGTTGTATACCTTAAGCACTTATGCACAGTTAAAACTAGCAAAAAAGGACCGATTAGAAGTAATTTACCATGGAAGATGGGACAGGAAAGGAGTTGTGCAGTTCTAAAAATTCCTTTAAAACAGCCATGTAATGGGTATATTAAGCGGTAACTTATAAATGTGAATGCAAATACTCCGTATAGGTAGGCCTACATTAGGCCTTCTTACGATCAAGATGGCGGTATGGTAGAGATTCACCGTAATTTATTTTTTGAAAAACAGCGAATAAGTTAAAATAGTTTTATCAGTATTATAGTAACCAAGTTATAAATTCTCATTCCCAAAACTCAAGAAATTCGGAAGGATATAATATATGCCATGGGCCGCAGAAAAAGACTTCGCTGGACACATGCGGCCAGCGTGTTCGAGACGTATTATCCCACTGTATATACATAGGCCACTCTCAAGAACACAGCTAACTAAAATAATGCCGTTAGGCCTATTAATTTTTTTAGCATCATTTGGGAAATACGTGTAGGAGGTCCCAACAAGAAATGCAATAATATTTATAGCTAGGCCTATTTTGATATAAACCTCGTAGGCCTATTATATTAGTAAGGTACAAGGTATGATAAATCATTTAGGCCTATAGCCTATATAGTAAGCTTACATATAGTCTATCCATTTAGGCCTATGTAGTACATATCTATAATCTTTACGTCTGATTAGATTTTAATTGCGTATAAATATCGAGCATCGTGAACTTATGCGGACTTATATGTTTACAATTTTAATTTGAGAAGATTTCAATAACTTTAGTTTCTTCAACTTCTTATTAAACCAAACTTACAAGAAAAAAACTGTTGTAGATTAATGTCCTATAACTAATTATTTTTGCCTACTAACAAAGTTATGCTGTTCGAATTAAGATAAAATTGCATTAACAAGGTTCTTAAAGTTTAAAATACAGTTTAATATGTAACAAAGTCTAAATATTTTCGGTTTCCGTTTTTCCCGTTTTTCTCTCTCGAATAAAACGACGTTTCACCCGTCTTTTTAAAATTCCGTTTCCATCATTTTTTTAAAACATCTAGGCCTATGCTGTTTATTAAGGATCATTAGAATCTACTTGGTATGCAAAAACTATTGCAATTCACGCCTGTAAGTGGGATCCAACTTCCATGTGAAATAGACAATGGGCCTATAAAATAATTTTTGCAACAATAAATAATAATAATATAATATATTTTCTTTAATTAAACGCCTGCAAGACGCACTGCGCTTTACATTTACAGGTTATGCAGTAATCTTAATTAAACTTAACTACCAACTGAACAGACAGCTTTGTAATTACACCAAATACCGACCAAATTTTGGGAGACATTGCAGTAAGATAAGGCTGTGTGCTCACCACTCGCGTACGGTACCTACTATGACTGAAAAAGTCTCTGCAAATTTTTCTATTCGCTTTCGTCTCGCTGTGGTCGATGTTCTTGATAAATAAATAGAGCAAAGACATAAGGGATTTGCAAAAATGTAAAATTATACCCGCATAATTTTTTCCCGCAAGGAAGCAGCCCGGATCATTAATCTTGTCGATGAAAATGAGGCGGTGGCGTCTAACGTTGCTCTCTGACGTCATATGTCACGAGACCAATGATAGTTTTTGCTGCAGGATAAAAATCTCGGCAACTAATAGCGCTATAAAAATACAGCGCTATAAATATTGTAGATTTTATAATGACATCACGATTCGTGACGTCTCTTTCCGATATTCGTCTTCCGTTCTTTCCGTCGCTGTAAGTCGAAGTTTATTTGTGTGAGAATGTAAGAAAATTATTTCGAAATTTCGCAACCATGAAGCGACTGGTGCCTTCAACTTCGAGTAACTGTTTCATCGCAGAAGTATACAAAGAAAAAGCGAGAAAACTGAACGTAGGTCATCTGAAAATTGCATCTTCAACGTAGACTGGAAGCACGTGCTGCTCTTTGTTCAACACAGCATTGAAGTGGTAGGACTATAATCTTCTCTGCCGATAATTATTGCATCGCGGTTTTGAAAAGCTCATTAAGTGACGCTGCCGTGATTGGACGATATTATTTTCATCAGTCCGACTTCTATTTCGTCAGAAATTAGTTCCATCAATCCACCAGTTTCCAATGACGACTCTAAACCCCAACCGACCCTCAAGCGTCACGACGCCTAATATGAACTTACCAACACTCACGATAGAGACTACCCTCTTGGCATGTATAGTCTGTCTATAATTACAAGGCTTCCGGTCTAACTGTAAGCTAACGCTGATAAGTTCCTATTTCTGCCATGCTAAACTAAAATCCACAAGCTAAATTATTGGTATTAATTCGTTTCAACTTTAGATGTTTGGCCAAAAATTGACATTAGATTCATTCTAAAACTTGCAGCACGCGTTTATAAAATTGCGTCTACCGAGAATGCGTGTGTATCTACCGTCGTTCGCACTTCAGCTAGAAATTCATTAATTTGTTCTCAAGTTAAATTAAATGCATCCCGCACAAAACTGTGAAAAAAACCCCGGATACCATAATTTTAATTCATCCGAATTAATTTAGGAATTATTTCAGTGACGCGCATACATGAAGGTATCGTCCACATAACGTCTCCCATTTTACCTGGTTTTTGCACGGGTGTAGGACATTAAGTTCCCTTGACAAAACCCCCGGACAGAAACCCCTCGGAATTTAGCCTATGACATTCACTCCCCAGGACAAAACCTCTCCTCTGTGCAATTAGCCTCTTTCTGTAATTGATTGATAAAACGCATTTCATCATTTTTTACCATTAAACGAATATAATAATCCAGCTTCTATTTAAATAGCAACAATTGCTTTTATCAATACAACTTCTATTTAGATAAGAAATATTTTCATAAATTCATCTTCCATTTAGTCAAAAATTCGTTCCATCAGTCCAGCTGCGATTTAGGCTAAGTAGCAACAATTGTTTTTATCTATCCAACTTCCATTTAAATAACAATTATTTGTCATCAATCCAGCTCCAATTTAAGCAAAACATTTTCATAAATCCAGCTCCAATTTAAGCAAGAATATTTTCATAAATCCAGTTTCCATTCAAGTAAAAATGATTTTGTATCAATTCGGCATCTATTTAGTGAGAATTATTTTAACAATTATTTTTCATCAATCCAGCTTCAATTTAAGCAAGAACATTTTCATCACTTGTAAATTACCACTGAAATAAATTCTTAATTTATTCGGGTGAATACAAATGACACAAATTAGTACCATATCGTGAATATATATTTACAAATCTTAATATTCGTAATATGCGAATACTCGACCTATTGCTGTATCCGTTTTGCTCAAGAATGCCCAGAATTGCTGACCATGACACAAAGATTGCACTAGAAAGAATCCACTTAGTTGTACAAAAGCAGTATTTGTACAAATATTAACTGTAAATTATACTCGTTGCAATATAATTATGGTATCATAATCGTAATCTCGAGACTTCTACAGCGCCCACAAAAGCCAAGTCGCGAGAACCAGCTTATTCACAGGCGCTCAATCAAAACAAAATCGATATATGCAGCGGGTCAAGTCAAGTCCGGAGAGTCAGGCAGGCAGATAGATGGACGGCTGATGAGATGTTGTCTTAATAAATAATAACATTATAACAATACCATGCTAAATATTATAAAGGTAATATTATAAGAGTTTATGGAATGCAATAATATGAGCAGCAATTAAAGACTCTTCTAATGTTGCCAAAATATTATTTGGGAAAAAATAATATCATTTTTCTGTCATTTTATAGGTAAAAATATAATATTTATACAAATATTAACGGTAAAAATACTCATTATAACATGATAGCATCACATAACATTATTCTAATAGTAAATAATAATATTATAATCATGTAGTAGCATTTAATAGCAAGGTATATTATTACAGTTCATGTAACACAATAATGTAAACAACAACTAAAAACTATCAATTTGTCATATTTTTGGGGTGGGAAATGTCATTTATGGGGACCCCCTCTGGGTGATGTCTAGATTAAACACTGCCATCGTGCAATATGCAAACGCTTAGTTGCCCAGGGCCACTCCACTCTGTTCTAGAAGAATCTCAAAACTGTCCTATTTAGACCTAGCCGTGGTTGAGCCGAAAGCACTTCTGAGTATCCTACCTTGAAGAGCTGCTAAATAAAACTTCCTGTATAATATAATAATAATGATGATGATGATGATGACGACGACGATGATGATGATGACGACGACAACGATGATAATGATAATAATAATAATAATAATAATAATAATAACAATAATAATAACAATAACAATAACAATGATAATAATAAATAAATAATAATAATAATAATAATAATACCATTGATTTGCATTGTTAGATGTGTCACAAACATTTAGGCAATAATAGGTATATATGCCATAATGGTTGACTATACATGTTGATATCTATATATTAATTATAATGACGTCATCATATATGGGAGACAACATATTCGTATCTGAGTTTACATTTCGTAATGACGTCTCATTTAGAGACTCCGAGAGTATGCCATTCCATTTGGAGAGCTCGGCTGTTCCATCCAACCCTCCCTCCCCCGCAATTAACCCCCTCGCCATTCCCTGCCCCAGTTCCCAACTTTCCTCCGAACACCCCCCCCCGTTCCGCCCTGAGGGGCCCACATCCTAACGAGTGGACGATTCATATACATATTGGCTCACCCTCTCCCTCCTGTTCCTCCGACTACTTGCGCACTTGTCAACTTCGTCCGCTATCGTCATCATCATCAAACACAACATCCGGTCCACATGGCTCTTCAATCGTCAACAGTCTGCGCTCTCCATTCACTCTCGACGACTATTATATCGCACCACTAAATATACACGTATACGCTTGCCAATATAAATGATATATTATATACATTATATATATATACTTATTTGTCACCATATATATATATTCAATATATATGCCTGTGTGTGTGTGTGTCTGTGAGTTTCATTGCAGAATGGCCATACGGCTGTTATAATTATATATCGCCAGTGCGACATAAGGTTATAAGCCCTATCGATATACATAATATTAATTAACTGAGTTATATTATAAATATTTTATATATATATGCGTGTATATATATATACAGTATGATATAGCTATTACTACTGGGAACAGCTTTTCCATTGGGCAATGTATAGAGTGGACCGACCAAGCAAACATTCGAAGTGATGTTAGTACTAAGGCTGATTTGGGGGAGGGTGGGTGGATATAGAAACGATTTAGAGGATAGACGTGGGGAAAAGGGTTTGCAGCATAGATGTAAAAAACGTTTTTTTCCGTTTTTTATTCACTCCCAAAAAACGTCGTTTTTTTCGTTTTTTATTTTTCCCATCGTTTTTTATCGTTTTTTATTTTTTCTTTTACTTTATTTATTCATTTACTTTCGGTTATTATTTTCCTTAATTTTAATTTTTTCGGATATTCCTTATGTTTTCCGCCAACTCTCAAGAATTCGGCTAACTAAAGTCATTATTTCATCCTTTAACATCATCATTTAAGAGATAGCCTTCGTGTAGTAGGTTCCTAATGAATGTTTTCAAGGTTAAAATGCGGTTTTAGATGCAGCAAAGTCAAATTATTTACCGTTTCCGTTTTTTATCGTTTTTTTGTCGTTTTTTATTTTTTCGAAAAAAACGACGTTTTTTTCCGTTTTTTATTCCGTTTTCATCGTTTTTTACATCTATGGTTTGCAGGACTCTTGTGGAGTAGAGAGGTTATACGCTGCAGAGGCTACAGACGGAAGCATTGACAAAGGACAGAATGAGAGAAAGACAAAACAGACAGACAGACAGACAGACAGACAGAAGGTAGACCGACTTAGAAAGTTAGCTACATGAATGCAGTGAATATTTATACACAGACAAATAGCAGATGAATCAGACAGACAGACAAATAGACAAGCAGAGACAGACACAGACAAACAGACAGGCACAGAGAGAGAGATACAGACAAACAGACGTGCAGAGAGAGAGAGAGAGATACAGATAAACAGATGCATACACAGACAGACAGATTCATAGACAAGCAAACAAACCGACAGACAGACAGACAAAACAGGCAGACAGACAAACAGGCAGACAGACAAACAGGCAGACACAAAGGCAGCAAACAGACACGTAGACAAGCAAACGTATAAATAGAGAGACAGACACACATGCATACAGACAAACATACAGACGGACACTTAGACGCAATGTCGAGAAATGTCGCGACTCAATTTATCACAATTAACAGAAGAGACTAAAATTTGATGTGATAATAAATTAATAATTATTATACGACTTTGTAATTCGTATACAAAATAATGAGATGGAAACAATAATTATTATCTCTTACCTTCACTTCTAATCATCAGGAAAACGAAGAGACTAATAAGAAACGAGTGACAAGCTATTTTCTCCATTGCTTCCCTAATTAATTCCTAATCATTTATCAGAAACGATATCTATTTACGTTAAGACTTTTTCGTTCGTCGTAACGTTATCCGCTGCTGCATAACCGAATTATGACGAATACGCTTCAGATGTAAATGTAGTAAGTACTTGTTCATGCTACAGTAATCTGACGTTTACATTGGAGTAATACTTTGTTTTTCCCCTTACTGCTACAAACCCAACCGTTGGTATCTTTTTGTATCTTTTGTCTCTCTTAGAATCCCTGTGTACCTTTTGTGTGTCTTTGTTTCTTCTTATATCTCTTCGTAGCTTAATGTATCCCTATGTATCTCTTCGTATCGCTGTATATCTATTTGTATCCATTTGTAGCTCTTCGTATCTCTGTGTATCACTTTGTATCCCTATGTATCGCTTTAGTTTATCTTTATTATCTCCTCGCATACGTTTGTTTCTCTTCGTAGATCATTGTATCCCTGTGTACCTCTTAGTTTCTCTTTACATCTCTTCGCATCTATCTGCATCTCTCTGTATAACTTCGTATCTTTTTCTGTATCTGCTTATCTCTGCCTGTCTCTCATATTCGTATCTCTACTTATCTCATTCTGTCTCTCTTCACAGTCTCTGCATCGTCGTCGTCGTCGTAATTTCTCTAGCGCCATAAGATCCATCACGCGCGAGTAGCGACAAGATGAGACGTCGCATTCATTGGCTTCGTTTGTTCAGCCACCAGCAGCAGCAGCAGCAGCAGCAGCAGCCGGTGTAGTGCGATAAACAGTCCGGGCAACATAAACGGTCCGGCCACGCCCACTTCGCTGCTAGGATGCAATCTCGCACGACTTACGTGCGAAATCTAATCCGTTGAAAAATACGGTCCGGGTGGCTTGACCAACTTTGTTAAAATGATAATAGACCTAATATTCTGTTTATTCAGTATAATAACTCGGTGCGCAAACCCCATTGTAACTCACGCATGTAAGTGTGATTGTGGGGTATAGTAACATTACGAATATGCAAACATATTTTGTAGAAAACGTGATTCGAAGGGACGAAGCGGTGTTAAGTACTGTTGCTTATGCTATTTTTAGAATGGAAAATCCGCGTTGGAAAAATGAACTAATTGATGCATCCGATGTAAAATTTTAATGCTTATAAATTAAGTGCGTCCTATGTTACGGGCATCTTATTTTAAAGTGTTTGCCTGTGTGTGACTGTTGGCTTTCGTCTGATTGTTTGTGTTTGGATTAAAGTTATGACAACACTAACGAACTAAATCATGTCTTTTATCATAAACACCTTTTTCTCACGATCTCGCAAACCTATATAAGAATTAACTGCCGTAGAACTCCGCCACAGGTTGCACTCTGCCAGTGCCAGTCCCAAGCCTGGACGAGAGCGTCGCTAATGATCTTTGTTATCGCACAGTGACATTAAACTGAAAAACCACCAGAGTTGTCATAACCTTGCAACTGATGCAACACTACACGATCATACTCTATTCTCACTTTCTGGAACCTGGTGAGAATTGCCCGAGGTTGTGAGGCTTATAGCCCCAAGTCTTTCTTGGAACCCGTATAGTGTCTTCATTGTACCCAAACTCTATATAGGCCTAATCAACGTCAGCCCCAGACTACTTTTCTTACTTTCTGTTATTCTCCTACTAAAACAGTCCACCGTCCACGCCCGTTTAAAGTCTCAAGCCCTGTTCAACACTGTAGCCTACCATCTCTTGAACTATCTGTACGTTTTTTTCCTTAACCCATTAGTGCCTGATTTTTCAAAATCATCTCAAAATACAAAAACTTTGTTGCAAATGATGAGTTTGGACAATACCTAATACAAAATCTGCCAATTTTTTGCTTTTGATGCTTTAGGAGCAAGTCAGCAGCTCACATAAAACAGTGCCATTGATGTTGTAATTCAGTGTAAAAATTAATAATATGTGAACCAATTATGCTTGACAAGAAATTAAATTATTTATCATAATCGACAAAATTTATATTGTCTATGCCTAACTTTTAAATCGGAATAGCAACGTGAGACTAAACATGTTCAGTGCTGCGACTGTAGAAAATAATTTTTAAACAGTTCATCAGCTTCATAACGTGTATAAAACCCCATACTTCTGAAGTTCTTTAATAATCAGCTTTGTTCAAATGCATTAGCCTAGGTTTCAATTGAGAAAAAGATCCATTATTAACACATTGACCGCGGGACCATTTCTTTGCAGTACGCGGCGGCACCATAGAAAATTTGAACCTCGGCAGTCCGATCGTAAATTTGACACAGGTCAGCTCGATCATAAAATTCGATCGCAGGGACCATTTATTAGGGCTTATCTGTCGCCCTACGCAGCAGCCCTACCACAATCATGCACAGAGCGGTCATTGTCAATTGTCATTGACAGTGACTCTTGAAATGTAAAGCGGAAAAAGAATATGCAAAGAAACTGTCAAATTATTAGTCTAATATATTCTAGGCCTACAGTAACCTGTCTAAGGATACTCTGCATTTCAGCCGCCCATGCCACAGCACTCAACAGTAGGCCTATGAATGCCGCTTTCTAGAGTAGGCTGTAGCCTACAAACGGCTTGAAATCGTGGAATTAGAATAGGACCTTGGCATTGCAAATGTCACGCAGCTTGAAAAGCCTGTCATTTTCAGACAAACCTTCACATTGCATTTGTGCCAGAATTTCAGTACGGTAGGCCTATGAGTTCAAATCTGTCATGCGTCATGGTCTGATTGAAAAGGGGAGTGACAATAGTTGGATCCCCAGCAATTCATATTTTCTCATCTCATGTAGGCTACTGTTGTGGAGTGCCAATAATTAGTGAACCCTAGTTTTTTGGCCTGAATGTGGACTTTTGTAGAAATTGGTCCACGAATTTGTTGGACTCTTCTGCCTTCAAGCTCATTATATATAATCCTTCGTAAAGAATAAATCGAAGAAATCTATCAGACGTAACTTGGCAGTTAGGTTATGTTGATAGAGCTGCTAAGACCAGCCTTATAACCATATTCAAAAGCACCTTTGGTGTGTAATTCGTGTCAGCAGCTTCCCAAGCACGAGTTGTAAATGGATGGTGTTCTGCACAAGTGGACCAACCCTCAAAATTTCACTTTTTATTTTTATTATTCTATAAAATAGAGAATTATTTTCCGCACATTTTGACATTGGAAACAACCTTCTAGCCAATCAGATTGTTTAATAAATGGCTAAACACTTTCGGACCAAGCCAGCGACCCTGTTTTGCACAAATGGACCAAGTGATAAGATGTCACTTGGTCCATTTGTGCAGACGAAATTATAGCGGACGCGATTGGACCAAGTCATTTAATGTTATAAAGATGGCGTACAACCTAAGAAAAAGGTTTCGTCTGCCGGATGTTTTGCGAATGTTGGAGGACGAAACATTTCCTGAAGGTGTGTTTTGCATCTATATTCATATGATTTACTAGCATCATAATCTGCTAATTGCAATGTAGTATTTATTAATGTAACTTAAAAAGCAACATGCTTTCTTGAGAGGGGCCTCCTCATGGGGCTGTCCGTTTTATAAAATATCTATATTAACAACAATCTTGCAATCGTTTGCAAAAGCATTTGGTCCGCTTTCAGGGCTTAAAGTGTGGCTGGACGGTCATGGACGGCGTCCATGCACTTGTTTTATAGTCTGAACGCCGTCCAGCCACTTATTGGCCAGCAATGACTGGAAAAGTAAGGGGCGTCCAGGCACCTATTTTGGAAAGATAAGGGGCGTCCAGGCACTTATTTTCCACACTTTAGTCACTGTCCACTGTGTAGTAAGAGACTGTACGTTGCTGAATTTATTTAGAGGCTGATGAAGAGGCAGGTGAAACTACGGCCTCATATGAAGAACTGCAGTATGCTGTTGTTGGTGAAACTACGACCTCGAATGGAGAACTGCAGTATGCTGTTGTTGGTGAAACTACGGCCTCGTGTGAAGAACTGCAGTATGCTGTTGTTGGTGAAACTACGGCCTCGTGTGAAGAACTGCAGTATGCTGTTGTTGGTGAAACTACGACCTCGAATGGAGAACTGCAGTATGCTGTCGGTGAAACTACGACCTCGTATGAAGAACTGCAGTATGCTGTTGTTGGTGAAACTACGGCCTCGTGTGAAGAACTACAGTATGCTGTCGGTGAAACTACGGCCTCGTGTGAAGAACTGCAGTAATCTGTTGTTGGTGAAACTACGACCTCGAATGGAGAACTGCAGTATGCTGTCGGTGAAACTACGGCCTCGTGTGAAGAGCTGCAGTATGCTGTTGCTGGTGAAACTACGACCTCGAATGGAGAACTGCAGTATGTTGTCGGTGAAACTACGACCTCGTATGAAGAACTGCAGTATGCTGTTGTTGGTGAAACTACGGCCTCGTGTGAAGAACTACAGTATGCTGTCGGTGAAACTACGGCCTCGTGTGAAGAACTGCAGTATGCTGTTGTTGGTGAAACTACGGCCTCGTGTGAAGAACTACAGTATGCTGTCGGTGAAACTACGGCCTCGTGTGAAGAACTACAGTATGCTGATATCTTCTTCGATCCATCGTTGAATATGTATTTTTTTTACAACTCCTAACCCTCAAGTTCAGCCACCTCAACCGTCTGACAGGAATAGCGCTGACACTGATCTAGAGCCTGTGCCAAACCTGTCCTCAGATTTGGATCCTCCAGCCACAGAAATAAATAGAGGTAGGAGAAGATCTGCTCCGGAGAAATGGAAGAGAAATGTGGCAAAGCAGAAGAGAGAACACGGCGAATCATACATATCGCGATCCGGAAAAGTGGTACCAGAGCACGCGTTTAAGGATTTTGATTGTTACTGCCCCCTTAAGTGTGTTACAAAATGCACCATTGGTGAAAGACAGAAGATGCATGAACTTTACTGGAATTCCAGCAGGGGTGTGAAGCTGGCCTTCATTAACGGCCATATCAGGCAGCAGCATGTTGCAAAGAGAAACTCAGATTCTGATGATGTATCTATTAGAAATCTGTCCCGACTGTATTACATTACCACAGGTGACCAAACTCAGGTGCGCGTTTGCAAAAGGATGTTCTGCAATGTTATACAGTTGGCTAGTGGAACGCTAGACAGAGCTTTGAAAAAGGAAGTTGAGGGCAGTTTTGAAGAGAAGCGAGCAAAGAAAGAGCCTGCAAATAAAATCCCAAAGACCATCCTCAGCCAAGTGATAGCTCACATAAAGAGTTTTCCCCACTACATAAGCCACTATACTCGCAAATCTAGTCCCGATGCCAAGTACCTCCCACAGCATCTAAACCTGTCACTAATGTACAGAATGTATGTGGCCGATTGCAACGAGAAGCATTGTAGGGCAGTCAGCAAGTCGGTGTATCAAAAGCTCTTTTACAAGCACTTCAATCTGCGCTTTCAACAGCCCAAGAAGGACACGTGCACAAAATGCGATGCATATGCCGCACAGATCAAGGCACTGGAGAAAGATACACCCAGAGGCTCAGATGCACTGCAGTCAATGATTACTGAGAGAGAAGCTCACCAATCACGAGCCGAAACAGCTAGAAACAGCATGGTAGAAGATCGAAGAAATGCAGCGGATGAGGAAGGTGCTTGCGATGTTATAACATTTGATTTACAGTCAACACTTCCAACACCTCGCCTGAGTTCAAACATAGTCTTTTACAAGCGTCAGCTAATGGTCTACAATCTTGGAATCCACGATTGTTCAGACGAAACTGGTTCCATGTACGTTTGGCACGAGGCAGAAGCATCTCGTGGCGCTCAAGAGATCGGGAGCTGCTTGCAGAAATTTCTATACGACAAAAAAGCTTGTAGTTCAAAAACAGAACTCATTGCGTGGTCTGATAGCTGCGGGGGGCAAAACAGAAACATAAAGATTGCATTGACGATGCTCAAGCTAGTTGCCGATTCAGATCTGCCCTACGTCACGATCACACATAAGTTCCTGGAAAGTGGACACAGCTTCCTACCAAACGATGCAGATTTCAGTGACATTGAACAGAGACTGAAATATCATCCAGATGTTTACTCACCTAACGCATGGTACGATATCATAAAAGAGGCAAGAACTGGAAGGAAGCAATTTTCCGTAATACAAATGACACAGACCACTAACAGCCAAGGAAGTTCATTCCTTTCAACAAAGGAGCTGGAGAGGAGCATCACAAACCGGAAAGTTGACACAAACGGAGAGAAGATCAACTGGCTGAATGTAAGGCAAATCCGAGTTCTACGGGACAAGCCGAAGGCGTTGTTCTTTCGCTATTCGCACGAAGAAACTGAAGAGTGGAGAGAAGTAAACTTGGAGAAACGTGGAACGACAACCACTCTGGGTGCCATCTCCCAGTCAGCTCTCTACGATGGTCCCCGGCCAATTGCTTTGGCAAAGAAGAAGGACATTCTCAGTCTTCTGCCCTTAATTCCACCGTGCTATCATGAATTTTACACCTCTATTCCATCACTCATCAAAGGCAGTGCTGCTGAGGACATCGATGGTCTTCCCGCTGTGCCGGATTTTGATGTTGAGGACATGTAACAGCAACTGTTGTCGCCGTTGGTATTTTTGTTGCCAATAAAAGACTTGCTACAATAAGAGTTTTCCATAGAAACTATTATAACGTTGATTCAATTGCATTTAGTCAATCCATGTTTACAACAGAAAATTCGTTACAATTTTCACGGTTACTTCTGGTAAAGTGGTGAGAAAATATAGATTGCTAGTATTGTTGTTTGTGTTTGATGCATTAAAAGTTTTGAAGACTGTTGTCTAAAATTGCCTGTTGCGAAAACAACTTTACATAGTGATTACTGCTACAAAAAGAGTTCATGCAAAAATTGACGGCATTGAATTTAAACATTAAATATAGCAATAGCTTAAGGGCTGCGGATGATTTTTAGCAAAAACTTAAGATAAAAGATCAGCTAGCATCTTTGGTTTGACGACATAATTATGCTAGTCACGTGTAACTGCGCCACTGCACGGTCATGCTGCTGCTGCTGCTGTTCCTCCTCCTCCTCCTCCTCCTCCTCCTCCTCCTACTACTACTACTACTACTACTACTACTACTCCTTCTCCTCCTCCTCCTCCTCCGCCTCCTCCTCCTCCTACTACTACTACTACTACTACTGCTACTACTACTACTACTACTACTACTACTACTACTACTACTACTACTACTACTACTACTACTACTACTACTACTACTACTACTACTACTACTACTACTACTACTACTACTACTACTACTACTACTACTACTACTACTACTACTACTACTACTACTACTACTACTGCTACTGCTACTGCTACTGCTACTACTACTACTACTACTACTACTACTACTACTACTACTACTACTACCACCGCCACCAGCAACACTGCTTCTGCCAGTCAGTGTATCCATTTAGCAGCATTAGAATGAAGCAATTACCCACACTTTCCATGGGATTCAAATGGACCAACTCACAATATCCACAAATTCCCAGGACACAAATGGACCAACTCACAAAATCCTTTTTATCTTAAAAATCTCTAACAAATTATTGAAACCAATATTACCCTTTTATCAATAGCACATTTGTACTATTACATGATTTATTTCAAGATTTTTCCATTCTAAACGAAAGAGTAATTTTAAAAAAATCGTTTTCTGGACAATAATGAAATTGAGGGTTGGTCCACTTGTGCAGAACACCATCCAAATACAAGTGTCGTGCGATATCATCGCAGCATCAGCAAGGCTCGGCCAGGAATATGACTCGGAGTCAACATGCATATGCAATGGAGACCTTGCAGGCCTCAATTATCTCACTCTCGGCATAGCCTAACTATTATTAGAGGTTCAATGTCATCGATAGCTGACTGTGTATCTTTCTCGCGACGCCATCAGACCTGGCTACTAAATTGTTTAGTTCAGAAAAATAATGTAGGCCTACTGCATGAGTCGTATGGTCGCAGTTAGGACTGCAATAAAATTCCATCACTAATAAACTAATGACCGCACCTACAGTTACAACAGACGTCTCCGCCCGCCCTATAGGCCTAATAAAACTCGAGGCCTGAATGAGGTACCGTGCTCTCTTACACGTGGCAGCTAGCCCATCGTAAATTAGACCGGAGGAAACCCCTTCGCTTTATGACACGCGTCAGCCCTGTAGAAAAGCATCGACAATCCCGGCCAGGCTGAGAATCTGATCTCCCATTACCAGAGGTGCCATTGATTGCCAGCACGACGCCTGAAATGCAGTGAAGTCCCTGTATATCTGGAGTACGAGTTAACTCGTACCTCGCGTCCCAGACAACAAACTGGAGTACGAGTTAACTGGTACCTCGCGGTCAATGTGTTAAGGAACTTTATAAAAGAAAACAGGGTTTCTAACGGATATAATTTCCAATTTGTTAACATACATTTCAAACACATCTGTCTGACTCCACCACTGGTTGCACTCTGCAGATGTCAGTCCCATGTCTGGATACAGAAGGAGGGCGTCGCTAGTGAGCTTTGTTATAACAAAGTGATGTTGAACTTGAACTTCAAATATTACTAAAGCCTACATCTGTATCTTCAGGTTCTGTGAATCTAAACAACTGCATCTAACTAACCACTCTGATCATTCATCCTCAAAACAACTTAATCTTTCGGCTCTTGTCCCCCAACCCTTAACTCTGGTAGCTATTTAACACTATTATTTTAATAATACTATAAAGTCTAAACAACCCGCCTCTTGTTTTGCGCAAGAAAACAACCCGGACCATATTTGTCAACGAAAACGAGGCAGTGGCGTCTAACGTTGCTCTCTGACGTCATATGTCACGTGGACCAATGACAGAAGGTTTCGGACCGTTTTTGTTGCCGGACTGCATATCGCACTACACCGGCTTCTGCGGCAGAGCAGAGGTGCCATCAACGGCGACGATGGGCGATTCGTCGCTGCCGGTTCTGGTCGCAGCAACCGAGAGAGAGGAGAGATAGCTCCATGCCATCAACAGACATTGATGCTGCTGGTTCTGCATGCGACGATAAAGACGATGCCTTGATGATGCTCACGTGTTGATGATGATGACGAATGATGACGCCGGTGTCTATTATGATTATGCGTAGCTGATTTGATGATGATGATGATGATGATGATGATGATGATGATGACGACGACGACGATGATGATGATGATGATGATGATGATGACGACGGCGATGATGATGATGACGATGGTCGTATTGATGATGATGGTGGTGATGATGATGATGATGATGATGATGACAATGACGATGGTCGTATCGATAATGATGATGATGATGAGGATGACGACGACGACGACGACGATGATGATGATGATGATGATGATGATGATGATGATGATGATGATGATGATGATGATGATGGTGATGGTCGTATCGATGATGATGGTGATGATGACTAGTTCAGTGCTTTTTAAAAAGAAATTTGTAGAACTGCACAACCAGGATTTTTTTAGTGCAGCTTTGTTTTGACCAATATAATTTATTTCTCGTCGTTTCTGAAATGTCGCAAGTCGGCGATGGAAAAAACTGCTGACATTGTTTTCATTTCTTCAGAAATTTGTCCCAAGTTTTTGCCAGAAACATCGCAAGTCGCCGACAAAAAACCTGACGACATTTTTTATTGACTTGAAAACTTGATTTATTTAACCGTCCTGCTTATTTTTTACTGTACAAAGTCCTTCGTTCTTCCGTGGTGAACTGGCTGCAATTACCTTTTCCTAATGATTTCCACCTCACATAACTGCTTTTACGACTGCACATATTTACAAGTTACAACTGCACATTTTTGTGTAAAACTGTACGTTAAAAAAACATGGCAGGACTAATGGCGATAACTCTGATGATTGTGATTAATACGACTATGATGATGAAAGTGATGATGATGGTGATGGCGACTAAGACAGGGCTATTTCTAAGGAATTTTCAGAACTACACAACCTCTTTTGTCCCTTCCCGTCCTCCATGGTAAATTATTCCCTATCTTAGGACACTGACTTATTACTATTTTTAACTGCACAGTTACAGTAGTGCTCCTACAACTGCGCAAATCCATTTGCAATTGCACATTTTTGTATAACTGCACGCTTTAAAAAGCCCTGGACTAAGACTACGACGACGATGATGATTATAGCGATTATGACGACGATGATGAAGAGGAGGATGAGGAGGATGAGGAGGAGTACAACGCAGAGGTAGGAAACCAGCAGTGAGAAAGAAAAAAATAAAGAAAAATAACAGGAAGGATGAGAACGAATGAAAATCAGAAGGAAGAGAGAACAGAGGAAGAATTCGTTCATAGATTCATTCATCCATTCATCAGTCCATCCATCGTTCCAGTCCTCAGTTGGTCATCTCCTCTTCCTCAACCCCCTCCTCCTTCCATTCCAGCACCTCCTCCTCCCTTTTCTCCTCCTCCCACTCCACCTCCTTCCATTCCACCTCCTCCTCTTCCTCCACCTCCCTCCTCCTCCTCCTCCTCCTCCCATTCCACCTTCTCCCATTTCACCTCCTCCCATTTCACCTCCTCCTCCCATTTCACCTCCCATTTCACCTCCTCCCATTTCACCTCCTCCCATTTCACCTCCTCCCATTTCACCTCCTCCCATTTCACCTCCTCCTCCCATTCCACCTCCTCCCATTTCACCTCCTCCTCCTCCCATTTAACCACCTACTCCTCCTCCTCCTCTCCCTCCTCCTCGTCTTTATTGGTCATCGCTGGGTCGACCTTTATGTCCCGTCCGCGTCGTCCGTTCTCACGCCTAACGACCTTTCGAACCGACCAACCAACCAACTGAGTACAATCGTTATTCTGCGATTCTACATCGTACACGAATTCTGACCGCAAACATTATAGACCTCTCACATACAAGACGCACAAACACAGCGAGACACACACACAGACACACACACACACACCGAGAGACACACACACAGACACAAACACAGACACACCGAGAGACACACAGACGCACACACACACGTAGAGAGAAACACACGTAGAGAGAAACACACAGAGAGATACGTGGAGACAAAGACAAACATTACCATGTACGCATTACATAGACCTCTTAGCATTGCACGGCCTATAATAGACTATAGGCCTATTCAGTGTATTCAGTGTATTCATTCCGTTCATCTATTCTAGAGATTGAATGACGCCCGTGCGCGCGTACACACACAAACACGCGCACACACACACACACACACATGCACAAACATATATAATACAAACATATACATACACCCACACACACATTGTTAGGTGTATGACTGTATCTAACACCTGCTATTTCGAGGAATGTCTTTCGCGCTTAGAATTTTCGACGACTTTCCGGGCTTCGTTTTTGTTGCCGTTGGTGTTGGTGATCTTTGACAGACGTCGTTTTGTTTTGCTCGGTGTGTTGGAGGCCTCCGTTAGGTCTGCTGAGTGTGTGCTGTTCACGTGTCGTTTCTCTGGTCTGTAGGACTGAGCTTTCATGCTTTTGCGCAGGGGCGGATCCAGGGGGTGGGGCAATCCGACCATGGCCCCATTTAGAAATTTCTTTATTTGTGGCCAGCTATTCTGGCTTGGAAAGTTGACGTGCCCCTCCCCCCGACGTGAGTATTCCCGCAGGTCCCTCCCCACGCCCGCGAGGTTCGTAGGCCTATACGAGGTCCGTACGACAAAAAGGTCACCAACTATTTTGACGGATAAAATGGTAGGCCTATCTTTTTCTTGGGAATTCGAGACAAATTACTAAAAAAGGTCATCAGATTTTTCGGCGACTAAGACGAAAATTTTCCCTGTCCCAAGACCGAAAATTGTGGCCTTCTCGAAAATGTCTGTATCCGCCCTTGCTTTTGTGTATAAGGTATTTGGTAGATGCATTGCAAATAGCCGTTAAAACTGTTCATTTCTTAAACCCGGGACTACTTTCTACCTTCTACCTAGGCGAGCAAGCCACAACATACACACGCATTCACAGTTGCAAACACGCGCGTGTACACACGCGCGTGTATGCACTTCATAATCACACATGTCATAATTTCATGAATAATTAGGAAGGTCAATTAGGCCGTAAATGAATTACGTCCTAGCCTGGAACTGATGGAGCCTGGAAGGGCTTATGTGCTAGTCCTGGGAGCCTTTGTAGAGGGTTGGCTTTCATATGTGTGTGTATGTGTGCGTGTGTGTGGGGGGGTCTGTTAGTAGCTAAGATTTGTGTTCTTGTGAATTGTTTAATTTGCACAACTGTACACTTTAACCGGTCACGGTCTGTCCAGCCGATTGTTCAATAAACGAAAAATTAATGTTAGTGATGGGAAGGGGTGACGTCTCTAGCTATTGTTACTTGTATGTATGTGCACTTGTTATAGCGCCTCTTAAACATTAGCCTACTACTCAGAAGCGCACCCACAGCGCGGACACTGAATCGGAGTTTCACGCCGAAGCGCTGATCAATTGCGAGTGAAGGACTTGCTCAGAGTTCCTACGAGGCGGCTTGAGGTGGATTCGAACCTACAAGCCTCCGGCTGCAAGGCAACGAACATACCCACTACACCACCGCGCCCCACGATTAAATGGGAGTCGGGTGACGAACACTAGGCCTATATGACACGGAAATTACCCTTTCACTGCTAGTTTAGGTCAAATCGCCTGTCTAATATAATACGCACTGAGTAGGCCTAATTAAGCCTAGTTTTTCCCCCATAGCCAATTTTATTAAGAGCTGTTTAATTAATTAACTGATTAAGGTACCGCGCTTTTCTATTTACTTGTGCCCCATAATTGGGAGTTGATAAATTAATTGACTGATTGAGGGACAGCGCTGGTGAATATGCTGGTGCCCTAGCTAGCGCTTGGTTTGCGAGTGGCACTGTAGAAATTCGGAGATTACGATTGACTATATAGCGCAGGACATCACAATAATCACATCGCTAGGCCTACTTACCGTAGACCTATGGAGTAAAAATACACGAGGAAGATCAAGTACGATGCTACCGGACTGAAAAACAACGAAGGAAGGCTATAGAGGGGACTGAAGAGAGAGGCACAGAATAGAGATGAGAACGGAAGAAAACGACTTACCGTCTTATGCATCTAAATCTTTTCACCATTCATGTTGTACCCAAGATATCGCCTTTGCCAAATGCTCCCAAGGCTGCGGAAACACGTGTAAGACCAGGGTGAGTATTGCTGGGGGGAGTTGAAGGGATTAAACCCCCTAATCTGCCTTAGTACCCGCAGAAGTCTTCTTTACACGTCCCCAGCTCCACGTGGATTCTATAGTCTGATTCCTCCAGGTATTTTTTGTACAACTCTCCACCGCATCTTCGAGAACTCTGTTTTTCCACCTTGCGTGTTCAGCGTCGATCCACTGTACGATCGGCGAACCAAGCTGAGCCTCTGGTTCCGCACTCGCGGACTGCTATCCGACAGCGTCGTTCATTCTCGGTCGCTGGTCCTACAACCTGGAATGCCTCTGTGTTGCACTGCGCTGCCGAGGGGTCAATCCACTCTGTATCTTAAGAACCGCAAACTCTTATTTAGCCGTGGTTGGACCCGGAGCGCTTCTGAGTAGCCTGCATCTAAGAGGCGCTATATAAAATTTTCGAAATAAATACCGTGTAAAACTGACAGGATGTGAATATGTATATCATTAAGGCATTATATTGATACAATTGATTATTAGTATTAAGCAATGTTCTTCCTTGCTTGGCAAACTCTAACATTTGCCTTAAAAATACACAACTCTGTAGGCCTACAGAATATGCAGAGGCACGATAGGTAAAAACAATGTATTCACAGGTAAGCTTACACAAGCCCATATAATTATAGACGCCGACAGGTAAGCTTCTTGCAGGTATGATTAGCTTTCTCGAGCAGGTGCCGACAGGTTGGATTACTCGTGCAGGTGCTAGCGAGAGAGAGGCGCGATTGTAATTACCGGTGCTCCAAGGAGCCATACACGGATATCTAAGTACTACAATAATTAGATGTCCAGAAAGGAGCGCATATTAAACGCAATAGGATGGAACTCGTGGAAGTCATGGAACGAGGACGTTAATTAGCTGTGGGTGATTTGTTTACCTCTGTTATTCTATCCGATGTTTTTTTTAAATATCTTATCTTATGTATCCTTATTCTATTTGTGGAAAAGTCGGCAGAAGCCGCAGAATATACGATAAGGATAAGTGTCGTTCGATGACGCTTTAGGCTAGAAGATAAACTGTAGATCTACACCTACTAGGCCTACTGGGCGAGTGGGAAATTCATTGGGGACGGTTACTTTCCTTTTTTGTTTTTGTTTGTATGTGCACTTAATTTTGTTATAGCGCCCCTTCAAGAACGCTACTCAGAGACGCTCCCGACTGCAGAGCGGACACTGCATCGGAGTTTCACGCCGAAGCGCTGAGCAATCGCAAGTGAAGGACTTGCCCAAGGTCCCTATACGCGGCGATTTGAGGTGGATTCGAATCTCGAACCTTCCGGCTTCAAGGCAACGACGCCACCACTACACCACCGCGCCCCACAATGACGGTTCTTTGTCTAACCCTGACCCCCAACCGCTTACCACCGTAACAGTTCTGCTGTCACCTTTTACCATGGTCTATTGGCTGCCAGTTTTGTTCATCACACGGCATCGTTCAGTTGCTTTGACTTGTTTATTAATTAATCAAACCTAAGTGTATAAACGGTTTTGAATAGCCGCTGTATAAAAATCTCTAGTGTTCATTTAAAATGAATTGATCAATGATCGGGTGAGATCCTTCACCATCGCTGTCCATTTCAAACGGAGTGTTTAGAGTAGTATAGCAGCCTATAGCAGTTTCAGTTGAATGACACTGAAAAATAACGTCGCCCTCCTCCGTCATCCAGTCTTGGAACTGGCACTGCCAGAGTGCAAGCAGTGGCGGAGTTTTGCGTGTGTAAGTCCTCAATGGATCACTACGCACCTTGTAGGAAACAATAATAGAGTTGCTCAAAAGATTTCTACTCCGCTAGCGCCTCCTAGAATAGACCAACCCGGCTACCAAACATCGCATGTGCCCAGTCAACCGGACGATCGCACCCGGAGAGGACTGCCAAACGCTCCCGTTCCTAAAGCCTAAACATGAGAACGCGCTGCAGCGCCTTGCCCAGTGCGGTTTTCCCAAACCCAGCAAGCAGTCGGAATCAATTCGCCAGATGTCAGCCCTTTCCTCCGTCGTCTCCTTGGTAACGGCGTCGACGCATTGTGACGTATGGTCACTGAAACGGCGGAGATGAGACCAATAAGGACGCCGTTGATGTACGGTGTCCATCGAGGCAGAGACGGACATGCCCAGTGTCACTGTGCGATGGCCTTTAATTCATTCTGAATGTTGTCTGCGATGGCCTAAGCAGGACCCAAGGACGGTTTCTAAGCCTACTCAGGACTGGAATCGTCTTATTTGTATTGTAATTCAATGTAAATATATGAGAATTTCTCAGCGCCCCCAACAGCCTCGTCAGGGAGACCAGTTTATTCACCGGCGCTATATCAAATCAAGTCCGCAATAGCCAGAGCTGCCGTTTTCGTTCCGGTGCCAGGTCAAGATCCGGGGAGGTCAAGCCGCCGATGAGACAGCGTGGTGCTACGGTGGTAGTCGGCGATGATTGTGGCCCTGCAGTGGAAGTGGATTAATTGAAATCGAGATAGGAATCATAGAATAGCTTTAAGAGTTCGGTTTTAAGTCGTGAATGGAAAGTAGCAGAAGAGAGTGCAAGCGGCGGTGAGGTTAAGTTAGGAGAGGAGATACGAGGATGAGCAAACAGGCGGAGGTGTTTTAATTGGGAGTCTGTTCCAAAGAGCTAAGGAGCGGTTGCAGAATTTAATAGATGTCATCATATCAGACGAATATAAAATTAAGGAAAATAGTTACAGACGGCAATTAAATAAACATGGTGACATAAAGGAAATGAAAGAGATGAAAAATATATAAACGAAAACGGGATTTTTCTGACAAGATTAAAAGTGGAAAAGGTTTTTACGACTGTGGTGGCAATTGTGGATGATTGTGTGGGTGTAGTTGCATTTTAACGTCACTCTGTGCTAACAAAGACCACTAGCGACGCCTCCTCCTTTATCCAGGCTTGGGACTGGCACTGGCAGAGTGCAACCAGAGGAGAACCTTGTGAAGTGGATGAGTCATCAAACCAACAATTTAGACAGCGGATAATTCAATTTAAATTCAATTATTTATTAAATCTGTTTGCAACATCAAACACACAAAGGCAAGAAACAAAGATTATCAACAGCATTACAAGAACAATGCAAGAACACTAATTTATCCAATAACTTAATTAGGTAAGTTTACATACGCATTCATAAGGTACGATTTATGATTTTCACCAGTTCACCAGACATGTTTTCTTTATTAAAACGTTTAACGTCATCACGTGACATTACATGCCTTTGATGATGGTACAAAATAAGTGCAAGTATAGTTAAAAGCACAGAATTCATCAAGTCCGATGTAAAACAAATGCGTCAAAACAGTTCTTTCTAATGACATTAATATTCATCACTCAATGTAATGAACCATTACTATACAAATACAAGGATAGGCACACATAAAAAAACGACAGTTTTCTATAATATGGTATATTCAAGGCATGAGTTTAGATAGCATAGTACTTAAAATTTTCAGAGATTCTAATTCTATTACTTTTAATTTTTAATACAGAACATTGGTTGTTTATTATACATTGAATTATGACACGAGCCTCTTACCGTAATTAAGTTATAAATGTTTGCCTAATTATAATAATCAATAACAATCAATGCAAGCAAGCACTATTATTATAATACATGCAAACAATTAAAGAAAAACAACAGAATAAAGTTAAAACATGTTGCTTTAGAGGCAACACCTAGCGATATAATGTATGGTTGGTATAAAATGTGGGTAATGCATACACATTCGTCCACGAACATGTTCAAAATGATGACGATGAAATATTAGGAGACAACCGTAGACGGAAAGGTTAAAGAAACAAGAAATTGACTATGTAAAAAACACTAAAAACAAGAAATCATAACATAACGCTAGAGTTATGCAGAACTGCATAGAAATGAATAAAATTGCCAGGTAATGCTTTTTGTTGACACGAACTGGACGAAAATCATATACAAGCGACAGTAAAAAAAACCGACGTAGTGAAATCAACACTTAACCATATAAGACATGGGTCAAACTGTGTCATACTCGCAACTGAACAGACTCTTATATAGAATCAAATGACATTGCAACTTCCAAGTAAATGGTAAATAATGATGCAAAAGTTAAAACACGAAACAGAGCACATAATATCGGCAAGTGAAACTCAGTTATAAGCCCACTTGCAAGAAATGTCTATAAAATCTAGAAATAAAATTACAAAATATGGTTTCTGGAGCTACAAAGATGCACATGTTGACTTTAGCATAATCAAGGATGTATTCACAAAGGCGAATAGGAACATATGTTCAAGTGGATCCAAGAAAATCAACAGCATAGGTGGAACAAATCAAATACAAACTCAAAGCATTGTGCATATTATACAAGCAAATCTACAAATTGAAAGCAAAATAATAATATTTGTTCTTCAATGAAACGCCTGCATACGCACTGGGCTGTACAGAGTGAAAATTGTGGAAAAATAACTGGGGTGTTGACTTTGATCCACTCATGGACGGAGACTTGAGGGGGGATGAAAAGACGGCCGAAGATTTTCGACGGCTAAGACGCTGATGAAAATTTTCCATCTTTTTGCCGGCTAAAATTTCTGACGACCTTATCTAGTCATCCGTCTGAAATGTCGACGGAAAATCGTAATTTTCGCTGGCAGAAAAGTTTATGACCTTTTTTCCCTGTCTCGTTTGATTGGGGGGGGCAAATGCATGGGCCGTCCCCCACCACATCCGTTGAGGGGGACCGCCCCCCTAAGTCTCCGCCCATGGGTCCATTTGGAATTGGGGTGTGAAAACAGACTTTACCATGGGGCTCTAAGGCAATACCTCCAACAATTCTCACACTGGCTTATGAAACAATCTTAATTAACATCAATCTTAACTACTAACAGAACAAGAACAGACAGCTTGCAATACACAGCACAAATAGCAGCCTATACAGAGCACATTTATCCTATGGGGCTTCGGGAATCGAACTAAGCTCCGCTGATCTCCCTAACCCCCACCCCCAAATGGATCTGTGCAAACAGATTCATAAGCGAAACTGAAAAAAACCCACGTTTTCATGGAATATTTATTCTGCCATCACCATGGTTAGTCCTGTATAACATTTCAATCCATTGGCAGTGGTCTACCCCTAAACATTTGACTGTGGATGCAACGGCCTTGTAGTACTCAGAAAAAAACTCAATTAGTTAACCTGGTTGACGGGGAACTTATAGAATCAGACTACAGTTGGTGATTGGCAAAAAGCATGTGCACTCAGAACTTGGCACGAACATTTACATTTATCACTTGATATCAAAAATCAGCAATTTGACCATGTCTGAAAGACACGACTGCGTGATGATAAAAATTGCAAAAATAAAACTCTCAAATAAAATTGTAAGACGTGCATGCATCTAGATACTGAACTTCAACAACATGGCAAAACTCAATGAAACACAGCAATGGAGGATGTTGTACGTTCTCGAAGTTGCTTCTAGATAAATTGTACATCATGGAACGTTAACTTAAAACACTCAGATCCTGAAATCAGACACTTTTGTTCTTGCAAACGAAAGTTGCTCAGAACTCATAGAACATAGAACAAGTGTATCATACACCAAGAGGTTTCGATCGGACCCTATAGTATAAGCAAAAAAGATGAGACTAGTTCACATGTGGTCCAAATGCAGTCTATCCAACACATTCATACGCTAAGGGATATGACAGAACTTTGGGTGACCTTTACAAACAATTGAGCAGATTGGAAATAGGATAGACAACATGCTCAAAGCAAAAGTAATAGGCAAGTAATCAGATTTACTTGTAAATATAAAAGCCGACAAAACGATACAATAAAGCATGCCAAAAAACTAATATACACACTATAGCCACCAAATAAAAGCATAGACGAGTTGTACAGCACGGACTAAACTGGATGGGAGAGGGTGTACGTTGTGTGACGAAGTACACTCTTGGGGGTGATCGGTGCAAAGTTAGCAGACGACTGTCACGTAATGAGGGAATGAAGCGACGAGGCAGGGTTTTTTTTAACGTGCAATTCTACACAAAATGTGCAGTTCTAAATGGATTCGTGCAGTTGTAAAAGCACTTCCGTCACGTTCCGTGCAGTTAAAACTAGTAAAAAATAGGTCATTTTCCTCAGATTGGCAGTAATTTACCATGGAGGATGCGAAAGGAGAGAAGAGGATGTGCAGTTAAAAAAATTCCTTAAAAACAGCCCTGCGACGAGGTTCTGACATTCGCTGGAAGAGTGGGACGGAAGTTTCCTGTGTCGAATTGGAAAACGAGGACGTCGCACGGAGAAGAACTGGAAAAGGAAAGTCTCGAGCGCTGACCTGTGATGTTGGTCGGTTCAATGTAGGCCTACTAGATGGTGATTTCTGAGGTTATATGACGAGTGCATCTTGTTGAAGGATGTCACAGGCATTGGTGAATGGAGTTGGCCAATGAAGCGTGATCTCATTGGCAGAGAATATCGTTCGTGATTGTCCCAGGTCTTAATTCGCCATGGCAAACCCACAGCACTAGTGCCTTAGTGAAGTGGGCACTGCTGAAGAGTCATGCCGACGATCATTTAAATCGTTCGACAACTGAAATTACTCTGCGTGGCGCCGATTGTTCTCAGGCGGCCGATCATTGTTTTTAGCACGTCGACAATGTCAAGGTCAACGTATATTGCATTGTCATTAGCTCAAGTTCGGCATTGTGATGACCACAGGATCGAACGTCTCTGGCAGTGTGACGAAAGTAGCGGAAGGAACGTGGTAACTGTAGGCATGTGCAGTAACGACTGGCCCATGGCTGAATGAGCCAAAGAAGCCGTGTACCGTACATGTCATCCGTAGAAACTCATCTTTTGAAGCAATGCTCTGAGAGAAGCCAAACACTGAGACAGCAATCGGATGAAAGTTTTTGTTTTTCACAGTTGACGTTACTGCTGTCAGTGACACAGTGCGGTAGAATAGTCATTGCTGACGATGAGTTTTCTGTCTGAAGGTAGATCCATTGTCGTTTAGACCACCTTGTGATGAGATGAGTGAGGTGGTTTCGCAATGCCTTCCTCACAGACAATTGTAGGTGAGCAACTTGTCCAAGGTTGATATGCAGTGGTTTGAGGCAGATTCGAACCTGCGACCCTTCGGTCACAAGGCACGGAACATACCCCTACAACACCGCATCCCATTGCTGATATGGGATTTTTCTGATACATCAAAATTGTTCTCTGATGGTTTCGATGTTGACGCTCATTGATCCTATGGTCACACGTACATGTTCGTTGGTGAGCGTTCGATTTTCAAGGATCTTAACGTGTATGGTACGGGTGGAGAATCTTGACGCGATGACGGCCAGCAGCGTCACATCTGGCCAGCGAACTGTAGCTGTAAGTGCGAACTCTCTTTTGACGTCACCACGCGCTGATCGACCTCAGAATGCACTGTAGACATTATGGTCGTGTATTCATCTGTTGACTGTTCGGTCGAGTACTGGCGAATAGGGAATTCCCAGTACGATGGATGCAGTTAATTGATGGAGTTCAGGTGGCACGCGAAGAGGAAGTGACGTTGGCAGACCGCGGCAGAAGGATGAAGATCTGTTGACGATGTCTAGCGGCCATGTGGGTTGACAAGGACGAAGGAGTTGTATGTTGAAGGAATGAACGAAGTGCTGAGGGCGTGGGGAAGTGCTGTACAACTTAGACTCATTTCTATGCACCCAGTAAATTTACCACAGATGGCAATAGTATACGCAAAATGAGTAGTATTTCTGGGCATCACAATTATATATATATATATATATATATATATATATATATATATATATATATATATATATATATATATATATACATACCGTATATATATAAATAAATCTTTTATTCACCAAATAATGGTAGCACAGTAACAATATGAAAGAAGCAAAAAAAATATAAATATGGAAAATAACATAAAGCTCAAACACTCTGAGAAAAAACACAATTACAAATCTGACAACAGTCTCTAATATTAATTTCATGCAGGAAGTGCAGTACTGTAACAGATGCAACACTACTATGAGAAACTTTGAAAATTTTACATAATTGCAGAGCTGTGAGTACTCTAAGGAGTTCAGCTCACTAATGGTAGGGCTTAACAGCTTCCAATCCATATGATAAAGTAGAAATGTTTCACAATGTGCACTAACCATGTATGGTTCAAATTAGTTTGCTCTGAGAAAACCATAAACCAAATCTGGGCAGAAAACATAAACACTATATAAATGATATCTGTAGCATACTGAGCATTTCGGGCGGATGTTCAAAATGGGTCAAACAGAAAGGGTCAGGTCCTGCTAGCCCAGGATAACACCAAGCAAATATTGTAAGTCAAGATGGTGAGACCAGAAAAATTCTAACAGTAGAAAGCAGGTAGCAATCATCTATCAATCAATCAAGTTTTTAATTGTACGAGTAATGAAAAGGAATGTGGCATATAACAAAATACAAAGCTCATAATCAATCCTTCAGCAATAAGCCAAAACAAAACCGGAAAACAAAAACTCAGAATGCTAAAGATAACTAAGCATGATCAGTAAAATCCTAGCAAAATTATTAATCAGGTCCAAAACAAATGGAACTTATGGTCTACAATTATTAAAACAGTATAAACTATGAATTTTATATGTTCAGACTGGTCATAATAATATCAACTGATATAGATAGTATAGCATACATGATGGATAATATCATTTTAACAAATAACCTTCATTGAGTTTAGAAATTCATATACAGGAAACACAAAAGAGGACGATTAGGTAAGCAGGCAAAAGGAAGATAAGAATAAGAAGCAGACATAGCGAGTGGAACAATATTTGAATACCTGGACCTCATAATTATTATAGAAGTTTACGTCAGCATCCATCAATAATAATCTACACTTATCATTGGACTCGCTCATACACTAAGTTACATTAGCAACATGTTGACCCTGCCTTCCCTCTAGGGAAGTAACACACTCACGGTACCACCACTTAACATCAACCATACCGGTTCCCTTTGAGCCAAGGCATTTAAAGTGGCATTAAGAATTATACGACACAAATAATATCACCAGAAGTTCGTCTAACTACATGTTTACATAGAAAGCATTGATCAAAAATCAGTGACAAAATTAATAAACAAGTGAAAAACGCAAACAAAGAAATGACAAATCTCTTGTCTACCTTAGTAAGAGTTGAAAAAAATAAATAAACAAACAATTTGCTAAGGATACTGACAAATAGATCCAGCTAGACAATAGTCGAGTAAGACCAGGGCAAGACAAGTTCACCTAGTAGGCAATTATCTTAGTGCAGCCTGATCAATAGTTTCCACAAAGCAATACTAACATACCTAAGGAAAGTAACTTATTTTTCCAACTTCAAGTCATCGAACAACTTAACATAACCAGTACCAGTCATCGAACAACTTAACATAACCAGCCCCATTCATCGAACAACTTAACATAACCATGCAGTACCAGTCATCGAACAACTTAACATAACCAGAACCAGTCATCGAACAACTTAACATAACCAGTACCAGTCATCAAACTACTTAACATAACCAGTACCAGTCATCGAACAACTTAACATAACCAGTACCAGTCATCAAACAACTTAACATAACCAGTACCAAAACTCAGTAAAGAACAACCATCAGAGTAAAAATTTCATCTGAGCAATTCACCAGTCTGGATAATATTGACTCTAAAAATAATAATAGCGATTTCCTATTAATGGCACATTGATCCCTGGCACCAATTGCCGATATGAATCAGAACTAACTTTAATCACAGTGCAACGTTAGTACATAAAACCATAGTTAAGTATGATGAAGAGTGACTACCTAAGGCCTATTAGCATTATGGAGGCCTACAAAAGTAAGAAATGAGATTAATTGAGAAAAAAGTGGATGTATTGACTGAGCTGAAAATAACAAAAAATACGACTTTAATAACCTGAAAGTTTGCACTTAAACAGCTTAAATTAATCTCTGCATTATGTTAAATTTGCAGTTATTTGCAGGAAATTTCAGATAATAATGGCCTCAAATGTCATTTCCCGCATTACGTCAATAATGCAGAGTTGCCAAAGTTGGCAGTTGGGGCCTAAAATGCGAGAGTGCCTAGGGATTATGATGACCGTAAAAAAAATCCTGGGTGGTTGAGACGTATATATATATATATTTCTCAGTCTCCTGAAATAATGCATTCTTCACTTGACCAGGAAGACTATTCCGTTCTGTGAGTGTTGCCATAGAGAAGGAAGTCGGCAAACCTCATAGAAGTCTATATAAATCTAGCTGTACCCGGTCACGCGTTGCAGTGGCTGAAAAGACTCTCCCTCCCTCCCACCCTCCCTTCCTTCCCCTGCCTCCCTCCCCCTCCCATTTCCCGCCTCACACCCTCCCTCCAATTTCCTCCATCCCTCCCCCTCGCTCCATCCCTCCCCTTTCTCCCTCCCTCCCGCTCCCTCCCTCCCTTCCTCACTCCCCCTCTCTTCCTTTCCTTTGTCCCTCCCCGTCCGTCCGTTGTCCGTAAAACTCGGAGATCCTTGATTTTGTAAAAACCGACAGTTACATACATGTGCTTTAAACAGACGCGCGCATTGGAATGCAACGTCGTGAGAAAATTTCGATATCGCTGGAATGGAATGCAAAATTGTGGTATAAAGATTGCGCTTTTTTCAAAAAAGCAAATAAAAACCCTGGCGCTCGAATTCGAATGGAACGTTGTGTGGAAATTTGAAAGCAATCGGCGAAGAACTTACCGAGATCCTTGATTTTGTACAAACAGTCAGCTAGATAAATATATGCGCTACAAGAGGACACACGTATATGCGCTATAAAAAGACGGCCGCATTCGAAAGCAACGTCGAGTGAAAATTGAAATCGGAATCGCTCGAATCGATCGCACAGTTGTGGTTTTTTTGGTCGTAAAGATTGCACTTTTTCCCAAAATGCATTATACAAACCCGCACCCGCTGATGTTCAAATGGAACGTTTTGCGAAAATTTTCAAAACAATCGGTCAAGAATTTTCCGAGATCCTTGATTACACATGCTAATGTTTTACAATTTTATTTATATAGATGAATATGCTGGCCTCTATGAAGCCCCTAAAGGGACATGAATGCATAATATTTTATGTCGTGCGCACGAGTTCCTAAGTCGTGTGAACGACTTACTAACTCGTGCGAACGAGTTAAACATTAAGCAGTTAAACTGTCAAGCATTCTGATTCTCATTGAATTTTTCCTTTTTCTCGTTAAATTGTTTGCCCATGGTACAATTCACTCTTGTGGTGTGGGACACATGGAACGGGGGAGTTTCCTTATAGGAGGGAGGAGTGGGTTTAGAACATGTCCAGAGTCCATCAAGGCAGCAGTGAAGAGGCTCCTATCTGCATTTCCACACAGCTGTTCAAATGTTGGTCTATCCTCTTGGATGTTGCAATGTCTAACTAGATGGCACATGATGGACTGTAGTCTTTTGCACTCCTGCTGCCCTGCAAAACCCACCATGTCCTTGATTGATCAATTGATTGTGATTTTTATTTTATTAAAATTCATTGCTTGTGATTGCATACTTGCTTGAATTTTCTCCAGTTCATCCTCATCCTCCTCATCTTAGTGCATTTAAATTATTCAGAACTTGTAAGAGATATTTCAATCTCTGTGCTTAGGTAATAAACGCTGTTTTCGAGTACTTGGCGATGATGTGTTCTGTCGGACCGTCGCAGCTGGTCTTCGATGAATTGAAGCTGATGAAAGAGACGGAGTTTCGCTTCCTCGAACAGGTAAACTGTTTTCCTCTTGGTAGACTGAAGTAAGCCGATGTAACAAATATGAAATTGTTTAGATCACTTTCCTTGTAATGTAGAGGACATGTTCAATCTTACTGACCTAAGTCGGTTACTGTTGGGATCTTCAGACTCAAGTCATTTGCTAGCAATAGCTCAGAGCCATTGATTGACAATTGGTAATTGGATAGCGGTGCCTAATAAATGCATATTGATAATAGTAACTGCTGTAATAGTAATAATTTTTATAATAATAATTTAATGCTGATTTTGACTACGGGTATAATTATTATGATGTTATAGTAATAATAATAATTATGCCGGTGGTGGCGGCGGCAGTGGTGGTTATGGTCGTAATCATGATGATAACAATAATAATAATAATAATAGCAATAATAATAATAATACAGACTCTAGTACAGACTATGATGATGATGATGATGATGATAACGATGATAGTGATGATAATGATGGCAATAAATATTGATGGATAATAAATAATTATTGTAATACTAAGTACTACTACTATTGCTAATAATTATGTCATGATTATTGCAAGGATAATAATAATTGCAATAATAACGATTATGGTAATCATAATGATAATAATGATGATAGTAATAATAATAAACTCTCTTTGTTGTTGTCGTTTCTCTCCAATTATTCCTGCTTCTCTTTGAATGATTTATTTAATTTCTTTGTCAGTCCGATGCGCAAGAGTACGTCCAACAAGTCTCAATCGCAATGCAACGCTACCCAAGAGGATATCCTTGTGGACAATGACCTCATATTCGAGCTCGATACCGAGGTAACCAGTATAATTTGTTGGTTCTATTATTATTATTATTAAATATTCTCTTATTATTTATTATTGTAACATTCATTTCTTCATGAATACAACGGACTCATATGGTGTCCTATTAAGTTGACTCGTTTAAGTTTGGTTTGTGAATTTTTTTATCTACTTGCTATTAATTATATATCATCGTTGTTATTATTCCTTCTCATAATTTTTAATATTCAATATGTTTGATATTTATTATTCTTATTTTATTATTGTTATTGTTATTGTAACGAATATATTTCTTCATAAAGGAAGTCATGTGCAGACTAATTAAGTTGATTATAAAATGAATATGTTGATAATTTAATATTTATTTTGTTGTTATGTGGTACTTTATTCGAAGTAATAAAATTGGTGCATCTAAAATGGCTACCCATCATCCCTGTCAATCAAGGGCTTAATGAAGGAGCCAGCGAAAGCCACAGTGTTAAGACGTTGTATATATGGAGATAAGCTGGAGTAAAAAGTTTGGGGTTCGCAGTGGCTTGTGTTAAATGGTTGTCATATCTGAGATAAAATCAAGACCTTTGTTGCTGATATTTAATATTAATTAATTTTGATTATTATTTCTAATTCTATTTCTGTCATTTATATTTTACTATTATTGATGCCCTTTTGATGATTCTTGATTCAAACAATGAAAACAATACAGTGATTGATGATGTCATGTGATTTGTTGCAGGGCATACGAAAAATAGTCGATCAGCTGACGCCTGACGAAGTCAATGTTGTTGTCCAGTCCAAATCGTACGAAGAAAATGGAATCTGTAACGAGGTCTGCCCTCATTACAGCACGCAGTACACCATTCGAGGTAACCATATTTTATTTTTAATAATAAATGTTATTAATATTTTTAAACAGGGATGGGAGGACGATGACGAAGAAGTCACGACGCTCGCAGTCTCAATGAATTTGTATGAAAAGTCAGATCTAATCACTGGGCAATCTCAGCTGTGGATATACAGCAACCATGCTAAGCTGGTAACCAGCAATTAATATAATAATATGATAATTTTTATTCTGGCAAACTTCAGTATGATAACAATTCGCAGTATGAAGTGATGACAACAAATTATTATTTGATATTCTTATTATTGTGACAAATTTATTTCTTCGTAAAGACAATGTTCAGACTCAAGTGCGACTAATAAAGTTGACTCATTGTTTGGGTTGTGAAATTTGTATTTTATTTTATAATTTTAATTATATATCATGATTGCTATTATTAATTATAAATTTTTTAAATATTATTTCTCTATGTCAATCAATCGTAATTTATATAGCGCCCCTTCAAGGTATCTACTCAGAGGCGTTCCCGACCGAGATCAAGCGATAAAACCAGTCTTCAACAGTTTGTGAAATTGAGAACATGTATTACTGTTCTTTTGTTATTGTCATATGCATATATTTCTTCATTAAGAAGACTGACTCATCTTCTTCTTTTCTTTCTGGCTAGGATTAATCCATCGCTGAGGAGGAGGTCAGCCACTCGGATCCTTTGTCTCCATGCTATTCTGTCTCCAGCGTCTTCCTTTTTCAGATCAAGACTGACTCATGTGCATGCTAATTAAGTTGATTAAAGAATGAATATTTTGTTGATTTAGTCTTTAATTGATTTTAATCATATTTTTTCTTTTCCTGTTTTTTTTATTTATTTTTATTATTATTAATTGATGTGGGAGGCAGCAGTGCATTGGATAACGCATTAGCGTGGAGATCAGCGGACTCGAGTTCGATTCCTGAAGCCCCCGTAGGATAGACGTGCTTTGTAGGCTGCTATTTGTACTGTGTATTGCAAGCAGTGTGTTCTTGTTCTGTTAGTAGTTAAGATTGATGTTAATTAAGATAACTGTACACTGTAACCGGTTGCGGTCTGTCGACTGGATTGTTCAATAAGGAATATTATATTTTTTTGGTGCTATTTTGATCATTTTCTCGAGTAAAAACATATGCTCTGAGATTAGATTTTATTAATCTTTCTCATTTCGCGATTTTTTGACAGTTGATTGTAAGCTGTCTAAATCTGCTGACCGAATGAACGTAATGGTTATGTCACCGTCTTTTAGCGACACTGGATCGTGTGATCTCAAGTGCAAATATTTCAGCACTAGATACGGAATTGAAGGTAACCATATTATATTTTTGATTTTGCATTTTTTTTATCTTACTATTATAATTGTTGCTATAATTGCTATTAATAAAATAATAGGTAAAATTAATAATAATACTAATATTTAACAATCTTGATACATAATTAATCAAATTCATAGAAGCAAAGGTCTGCAAGGTAATTGTTTTGACATTGTCAAATGTGACCTGCCATCTGGCGTGCATTTGGGTGCACTAATGACAGGTGCTTAAGAAATAAAGGTGTTACAATAATTATCATTATTAATTGTAATAATTTTGTATTGTTACTATTACTATCATCCGTTCATACTATGAATTTTAATCATACGGTGTTTCAGTGTGAAAATATTATGATTAATAATCGAAAATGCAGATCTATTTTGTTGACAATACTGGTGGTGGGTTGTGTGTGACAATTGTGAAGATGGTGGTGCTAGTATTGGGCAGCGAGTGGTATTGTCTTTAAGTTTTTCCGGATCATCTTTTCTGATTGTTTTGTTATCTCGGTTTTGCAGATATTCCAGATGACCGGCGTCAGCTTTGGCAAGGTTAGTCTATGTTAGGACATATCTTCAATTAGTTCATTCATTCACAAATTCCCTTAATCAGAATCTTAGCAAGGATGACATTGATTAAGGCGGTATTGATTGGGCTGTTTAGTCCTCTATTTAGTTCTCTTACCTTCTCACAATAAAGGGTTTAATTACTAGAATGCTTTGCATTTATTGACATTTGTTTTGCATTTCTATTCTTGTATATAACTTTTTTATTATTACTTCTATGTGTTATATTGTATTTTTTCAATGTCCCTTTGAGCATTGAGTAATAAATGCTATATATATGCTTAATTACTTACCTACTTTGTACCCCAGAGTATTGATATTGAAGTCACAAATGATGTTAATTACCAGTTTCTATTGGTACGGTGTTCAAAGCAAGGCATCAAGAGAGATTCCAAGCCGTAATCAGGTCAACATTAAGAAATTCTGATGTTGTCGATTTCAATCTTAATTTGACTCAAACTATTATCTTACAAGTGTAACCGTCTTTCTTTTTGTTTTCTTCGAAATTATTGTAAGTTTTTGGTTTATTTCTCAAAAAAATGTCAGGTGATGCAACGAACGATGAGCTGCACTTGCCAGAGCCGAACAACTACATAGGTAAGTCAAAAGTCAGTTCAAGTAAGTCAAGAAGTTAGTCAAAGTTAAGCAATGAGCAATTAAATTAAGTTAGTCAGAGGTGAGTTAAGGAGCAGTCACGAGTAAGTCATGAGCGAGTCTTAATTAAGTAAAAGGCAATTCAAAAGTAAATAAGTCAAGATGAACAACTCAAAACTAAGTTTGAGTAAGTCATTAGTAAATGAACCAGAAGCAAGTCAGAGTAACATGTTAGTCAGAAGTAAGTGAAAAGCAAGTCAATGGTGCTGTTTTCTGTAACACCATGTTATACCCAGATCTACCCTACCCCACCATATTCAACATTGTCCTACACTGCTTTACCCAGCAACACAATATATGCTTTACCATATTCTGCTATACCCTATGATCACCACTTTACTATTTTCTATTCTGTATCATTCTACTTTACCTCACCTTTTCAGCTTGTGCTTTCAGTTCGTTGAACTCTAGCGACCATCATGACCAGTTTTCTACTATATTTACTCTACCACATTCGTCCCTATCGCAATTCCAATCACAATTCTGATCTACTGCATCCTGTAACCTGTTTTGCCAATGTTCTTAATGTGGCACTGTATAAATTCTCGTTTACATTTCCTTAATAGGGTCTGTTTGTGTTTCTGTTATTTTCAGCAACCACGTTCGACCTGAAGAACCCCGACTCACCTGCATCCAAAGTACGTGTGAAATAACATCTTCCATTTTTGTAGCGTGACTTGAGAAACACTCCTCAGAGGTTTTGAGAGGCTCTTCATAAATGAGTAGATAAGGTGGTTGTATTGCCGTCATACAGCAGGCACTGTGCCAAGGACCTACAAACGTTTGTACGGGCCTACGAAAGTAAGAACTGAGTTATAATTGAATAAATAGATTTATGGATTGAGTCGAAAATAGAACATTTATTTGTCACATTTGCTATGGCGCTCCTTCAAGCTCACTACTCAGAGGTGCTCTCGACTCTGGCGCGGACACTGCATTGGAGTTTCACACTGAAGTGCACGAGCAATTGTAAGTGAAGGACTTGCTCAGGTCCCTACATGGCAGCTTGAGGGTGGATTCGAACATACAGAGGATAATTGTTTAAAGCACTTAGTCTGTAACAAGAGAGGCTACAGGTTCACGCCTCCTCCCTGAGACAACAACTGTGTATATTCCCCCAAGCAAGCCCTTTACTCACATTTCCTTGGTGCCATTGATCTTCCAGTGTAAGGTCGTATATGCATTTCAGAACTCTGGAAGGAGGGCAATACCAAAATGCGCTTGTGTTGTATTCTATTGTGTTGTATTGTATTGGTCTCGATGCTTCTATCTATTTTCAGTCCCCAGTGAAAATTGTAGAGACTTCACCATCATTGTCTCTATGGTATCGTCACGATTCAACTTTCAAGCAACCACAGGGTATGTGGCATTCTAATTATAGCATCCATTTTCTTCAATTTAAAGTGACAAACTGCAGTATGTTTACAATTTAATCAATAGTCAATTTCTGCCTGTAGAGATTGGAAGGCTGGGTCAAACATGGAGCTTGCTGTTATCGAATCCCACCCTTCTGTTCAGAGTGCTGTGTATTGTCACACAGCTGTAAGTCTCTAGAAGATGTTGCTATACTGGTAGATGCTTAGTTATGTTGCACATTTTCTCTGAAAGACAGCAGAACTGATGTACTCCATGCTGTGTGTTTTGTGTTATCATTCTTTCTTGTCTTACATTGTTCTGCCTTTTGTTCGATGGTGCAACAGGTGGTAGCATTGGCAGTTGTTGTGGTTTATGGTCACTGTGTAGAAAGAAAAGGATGAGGTGGCGGTGGTCGTAGACGTGTCAGCCAGTAGTTGAAGAGACATGGGAGCCAGTGGTTGAAGAGACATGGGAGCCAGTGGTTGAAGAGATATGGGAGCCAGTGGTTGAAGAGACATGGGAGCCAGTGGTTGAAGAGACATGGGAGCCAGTGGTTGAAGAGACATGGGAGCCAGTGGTTAAAGAGACATGGGAGCCAGTGGTTGAAGAGACATGGGAGCCAGTGGTTGAAGAGACATGGGAGCCAGTAGTTGAAGACACATGGCAGCCAGTGGTTGAAGACACATGGTAGCCAGTGGCTGAAAATACATAGGAACCAGTAGTTGAAGAGACATGAAAGCCAGTAGTTGAAGACACATGGCAGCCAGTGGTTGAAGACACATGGTAGCCAGTGGCTGAAGACACATGGTAGCCAGTGGTTGAAGACACATGGGAGCCAGTGGTTGAAGACACATGGTAGCCAGTGGTTGGAGAGGCATGGGAGCCAGTGGTTGCAGATGATGGCACCTTTTTAATGTGGAATTGATGTCATCTGTTTTAGCCTTTGTTTGCGTGAGTTTGACCTGTGATGCCTTCAGCCAATCAATAGAGAGGTAAGCAATCAATCAATCATCATTATTTTTCTTATTAAATAAATTGTTAGAAGTCTATGGAACTGGTCACTATAAAGTGAATACGTAATGTCGGTGGTAAGATGAAATAGTGAGCGATAAGTAGTTTCTGATTAACGACACTGTGTGGTTACAACGATTATTAGCGACGCCCTCCTTCATCCAGTCTTGGGACTGGTGCTGTGAGAGTGCAAAAAGTGGCGGAGTTAATGAGGGATACGACTTCCAACCAAAAACCCAAATACACCAAGGCTATGAAACGGAAGCGATTAACGTTATGAGGTCAGCGGTGTATAACAATATCCATCTACAATATTTTAAGCATTTGTTTTTTGTAAGATTACTCTGCAATTCTTTGAAAACATTCATAGTTTTCTGTCATTTTAGGATTTGTCTGGGTGATGTTCTTGAAGGCATTCTGGAAAGGCAGATGCTGGAGATAACATATCCGGCGTCACAAGCAGGGTTTAGGTAACTAAAATCTGTTGGCCTACTTAGGGTTTGTCCATATGTCACCCATCTGACCAAAACCAGGCATAAGTCGAATTTTGTACAAAATGACTGTCATATAATTATCTTCTAAAAGAATAAAGTCTCTTCTTTAAAATGACACAAATCCTATTGCTCTGCCATGTTTCTGTCCAAAGTTATGAGTAAAAATATGGTTCGACCGTCCAAAATACAATTCTGAGAAAAATGCGTTTAAAGTTTTCTATAACTTAGAAATGCAAGATTCTTTAGAACCATGTTCATAATTAAATAAAATTTGCAACAAATAAACAGATTGCATAGTAGGCTAGAGGGAAGTCTGGGCTTTTCACTGATACCAAATTTATTTTGTTGGCCACATACCGAATATGGCTACCAATGGCGGGAAAGTGGAAAATTGTGGGAAAAGTCATCGAATTATTTGAACAATAAAAACCACAAAATTATCCAAAATATCATTAAAAATAATATGTTTGCAAATTTTTTTGTTTTAATGTGTATAAAACATATTTATTAATCATTTTCTGTCAAAAACTAATTTTTTCTTCTTCACATTTTGGTCATTATCTCAGAAGCGTGTGTTGCGACTTACACCTGGCTTTGGTCAGATGGGACACATATATTACGCACGCATGTAGGGGAGGAGGTGACGCATGTAGGTGATTTGCATACCGGTGCATAGGGGAGGGGTCTGGGCAATATGCACATATACAGATAAAATGTCTAATTACGATGCATTTGACTACCTTGAAATTTTATTCTGTTCAGATCTAAAGAGTAAACCATAACAGTAATACAAATTTTGGTAGCAAATATGATGTTTAATCAAAATAAATAACAGACTGCGGTCAAATACATGTTTCACAGATAATTTTATCTAACTAACTTTTGTAATGATGGAGTTTAGAGTAGCTTAACCCCGCCTAGCGTAGCGTACGAGTGCGTACGGTGGTATACGACTGTTGCATATGTAATATATGGATGGCCCCTTATTGATAAATGTGTCTAGTCATACATAGTAATAAGTACAATTTGAGTAATAATAAAAAAATGGTTTATTTAGTAATAGGTGAAGATTAGATTACTGAGTAATAAGTTCCTGTGCTATATGTATTTCATGGAACATGGTGTTGTAGCAGTGTCTTCATTGCTTTTAACAGGATGGTCACAGGTTCATAACTACTGCAAGCCAATTTCACTCATATCTTCCATGCATGGCATAAAGGACAGTGGATCTGCCATCATCTTCATCGTCATCATCATCATCATTACTAAATGTTATTATCTTTGCTTGTTGTGGAATGTTTTTAGAGTGTCCATAGAAGTAGAGGAGGGCGGACTGACGCTGAAGATCAGTGGCTTCGATCAGAAGCTCGAGGTAAGATTTCACCTTTCTCATGCAAAGCGTAGAAATGAGTCGTAGGATGTGATGATCACCTTGCATGACTGCCATACGATTAAATTCAACTTCTCTAACAACTTGTGAGCATCCGTTCATGCTGTGAATTGTAAGCATATTGAGTATTTCGCAGTTTGAAATATTAATCAGTCAATCAACCAAAATTTATGAGAATTTAAAGAAGAATATTATTGGCATTGTTACCTTCACTTAGGCTGCAGATTCATTGCCTTAATTGCTATTTAAACTCCAGAAAATGGAAGTAATAATTATTATAAATTTGTTCCATGGAACGAAAAGTGGAATTAAAGAAATTCTGGAACGAGAATAGAACAGGAATACAGATGTTAATGTTTTACTCGGTCGAGAATGAAATGGAAAAAAATATGTGAAACTTGTCATTGAAATAATTGACTTTTAGTGCGTCTGCCTAAAAACTGTTTTATTAACAGTTGCATTCACAGTATTCGTTAGGGGTATATGCAAATCTCATAAATGGGTCAAAGACACTGTTCTGAGTAACAAACATAAATTGATTGTTGACAGACATTAAGTGGAACAGACAGGAAGTGGAACTACAGAGAGTGCTTCTGAATATCTCTGCTGGGAGAAGCGCTTTACAATTGCTTTATTAGATTAAACTAGATTAATTGATTGTTGACAGATATTAATTGTTAGTGTTAGACATTTCTGTGAGAACTGGAAGTGGAATTACAGATATAAATTTTATGGAACTGGAACTGAATTATTTCTAAATAGGGTTTGGAACTAGAACAAGAACAAAATTTCTTTTTAGAGAGGAACTAAAACTGGAAAAAATGATAAGAGTGGAATATTTTGAGAATAGGAATAGAAATTGTTGCTGGAACTAAAATAACACTGTCCTTAAGGACCTTAACTCACTGTTCCATACTATCATTTTGTATTTGCTGTGTCATTTACCTTCACTTAAGCAATTCATGTCCCTGTTTGTCAACTGTAGATGCTGTACATAACGGTGATGAGACACGTATTGTCTGCCTCAGTCAGTGAGGAGGAATTTCAGTTGGCACTGAAGGAGAGAAAGAGCAGCTACTTTAACGACTCCATCACACCTTCAGGACATGCCAGGTAAGATAAGTTATTCAATTGTTGGGCTTTGGGAGGTTTCAACTTCTGTAGTTTAAACAATAACCTTGGGGATTAATTTATGGATCTGCAAAGCCGAGATATTCGAGTTGAAGGCATATTAGTCTAGGCTTGGAATCTCAAAATGACACTGTTAGAAGCAAATCATGTAACAATTTGCTAACCGGTGTTTCTAGACTAATTTGACCCTCCTGAAAACGAAAATCGCGGTTAGCAAGCTGGATTTTTAGCCGTTTCATGGGAAAACAAGATGGCGGACAAAATGTCTGCCAATTGCTTCAAATGAATAAAAGTAAAGTATTGTATGTGATAGGAACACGGTTTTAGACTCTAAATTAAGATGATTTGGTTCAAGGAATGCAATGGAATCAAAAACAAATATACAGCACTGCAAGAAAATCAAAATGGCGGACAAAATGGCCGCCAGAATCTTAAATGGCTATAAATGAAGTTATGTATGCAATAGAAACATGATTTCAAAGTCTAAATCAACATTTTCGAGGTCAAGGAATGCGATGGAACCAAGGTCACATATGTAGCACTGCACGAAAACCAAAATGGCGGACAAAATGGCCGCCAGAATCTTAAAACGGCTATAGGTGAAGTCAGGCATGCAATGGAATCATGATTTCAGGGTCTAAGTCAACATTTTCGAGGGCAAAGGATGCGATGGAACCAAGGTCACATATGTTGCACTGCACGAAAACCAAAATGGCGGACAACATGGCGGCCAAAATTTTAAAATGGCTACAAGTGAAGTCATGTATGCAATCGGAATTTAATTTAAGTTTTTTACCAGGTCTTTGCGAGATGGCATCTGGGGCCTGTGCTGTGGAATTTATCTACAATGTTCTCTTATTTGGCCAGATATGATCATTCAAATTATCACAATTCCATCAGCAGATCTTAAACCAAGGAGCATTCATTAAAATAACACCGACGAAGTTATCACGCAGCACCTTATCACAGCGTATCAAGCTAACTATCCCATGGATCTGGCACCAATATCGTGCCATGAGCTTTCCTCAAAACCAGTGACATTGGATGCTTTCTGAAAAGTAACTTGCTCAGTCAGAAACTTTTTAAAGGAGGCATAGCATTTATTTATTTATAATATTTTATGTAGGGTCTCTTTAAGGTATGCTACTCGGTTCACTCCCGACCTTATAACCACGACTGAATAGGGCAGTTTTTAGAATCTTAAGGAATGGAGTGGAGTGACCCATGGACAATAAGCACTGTGAAAAGGGGTGGACATAATGGGCATTTCAGGTTGTAGAACCAGCCACAGAGAATGAACGTTGCTGTCGAATAGCAGAAGCTCAGCTTGGTCCGCCAACCGAAGAGTGGATCGACGCTGGACAACCGAGTTGGAAAACAGAGTTCTTGCAGAGGCTAGTCCCTCAAGGCACTGTCTAAACAGCACACATACCATGTAGACAATACGCTGCTGGAAACGGAGCCAGTGCAAGACATCTGCATATAATAGGAAACATGACCAAATTTTGCGATATGCCCAATAAATCGTGTCGCAATTAATAGGTCCCGTTCCAGATAAATTATTGATAGACAAGCAATGGAAAAAGCAATGGCACAAGCAATAAGGACCGTCTAAACTCTAAAGGCAACGACATTTGGTGACCTGGCAGATGCAATGGTTGCCTGTGTAAAGGTACTTATCGATTGGCTAACAAGAGTGTCAATAATTCTTGTCTTGGATGGGTACTGGACCTGGACATTGCTTATAAAATAGTGGAACCATACAGAAATGATGACTATGACCACAACTTTGTCGTTGTATTGAGTCTTGAAATAGCGGTATTCCGTTGTCGGAAAATTGGCTGAATGCTCTTGGTGTGCCTGAAAGCAAAGCTGATCTAGCTTCATTCCTGTCCATTCAGCCCTCAACATTTGGAGATATAGATGTAACTGTTGCCGGTGGTTCCGTGAAAGAAGAAAAGGTGTTGCCTACTACCGGGCCAGACGTGTATGCCTTATATTTAACGATGCTTGGATGATGGTGGAAATATCAGCAAAGCGGAAGTTCATCCAATTCACGCAACTATGAAGAGATCTATTGGCTTTTCATGCCGTAACTGGATGTGATGTGACATATTTAGCAAGAATCAAATGAAAGAATGCATGAATAGTCTACTTGGAAACTTCTTACTTGCCTTTCACATTGGCAACATTCCCTTATAAGCTCATCACCAAATTGCAAGTTGGGAAAGGCCTATCTTCCATATATTGATGCTCAGACACCAGCCTCATTAAGACGGACTGCGGTGGAAGAAAGTACTCTTTACTAGTGTGGACTGGCATTGGTCCTGCGCCACAGTCACATTATAGAGTTTGTCTGCTGCAAACCATGCAAAGTTAACAAGTGTAGCATCAAGTCCTGCTGCTATCGAAATGCATGTGATCTTGCCATGTATATTGTATACCTACATACAATTGCATGAACAGCAACAATGCCTGAATTAACTTTACTCTACATGTATAAGCAGTCAAGTCATGAATCATTGGAACAATTGATAGGACAAGTTATGAAACATTGAACCATGAATATTGCGCCAACAATAGTTAAACTGCAGTGCTATCATAAGCTACTAAAATATTTCCACTAGACAATTTCACTGCATTAAGCTCAATGGTATATAGAAGATATAATGTAACTTTCTTGGAATTATTTGATCAAGAAAACACTAGTCCAATATGAAATCATGTCTCTTATCACATATATTCAGTACATCATTTATTGCCAGTCAAAGCTTTTGTCCAACATTTTAATTTTTAGTTTCTGGCAGCGTCACATAAGATATCATGCGACTTTAATTAAATCACTTTCCTTCACTGAAAATTTTCATTTACATTCTGGAATCATATTTCCATTACAGAAGTCACTAATAGCCAATTCAAGGATCTGGCCTCCATTTTGTCCACCACTTTGATTTCCTTGCAGTGCAACATATGCGATAATGGTTCCATCGCATTCTTTGACATCGAAAATGTTGACTTAGACCCTGAAATCATTATTCAATTGCATACTTGACTTTACCAATGACCATTTTAAGATTCTGGCCGCCGTTTTGTCCGCCATTTTCGTTTGTGTACAGTGCTACATATGTGACTTTGGTTCCATCGCATTCCTTAACCTCGAAAATGTTGATTTAGACTTTGAAATCATGTTTCTATTGCATACATAGATTCATTTATAGCCATTTAAGATTCTGGCCGCCATATTGTCCGCCATGTTGGTTTCTTGCAGTGCAACATATGTGATATTGGTTACATCGCATTCTTTGACCTCGAAAATGTTGACTTAGATCATGATTCCATTGCATACTTGACTTCACCTATAGCCGTTTTAAGATTCTGGCCGCCATGTTGTCCGCCATTTTGGTTTTTGTGCAGTGCTACATATGTGACCTTGGTTCCATCGCATTCCTTGACCTCGAAAATGTTGATTTAGACTCTGAAATCATGTTTCTATTGCATACAAAACTTCATTTATAGCCATTTAAGATTCTGACCGCCATATTGTCCGCCATGTTGGTTTCTTGCAGTGCAACATATGTGATAATGGTTACATCGCATTCTTTGACCTCGAAAATGTTGACTTAGATCATGAAATCATGATTCCATTGCATACTTGACTTCACCTATAGCCGTTTTAAGATTCTGGCCGCCATGTTGTCCGCCATTTTGGTTTTCGTGCAGTGCTACATATGTGACCTTGGTTCCATCGCATTCCTTGACCTCGAAAATGTTGATTTAGACTCTGAAATCATGTTTCTATTGCATAGATAACTTCATTTATAGCCATTTAAGATTCTGGCGGCCATTTTGTCCGCCATTTTGATTTTTCTTGCAGTGCTACATATTTGTTTTTGATTCCATTGCATTCCTTGAACCACATCATCTTAATTTACAGTCTAAAACCGTGTTCCTACCACATACAATATTTTACTTTTATTCATTTGAAGCAATTGGCAGACATTTTGTCCGCCATCTTGTTTTCCCATGAAATGGCTAAAAATCCAGCTTGCTAACCGCGATTTTCGTTTTCAGGAGGGTCAAATTAGTCTAGAAACACCGGTTAGCAAATTGTTACATGATTTGCTTCTAACAGTGATTTCTAGAGCCCTTTTGAGATTCCAAGCCTAGACTATATAATACTATTTGCTTTGAATTTTATTTAAAATGACGTCATGCTTCAGATACACACGTAAAAGGATTGATGTCATGATTTTAAAAATTAATTAATTTTGAACTGAAGATTAGTTGTTAGGCCTGATGTATTAATAACTATGTTGTCGTGGTATGCCTCTGCTATCAAGTGCCCTGTGGATGAATATTTTGTTCTGAGATTTGAATATTGCTGAACAGTTATTGAATCTTTTACCCCAATTAGATCGGACATTTGATCCGACTGAAAATTTGCCAAGTAGTAATGAATTGGTTGTACATGTATATTTATTCATTGTGACTCATTGACAACTGCCTTACTTTGTTCTTACTTACTGATTATACAGTTAGTCCTTGGCTGGTCTTTATAAGAATTGAGGGTCTCTTCAGAGACAAGCCATCGACGAACTCTATAGTAGTGCTTAATCAAATTCATGGATATGTTTGAATGGCAACACGCTGGCACCAAGGGTTCAATATCGGCTTCCGCCCCATATGGCTGACTCGGCTTTCCACTCCATAGAGGGAATGAAGTAAGACAGATGGTTGCCATACAAGTATATTCAATTTGCGCTTAACATGTCATCATATATGTATTTACTACTTTATGATGTGAGCTTAATGCATACTCGTTAGTTTGAATTAATAAATGATTACTATTATAATTAGTTTATTTTCTTGTGAATAGTGGTTCCAGTTGAGGATATCCACGAGGTTTTGCTCAGTTGGTGCCTTCCCTGCCATCACCAGAATTATCGGTACCCGCCAAAATTCACCATGAAACTTTCACTTAATTTTTTGTGTATTGTCTATTAAAGTCTTTGATTATTGCAGTCAATTAATTACGGATAATTCCGGCTTTCAATGAAGTATTAGCAAAAAAAACATGCCATATGGATACTAAGATTTAAAAAATTTCCAGTTTATTCTTTGGTAATGACTTGATTCTGGTTTGTTTTGGAGCATCATCAAATGATGCCTTAAAACATTAGAGAGTGGTAGCATAAAAATTACCTGTTGCTATTAATATCAATGTTAAAAATATTGTTGTTACCATTAGTTGCTATTGATAACAATGATAGTAATGTAAGATCAAACACACCTTCACTGTTTCTGCAGAAATCTGATGTACAGACAGAATAAAGATGATGATAATTATAATTATTATGATGATGATTATTATGACTATTATGATGATTATTATGATGATGATTATTATGACTATTATGATTATTAAATGATAATGCTGAGGATGATCATGGTGATGATGATCATGATTATGGTGATGATGATTATTATGCCTATTATGATTACGATTATTATGATGATTATGGCGACAATGACGACTGTGGTGATTTTTCAAATGTATGGTGATACCAAAATGCATTAAAACCTACCTACCTTGTATTCTATATGAAGTACATAAGTACAGATAGTTGATATAAATAAATTGTAATTGTTCATTATAAATCATATTTGTAGCTACATATATGAATTTTGTTTGCAGGAACAAGCCTCTTAAGTACGTTGGCTGGCTTCTGCAGCAGAAAGGTTCTGGAAGTGTTGTGTCATTTCTAAGATCAAAGTGAGCATTTTCTTTTATTGGCTGTACATAAATAACCGGATTTGTACATGCTTACTGGTAAACTCTTTTCTCTAAGAACAACTGGGTAAGATGTATGTACGTAAGTGCACTTGTTATGTATGTATGTGCATTTTTATAGCGACCCTTAATGAATTCTACTCAGAAGCGCTCCCGAGTACAGCGTGAACACTGCATTGGAGTTTCACGCCGAAGCGCCGAGCAATTGCGAGTGAAGGACTTGTCCAAGGTCCCTACTAAGGAGCTTGAGATGGATTCAAACCTGCAGCCCTTTGGCTGCAAGGCAACGAATATACCCACTGCACCAACGACACCTTTGGCTTATCAGATTGCTGTAAGAACAAGAAATAAATATTATCTGCAATGCTGCATAATTCACGGCCCATATTACACGAGGTCCTTGACCCAGGGTACGATAAACATAGATGCATGGCACTTCAGATGTTCATCATCATGCATTTTGTCAGCTTTTAACATTTTGTGATAGTAACAGTGAGAACTAATATAAAATTCACTGTCAGCGAAGGAGACAAATTAATTACAGAACCTCATAAACATTTTTATGATGAAAAGACGTCGAATCCGATTGGCCACCTTGATCTTAATTAGCACTGCCAACAGAGAATCAGTGAAGTTAAATAGGAAGCCAATTTAGCAAAAAAATAATAAATTTAAAATCGGATTTGTACAATCAATAACTAGTTTGCCAAAGACCTAATATTGACAATCCTCTGTTTCTTTTTCCATTTCCCTTCTCTTCCTTCTCTTTTTTCTGTGTCATAACAAGGATGGTTAGCATTACCTTCCTGCTTTCTCTACTCTTGAGACTGTCACTAGTAGGACAGTTAAGAAAGTTCTGGAGTTTAAGGTAGCCTTAGTTTTGAGGTATCATTTATCCCTTATTTATACGTATATGATGAATGCAAGGCTTAAAAGTGCTGTTGATTTTTCTTCCAGAAACTGGATAATGGAAGTCTAAGCCGGAGTGAAAGATACAGAAATCCTCAACATTAGCTGTTGCTGCATCTTTCAGGTGACGGTCACTTTAACGGAAGATGAACTCAAGAGTCTTGATGAGGTTTGTTTCAAATGACACTAAGTTATAGCAGAGTTTATAGTTTAATGAAGCAGGTTTGAAGGAGACCACGCTGTAGGACAACCTTTTATTAAGATAGTTATTTAATGTAGTTAACCTTGTTGCAGCTCTTTAAAGCATAATCTCATCATTGCAACCTCATCATAGTATTAGCCAACTACTATTAGCTCTGTTGGTACTCTTCTTCAACATTTATCTCCTGCTGTTACTACATCTCCTCCTACTTTATTCCTCTATCAACTATTAATTTTAACCCCTCCTTCTTCTCTTCCTCGACTTCTACTCCTCTCACTCTCCTCTGTCTCCTTTTCCTTTCTTTGTTCTCTTCATTTTTTTCATCTTCCTGTTCTCATCTTGCTACATAATCATTGAATTATTGAATTGCTATGCTTAGGTGATCCACACAATCTTTGAATACATCAAGATGTTGAAGTCATCTGGTCCAATGCAGAGAATTTATGATTAGATAAGGATCTTTGCCTGCAGCAGATTTGTGTGGAATGGAGCGGTAATCAGTCTTCTCTTGATAGTGTATGGTAGTCTGATATAACGAATATGCGATTGCTTAGAGCCCTTACTTTGTAATGCAGAGTACAAGTTCAATCCTCTTCCCCGAGACGGTTACTGTGTAGGAACCTTGAGCAGCAAGTCCTTCACTCACAGCTGCTCCCTGCTATTAATTGGTCGTTGGATAATGTATTAATGATGCTTAATAAAATGCTTAATTATAATTATAATAATGGTTATAATAATGAAATTGATTATGATAATTATGATGATGATCGTGATTATGATTATGGTTATTACGATGATTAATTGATTGTAATGATTTTAATGACAATAGATGATAGATGATGATAATAGTAAATATTGATCAATAACGAAAATAAAGGATAGTAGTAATACTGCTGCTGCTACTACTACTGCTACTACTACTAATAATAATGATAATGATAATTATAATGATGATAAAAATAATATTAGTATAATAGCTCTCTTTCTTAGTGTTTTTTCTCCAGTTTGTCCTCTTTCTCTTTCAACGATTTAATCAAATTTTGTCAACAGGAGGAGGATGATGACTACATTGAGAATCTGGCTGTGGGAATGCACCTGTATGACGATAAGGACATTCTAACGGGACGAACACAGATCTGGAAATATGATGACACTGCTAAAGGGGTAACCAGTATATTGTTTGTTATTAGTAATTAATAATGATGATAATAATAATAATATATTTATTATTAAACTGACTGACGGCAGTATGAATTCAATTCATAGTATGAATTGAATTGATGCCAACAAACTATTATTATTATTATTGTTATTATATTATTATATCTGATGATGTAATATTATTTATAACAATATTATCATTATTTTCTTTATATTCTTATTATTGTTGTAACAATTTTTTTCTTTATAAAGACAAATGGCTCCTGTGCTGACTAAGAAAGTTTACTCACTTAGGTTTGGGTTGTAAAATTTGTATTTTATTTTTTATTGTTATTAGTTATATGTCATGCTAGTTATTATTTATTATTATTTTTGCCATGTATTACTATTCTTTTGTTACTGTTATTGTAATGCATATGCTTCTTCATTGAGAAGACAGACTCATGGTCAGACAAGTATTGATTTTATAATGAATTGTTTGATAATTTAGTATTTGATTAATTTTCATTATTTTTTTTATTATTTCTGTTATTACTTTTTACTATTGCTATGATTTAATAATGAATATTTTGAAAAAAATCTATTTAAACAGTTATTTATGATCGGTGTGTTGTTAGACATTACATTTGATTAATCCTTTGCATTTTGTGATTTTCTTGCAGCTGATCCAAGATTGCATGAACGCCCTTGTGCCAGGAAGCATGAACCTGATGATTCTTTCATCAACGTACAAGAACAACGGGACGTGCAACTTAGAGTGCGAGCACTTCAAGACCCAGTACAGCATTGACGGTAACTATGTTTTATTTTAAATTCAATTTTGTTATTGGTATTTTATTATTATTATTATTATTATTTCAACATTTATTGAAAGACCACACAAGCTTAAAACCAAATTGAAAACAGAAATGTGTTCGAGCTTAGAGTGCGTTGTTCTCGTCCCCGGGTGTGGTGCGAAGGTTCCTCTAAAAGCAACGGCGTTGAAACGCTGTGTGTGGATTGAAATCCTCGGGAAGAGGTAGGCTATCTCCCTTGGATCGTCGGAAACAGCGGCACCACGTTGGCCTAACTATTATTATTATTATTATTATTATTATTACTGTTCTTGTCATCATAATCTTGTCATCATCCGTTCATACTGTGAATTGAGATCATGCTATGGTGTTTCAGTGTGAAAATGGTATTTTATTTATTGGTTATACAGATTATTTTGTTGACAATACTCATGGTAGTTGTGTGTGACAGTGGTGGTGGTGGTGATGGTGGTGGTGAAGGTCAGTGGCAGTGGTATTGGTGGTGCTGGTATTCGGTGGCAGTGTCTTTAAATTCTTCTAGATCATCTTTCATAAATAAGTAGTTATGGTTGTTGTATTGCCGTCGTACAGCAGGCTCTGTGCCAAGGGCCTACAAACCTTTATATGGGCCTACGAATATAAAAACCGAGTTATAATTGAATAAATAAATTTATTGATTGAGCTGAAAATAGAAAATTTATTTCTTGCATTTGATATAGCGCCCCTTCAAGCTCACTACTCAGAGGCGCTCTTGACTACAGCGTGGCCACTGCATCGGAGTTTCACACCGAAGTGCACGAGCAATTACAAGTGAAGGACTTGCTCAAGGTTCCTACGCAGTGGCTTTGAGGTGGATTCGAACATGGAACCCTCCGGCTCCAAGGCACCGAATCCACCACTACACCACCAAGGAAAGAAAAGGGAAATATAAATTTAATGAACTGAAAGTTTGTACTAAAACAGTTTAGATTAAGCTCTGCATTCTGCTAAATTTGTGGCTCTTTGCATTAGCCAAATCTCGGATAATGATGGACTCAAATGTCATTTTCCACATTAAGTCAATAATACAGAGTTGACAGTTGTGGCCTACAAGTGCAAGAGTGCTGAAGAATTACGACGACCTCAAAACAGCCCCGGGTGGTCGAGATGTATATATTTTTTAGACAGAGGTTTTCTGAGTGTTTAGAGCATTTGGTCTGTAACACAGAGGCTACAGGTTCACACCTCCTCCTCTTCCCTGAGTTAACAACTGTGAAGGGTCCCCAAGCAAGCCCTTCGCTCACAGTTTCTTAGGGCTTTTGATCTTCCATTGTAAGGTCGTCTATGCATTTCTGAAATTTGGAAGGAGGGAAATATCAATATACAATTGTATTCTATTATGTTGTATGATACCTGTCTCACTTGACATTTCTTTCTATTTTTCAGTATCCGATTAAAATTGCAGAGAATTTGCCAGACAAAGTCCTCTGGTACCGAATGGATTCGACCTTCAAACAGCCACAGGATAGGTGGCATTCTAATTATAATATTGATTTTTCTACAATTTAAACTGACAAACTGCAGTATGTTTAAAATTTAAACAATAGTCAATTTTTGCCTCTAGGGGTGAGTCAAACATGTTATTGAACCCTACCCAAGACTAGCTTAAGGGCAGTGGTTAAAGTGGTCTGACTGAGCAGTGGGAACGCTGAGGAAGAGTTTTATAGGAACACTTGTGTTTCCAGCATTCCATGCACGTGAGCAGTGGGAACGCAAACCTTTTTATTATTAAATTTATTTAACATTTATTATTGTTCTACTATTATTATTAATTTATCAAGTGCCCCTTTGTAATAATGGCAGTGAATAATACCTTGCAAATTTCTTCTGTTCAGATCTAAAGAGTAAACCATAACAGTAAACAAATTATAAGTGGGAAATATGTTTAACCAAAATAAATAACAGACTTCAGTAAAATACATGTTTCATAGATAATTTTAGCTAATTAACTATTGTAATGATTGGGTTTATTGAAGCTTATTTGTACGTATGCATAGGCGGCATTAACAAAATGTACTAGTGCATAATTATGGAGGGGACATATGGGGGTCGAAAATATATGACTGTTTTGCATATGTAATATATAGGTGGCCCCTTATTGATAAATGTGTATTGTCATACATAGTAACTTAGTAATAAGTACAATTTGAGTAATAATAAAAATGTTTTATTTAGTAATAGGTGCAGATTAGTTTACGGAGTAATAAATTCCTGTTTATAGCTATGATGCTTTATGGATTTCATGGAACATGGTGGTGTAGCAGTGTGTTCAGTGCTTTTAACCGGATGGTCACAGGTTCATATCTACTGCAAGGCAGTGGACCTGCCTGCGGGCAGAGAACTTACCATCATTGTCATCATCATCATTGTCATCATAATGAAATGTTGTTGCACTTAACTTGTTGTGAATGTTTTTAGAGTTTCTGTAGAGGTTGATGAGGGTGGACTGATGATAAAGTTCAGCGGCTTTGAGCAGAAGCTTGAGGTAGGATTTCAACTTTCTCAGGTAAAGCGTAGCTTACCTTACTTTACCATAAATTAATAATCATGATATCAGTGGCGCGAATAGCAGAACATCCAAATATGAAGCGATTCCCGCAATCCTCCAAAAGGTCCACTCAACATGTCATTTGCTAGAGGGCAATGGACATGATGAGCACCTTGCATGACTGTTATACGAATAAATTCTACTCCTGTAATAACTTGTAATCATATTGAGTACTTCTCAGTTTGAAATATTAAAAAATCAGTCAGTCAATCAATCTGAATTTATGAGAATTTAAAGAAGAGTATTGTTGTTTGTATATGCACTTGTTATATCTCCCCTTCAAGCACCATACTCAGAGGTGCTCCCTAGTACAGAGCGGACACTGCATCGGAGTTTCACGCCGAAGCGCTGAGCAATTGCGAGTGAAGGACTTGCCAAAGGTCCCTACGACTTGAGACGGATTCGAACCTCGAACCTTCCGGCTTCAAGGCAACGACGCCATCACTACACCACCGCGCCCCACTCATATACTGAGTAAACTATTATTGAACACCTTATCTTAGGGTTCCCTTAATTGCTATTTAAGCTCCAGAGAATGGTAGTAATGATTATTATAAATTTGTTCCATGAAATGAAAACTGGGATTAAGGAAATTCTGGAACGAGAATAGAATAGGAATAAAATGTCACTATTTTACCTGGGTGAGAATGGAATGGGAGACATTACGTAAAACTTGACAGTAAAATAATTGACTTTTAGTATGTCTGCCTAGAAACTGTTTTATTAGCAATCGCACTCACATTGTCCATAATATACTAATCTCATGAATAGGTCATAAGCACTGTTTTGTGCAACAGACATTAATTGATTGTTGACAAATATTAATTGATTGTTGACAGACAATAATTAATTGTTGACAGACATTAATTGATTGTTGACAAGACATTAATTGATTGTTGACAGACATTAATTGATTGTTGACAGACATTAATTGATTGTTGACAGACATTAATTGATTGTTGACAGACATTAATTGATTGTTGACAGACATTAATTGATTGTTGACAGACATTAATTGATCATGTTAGACATTTCTGTGAGAACTGGAAGTGGAATTACTGATATTAATTTTATCAAACTGGAACTGAATTATTTCTAAATAGGTTTTGGAACTAGAACAAGAAACAATTTTTTTTAGAGAGGAACTAAAACTGGGATAAAAATGATAATAGTGGAATATTTTGAGAATAGGAATAGAAATTGGTGCTGGAACAAAAAAACACTCCTTACTCGCTCTTCCATACTGTCACATTATATTTACTTTGTCATTTACCTTCACTTAAGCAATTCACGTCCCTTTTTGTCAACTGTAGATGCTGTACACAATCGTGATGAGTAAATTACTATCTGCCTCAGTCAATGAGCAGGAATTTCAGTTGGCGCTGACGAAGCAAAAGAGAAACTACTCAAATGACTGTATAACACCTTCAGGACTCGCCAGGTACGAAAAGATATTTAATTGTTGAACTTTGGGAGGTTTCAACCCTCGAAGTTAAATTTTCAACTTCTCTAGTTTATTCAAAACAATAGCCTTGGGGATTAATTTATGGAGCTGCACAGCCGAGATATCGAGTTGAAGGCATATAATCCTATTTGCTTTAGATTTTTTATTAAAAATGACGTCATGATTCAGATACGCAAGTAAACGGATTGAGGTCATGATTTTAAAAATGAAAGACCCTTCATACATTTACTTTTGTTTCATTAATTTTGAACTGAATTGTTAAGTGTGATGTATTAATAACTTTGTTGCCGTGGTATGACTCTGCTATCAAGTGCACAGTGGATGAATATTATGTTTTGAGATTTTAATATTGCTGAGCAGTTATTGAATCTTTTTTCCCAATTAGATTTGACATTTGACTCAACTGAAAATTTGTGATTCACATGCTAGGTAGCAATGAATTGGTTAAATATTTATTCATTGTGACTCACTGACAACTGCCTTACTTTGTTCTTACTTACTGATTATACAGTTAGTCCTTGGCTGGTCTAGGCAGTTATTTACACTTACTGAATAATCAATTTACAAATCATTGTCTAATTCATGCAGTTACCTATGCTTGCCCTATTACTTCTATCAAATGTGCATTTGTTGCTCTCAAAGGGACAACATGGCTGCCATTATGCCATACTTGACAGCAAGTACTACTCATTGCAAGATCGAGTGTCAACCTTGCCATTGTTGCTCATCTCAGACTTGCAGTCATCTTTGGCCGAACTGCTCGCCACATGCGACATCAAGATGTTGATTCAGGGGAATCTAACCAAACAGGTTTTATTATTATTGCTACTATTATTATTTCTATAATTGTAATTATTATTGTTATTACTATTATTATAATTATTAATATTGTTGATGTTTTCATTGTTGTACCGTAATTATTATTGTCAATGCTGCTGTTCTTGCTATTGTCTTCGTTATCAATATTATTATTACTACTCCTACTAAGGCTACTATGGCTGTGAGTACTGTTAGTATTATTGTCATTTTTACTGTTCTTTATATTGGATACTAGCTGAATTACCCGGCGTTGCCCGGGAAATTTCGATATTTGGTCCACAGCCACGCTGACCCCGTTTCCACTTAGCCTTTCTTACCCCACCTTCTTCCATCAGCCCCAACCCGGTCCCAGCCTGGGGTGCCTGGCGTTGTCGGTTAAATGTAGATTTTTCGCCCCAACCCAGCTCCCATTGCAACCGCCCCTGCGGGGCGAGTTCGTCACCCTCCGTGGTGGCCAGCATTTGATGGTGAATTTTTGTTCTTTTGCCTTAACCCGTCCGCCCTAAATACCGGTAATGTCCAGATGGCCTGTATAGGCTGTATACGTACGACGACACGGTATTATATTAATTACCGGTATCCATTGTCATTGTCTTGCGATCAACCGTTCATAATTATTATCAGTGTTTTTAGTAGGCCCCTATATTTTAGCGAAAGCGCGCGCTATAAAATCGGCCGCCTAAAGTGAGGTAAAGAAGTGATGACGTCATTAATCTATGGGTTCTTTGAAAGCGATCCAGCGACCAATCTTAAATACTGTATATAATAGCTTTCGTCGGATTATTGAAGATTAAAATGTTTCAAATTCGGCAAAGTTAAGATTTTTGGATCGCGAACCCCCCTATGTTTGTTAAGAGGTCCTAAAAAGTATTTTTGTAAATATTGGGAAAAATCGGTCGGGTGGATAAGAAGAAAATTGTCCACAAACAATGTAAAAGTTTCGCTTTTATAGGTTTAGATTTGCTATTAATATCGTTACTACTATCATCCATGTTTAATATCGTTACTACTATCATCCATGTTTTTTAAAATATTATTATTACTATTTTTATTGACTGCTAATGCTTTTATTATTATTGTTCCTATTTTATCGTTTCTATTGTTATAAATGCTATTATTATTATAATTGTTATATTGATGCTTGGCCATTAAATAATGGTGCAAAATAAATGCATACTGATAATGATTATAAAAATAATTATAATTATAATTGATTTCAATGTTTATGAATTTTTAAATCATGTTGTCTTGTCTGGATAGGATGCTGTTGGTTACTACCAATGGCTGCTGATGCAGCTCAAGGTGAACGGTCGACCACCGCCATCTGCCTCACCCAGCATTAACCAGGCAAGGAAGTGTTTCTGTTCTTGCTTTAAGCACCGTCTATCTGTGCCCCAAAGATAGGTTAGATAAAGCTAGGTGAGGTCTATGCTACAACAAGACAACTTGAAGTTAAGGTAACTTTAGGTAGAATAAATAAGGTATTTAAAAGATGCTCTTCTTTGATTACTCTCGCTGTCTGTAACTTAAGAATTACGGATTAATTTAGATTGGATCATTCTTAAATTCTGGACTTCTGCCTTTGAACAAAGCACTACATTATTGTTTGCTTTCCATGCATCCTCCTAACCAGTACTCATTCTCGTTCTCTACCACCACCTCCTCTTCTTCTTCTTCTTCTTCTTCTTCTTCCTCACCACTATTCTTCTGCGATTTTTATACCTGATCGGTCGATTTACATGATGTGAAATTTGTCAATTTCAGCTAGAGTTGCCAGGCGTCTGGTAATGAACCGGACAGTCCGGTATTTACACAAACTGTCCGGTCAGAAATTTCAGATATTACCGGACATGGCTGTGTCCGGTAAATAATTATTGCTAGCAACAAGTGTTGGTTACTTGCAGTGTTGTCTCTTGGGGCCATGAAAAGATATCTGCTTACGATTTTCCAGCATAAAATGGATTGCCTTGTGTAGCAGAGAAAATGATGCACGGATCATACTTTATACCTTGTGCATAAAGTTGGAGGCTTGACACAGAGTTCAGGTCGCAATTGAACCGAATCTCCGTGTTTATAATGCCATAATAATAAGAGACTATTTATGCAGGCATAAATAGATTACAAATAATTGCTCTGTAGTTGGTTGTTCAGAGTTTGGAATAGCTATGCAAAACGACAACGATCGATGCGAACAGCTCCTCGGTGGTTTCGCAGATAAAAGGAATCCGATGACGAAATTTCTTTGGGGTAAATGACGGCATTTCTGATTTAATCATGATTTTTAGTAATAATAATTGCAATAATTGGAATTGTTTATTTATATAGCGCAACTTGACGAGATGCTCCTCAGAGGCGTTCCTGGCCTAACAACACCAAAACCATTATAATTTATTATTATTATATCATTATTATTATTACTATTTTTATTATTATTATAGGCTCTTTATTAATGTCAAATTACAATTTCAGGAGACAAGAATAGATTACAAAACCCATTGGCATGAAGGTTCAATACCCTCTCGCCCCCTCCATAAGGCCGACTCGACCTTCCACTCCATAGGGGGATGACTGTAAATAAGCAGTAGGACAGATGGATGCCACGCAGATAAATTCGACTTCTGCTGAACATGTTATCATAAATTACTACTTTACCATGTGATCCTACTGCGCACCTCTGCTTTTGAATTAATAAATTATTATTGTTTTGATTTCTTTTCTTGTGCATAGTTGTTCCAGTGGAAGACAAGAGGAAACTGATCCTGAGCTGGAGTCTACCATCACAGCGCCAACTCTACAGGTACCCACAAAATTCATCATGAAACTTCATGATGAATTCTTTGTGTGTTGTATTTAAAGTTTTTAATGATTACAGTCAGTTGATTGTCAATGAGTCCTGCTTTTAATGAAGTCTTAGCAAGTACATAGAGATCTGAATCAAAATCGATGCCATTTGGTTCTTAAGATTTTAAGGTATGTTTTTGGTTGATTGATTGGTACTGACTTGATTATGGTTTGTATTGGAGCATCACCAATTGATGCCTTAAAACATTGCACAGTGGTAGCATAAAAATTACCTGTTGCTATTAATAACAATGTTAAAAAAATAATATGAGAAGATCAAGTGCACCTTCTCCCTTTGAGCAGAATTCTGACGTACAGAGATAATGAAACATCATGACATGATGACAGTGGCTGTGGCCATGACGACTTCTCAAATCCCCAATGCATAAATAAAGCTTCTACCTTGTATTCATACATACAGATAATTTAAATCAATAAATTGTGATGATTCATTGTAAATTATATTTTGCAGGACAAAGCCGCTCGTGTACCTCGAGTGGCTGTTGAGTTGGAAAGGTCCTGGCAGTATCGAGTCTTGCCTCCAAGAAAAGTAAGCAGTTTCTTTGACTAAGTCTACGTTAATGACTGGCTATGTACATACTTACTGGTGAGCTCTTTTCTCTAAAAAACAACTGAGTAAGATTCATCCTATTATCAATCCAGTTGTTGTTTTTCTTCTTTATTCCCTTCTTCCATATCCTCTGCCTTCTATTCCTTTTCCTACAGTGTCATGACCCAGATGATTAGCACTACCCTCTTCCAGGGCCGAAAGCGGTTTGGAAAAGTTGCTGGGTCTGACTTTGGCGGACGAGCACGCCTTTGACCCATAAATTTTTCTGACGACGTTTTTTCAGTCATTTGCTCAAAATTATCGAAAATCCTACCATTTTTACCTAATTTTTCCATCTGGTTACTTTTTTGGCGACAACAGCAGGTCTCGAAAATCGATGCCGGGTCGCAGACCCGGATCGACCCGGCTCACTTTCAGCTCTGCCCTCTTCCTTTCTTCAGGCTTGGGTTAAGGCAGTTGTTGGGAGTTTAAAATTGTCTTAGTTTTGAGGGATAGTTTATCTTCTACTTATTCTTGTACGCTGAATTGAAGACTTAAAAGTGCTGTCCATTTTGCTTCCAGGCGATGGGCAACTGACGTTGAAGCTGAAGTGCCGCCAGCCGAGGTTCTCAACAATGCTTTCTGCTGCTTGTTTCAATTAATGATACAGCTTACCGAGGAGGGATTGCAGAAACCCACTGCGGTTTGTTTCACATGATGGTAACAGGGTTTTGCTTTAATAAAGCAGGACCTGGTTTGAATTAGACAGCGCTGTACAACGTTTTCTTGAGATGATATTGTTATAATATCTCTCATTATGAAAGATATTATAATATTGTTATATTATCTCTCATTATGTGGGGTGCATTGGTGTAGTTGATATATTTGTTGCCTTGCAGCCAGAGGGTTGCAAGTTCGAATCCACCTAAAGCCACTTCGTATGGACCTTGGGCAAGTCCTTCACTCGCAAAGGCTCAGCGCTTCGGCGTGAAACTCCGATTCAGTGTTCGTGCTGTAGTCGGGAGCGCTTCAGAGTAGTTTTCTTGAAAGGGCGCTATAATAAGTGTGCATACATATTTGATCACATCAGTGCAACCTCATCATAGCATTGGCCAACTGCTATCAGCTCTGTTGTTGCTCTCTTCAACATTTCTTTCCTACTCTTCCTCTACTAAAGTTCTGGTACTGTTGCCCCTCTGCTTCGATCTATTCCTTGGCCTCCTCTTGTTCCCGTGCTCCAGCTCCTCCTCTTCATCCTCCTTCTGCTTCTCATCTTGATGCATCTGAATTATTTAGGACTGTAAGAGATATTTTATTCCTTGTGCTTAGATAGTGAAATGCATCTTCGAATATCTGACAATGCTGAGATCTGTGGAGCCATCACGACGTGTATTCGATGAATTAAAACATGTCAAGGAAACAGACTTCAAGTACTTGGAACAGGTAAACCATATCCTTTCATCAGCATATGGTAAGCTGACATAACGGATATGCAATAGTTAGAGGTGCGACCTGGTGGCTGATCGGTAATGCGCTTGTTCACGGAGCGGGCAGTTGTGGTTCAACTCTAGGTAACGACCTTGGGCAAGTTGTCTACTCACACGTGCCTGTCACCAAGCAGTATAATTTGGTACCGGCCTTAACTGGGAAGCAAACAGCAACAACACTGGCCTCATGTCCAGGACCTTGGGATTCGGCCATTGCTGGCTCAAGGGCTTAGGAAAGGGGATGAGCGCCTCGCTAACGGGCCTGTGGCCCAGGGACGTCTTTTAATAATTAGAGACCTTTCGTTGTAAGGCAGCGTACTTGCTCAATCTTACTTCCTGTTGCCTTTCGAAGCAATGGGACAAAATGGACGCCAAGGGACAGGCATTTCTTGCCGACCAGGGTCGTCTCTTGGCCCAAGTTTCTGGCGAACCAAGAGAAACCAGTTACTTGTTTCAGCGCCTGTCAATAATTATTCAGCGTTTCAATGCTGTTGCCTTTCACAGCACTTTTGGTGATTATGACAGTTACAATAATTATTATTATAATTATACTAGTTAATAATTATATTAATGATGATGATGGTGGTGGTCAGTGATCATGGTTATGAAGGAGAAAATTTTTGATGGTGATAATGGTAATAACAAATGATAAATAATATTCAAAAATAATTATAGTAATGCTAAGCACTACTATTGCTGCTTATGATAGTGGTGATGATTATGGTAACGATAATAATAATGATGATATCATCAATATCTATTCGTTGTTGTCTTTCTCTCCAATTTTTCCTCTTTAAATGATTTTTATGTAATTTCTTCATCAGAAGGAACCCATGGAGTACGTCCAGCAATTCTCTGTCTCAATGCAGTAGTTCCCTCTTCAAGACTACCTGACCGGAGACAACCTGCTTTTAGAATATGATGCCGAGGTAACCAGTATAAAATTTCTTTGTGAAGACAACGGACTGTGTGCTGAATAATTGAGTTGACTATCATTTAGGTTTGTGCTGCAAAATCATCAATTTATTGCTATTAATTATCTATCATCGTTGTCATTACTGTTTATTATCATTTGTATTATTTATTATTGTTCTTTTATTATTTTTATTATTGTGACAAATATTATTGTTCATAAAGAAACGAAACTCATGTACAGACTAATTAAGTTTATCAAAGAATGAATATTTTGATTAAATGTAACATTTAATTTGTCCCCTGGGCTACTTTACTCCCCAGTATCTTAGAAATGATAAAGTGGCACCATATATCTGGAATGACTACCCCCTCATCCATATCAACTAAAGGCTTAATGAAAAAGCAAGTGAAAGCCACTGCATTAAAGCATTGTATTGTTAATAGAGATACACTGAAATAAATAGGTCAACTCTCGGGGATTGCCGGTTGTTGTATTAGACTGCAGCCCAGATCTGAGATACAATCTTTGTTGCTGATATCTAGTATTTAATATTTAATTAATTTTAATAATTGTTCAGTTATTTCTGTTATTTATTGCTATAAATAAGTAATTAAGTAAGTAAATATATTCTTTAATCAACCACCTGCAAACGCACTGTGGGAATGACATGCTTTTGAAAATTCTCTATCTAAACACTGATTGCATGTTATGTGATTTTCCTGCAGGTAATCCGGAACTCAACAGATCTTCTAACAGCAGACAATGTGAACATCATGTTTGTGTCACAAGCATTTCAAGCTGAGTGCAGTCAGAAATGCGAGTGGTTCGGCACACAACATATGATCAAAGGTAACCATGTTTTATTTTCGATAATGATTCTTATCATTTATTATTATTATTTTATTGTTATTATAGTAGTTCCACGTGGTATTAAACTGTGAGTTACAAGACTGGCTTTTGAACTATCTGCAATCGTAGGGCTACAAATATTTGGAACAGGTACAGTGGTGCGCCCATTGTAATGGGAAGATGAGATGGCACGGGAGAGAGCTGGCCACTCACCATCATATATGCCGAGTCTAAAAAATGAAGTTGCTAACTCTTAGGGTGAGCGTAAGGATTGCTCTTCTAGGGATGTATTTTATTGTATTGCATTGTATTATATTATTAAATTTATAAAGCACCTCTAACGGTACACCCTAATCAGAAGCACTCCCAGTGCAAAAGACCCAGAAAACAGAAGGTAGTTTTGAGACAGCGAAAAGATGCATGCTTTGGGTGCCAGTTGACAGCGAAGGTATCTCAATATCCGCCCATCAGCTAAATAATCGTGATTTTTCTGAAATTTTAGCAAAGCCATGGCCGATCTGCTGGTGAAGTTCTGGGAAGAATGGCTGCACAAGACAACCTTTTATGAGTATCGAGCTGGACTGAGGTGATTAATGTGTACACTGTACATAGAAATGAATAAGTATGGACAACATTGGGCATACTTAGTGACAAAGTGTGACAGTTTTGCTGAGTAATAAGTTCTCAATGGTATACCTTGTAGTAATTACAGATTTACTGTGCTGTGAATACAGATAAGTTTCCTGAAAAATACGTTGTGTGGGTGTGTGCGTTTGTGCATGTGTGAAAAATCATTTTCAACCTCTATAGTCTATACATATGCAATTGTTGCAATAGTAATAGTCTATACATATGCAATCAATCTCTGTGCTTAGGTTATAAATGCTGCTTTTGAGTACCTGGCGATGCTGCGTTCTGTCGGACCCTTGCAGCAGGTCTTCAATGAAATGAAACTGATCAAGGAGACAGACTTTCGATTTCTCGAACAGGTAAACTGTCTCCTCTTGGTAGACTAGAGTACGCTGATGTAACAAATATGAAATTGTTTAGATCACTTGCCTTGTAATGTACAGGACATGTCCAATCTTACTGACCTAAGCCGGTTACCGTGTTGGGACAATGAGCAAGTCCTTTGCTAGCAATAGCTCAGAGCCATTAATTGACGATTGGTAATTGGATACCCTAATAAATGCATAATGACAATAGTAATAATAATATTAAAATTTTTATAATAATAATACAGCTTATTATAACAATAATTATTATAATACTTAAAAAATTAATAATGATATTGTTGTTGTTGTTGAAGATGGTGATGGTAAAGGCTGATGATAATAGTAAATAATAATAGTATTACTAAGTACTACTGCTGATACTAATTTAGTGGTGATGATGATGGTAGGGATAATAATAATGACGACGACGATGATCATGAAGATGATGATAATGATGATAATATTTATGTGCACTTGTTAGAGCGTTCGTTCAAGATTTCCACTCAGAAGCGCTCCCGACTACAGAGCGGACATTGCATTGGAGTTTCACGCCGAAGCGCTGAGCAATTGTGAGTGAACGACTTGCCCAAGGTCCCTATGAGGCGGCTCGAGATGGATTCTAACCTGCAACCCTTCGGCTGCAAGGCAACGAACATACCCACTACATCAGTGACCACCACTGTGCCTCACAAAAATAATAATTCTGATGATAGTAATAATACTGATAATAATACTCTCTTTGTTATTGTCTTTCTCTGATTATTCTTTGAATGATTTTTTAAAATTAGTTGTCAGGTAGAGCCTCAAGACTACGTCCAGAATCTGTTAGTTGCCATGAAGCATTTCCCGATCGAGGACCTTCTTACTGGAAACGATTTGGTCTTTGAGTTTGATGACAAGGTAACCTGTCTAATTTGTTAGTGTTATTTTGTTTTTATTATTATTTAATATTTTTCTTATTTATTCTTGTAGCAAATTTATTTCTTCACGAAGACAATGAACTGATATAATGAACTCATATGCTGACAAATTATTTTATTGCTATTGATTAAATATCATTGTTGTTGCTTGTTAATTATTTTACTATGTTTATGTTTGCTATTTATTATTCTTTTATTAGTTATTTTAACAAAATATATTTGTTCATAAAGAAACAAAACTCTTGTACAGACTAACCAAGTTCATTAAGGAATGAATATTTTGATAATCTAATAATTGATTTTTTTTTACTTCATTCCCAGGGTCTTTGAAATTAAAATAGGTGTATCTGGAACGGTTAACCCTCATCCATGTCAATTAAGGGCTTAATGAAAGAGCCAGCAAAAGCCACACCCTTAAAACATTGCATAGCAATGAATATACACTGGAATAAATAGCTTGACTTTCGAGGTTTCCGTTGGCTTGTGTTAGATGGCTGCCATTTTAGAGATAAAATCAAGACCTTTGTTGTTAATTTTTATTAGTATTTTTATTATTTCTGTTATATCATTATGCTTTTTGTGATTCTCGATTTAAACAGTGATTGATTATCAGTATGTCATGTGATTCTCTTGCAGGTGATACGACAGATGACTGAGCTGCTCACGCCCGACCGAGTGAACGTCATGGTGCAGTCAAAATCATTCGAAGAGACGGGAGTTTGCGACAGAACTTGTCCATTTTTTGGCACAAAGTACATGTTAAGAGGTAGCCATGTTTTATTTTTAACAATGAATGTTATTATTAATACCTTTATAAATTATAAAAATAATTTATATTGTTCTTTTTTACGCTAAACATTTATAAATTCTAATATCATCATCAACCAACAAGTGATTAAAAGCTACAGCTAACAGCGAAGTTGTAGCTATTGTCTTGAATGAACATGAAAGTGCCAATAGCATTACTTCTACCTGGGTCTGTATTGAGCTAAAGTGCCTAAAAAGGCCACTACTATTTTTAGTATTTTTTAAAAATATTTTATTAAGCCACATCTCAAATAAGAAATGTTATCAAATAAACTTAATATTGCCAGATAATCATTATTATTATTTTTTCTTCAACATTTAATTTTTTTCTCAGGCTAAAAACAAAACTAAAAACAGAAGTGCATTCAAGCTTAGAGTGCGCGATTCTTTATTATTCGTGATTTATTATTATTATTATTATTATTATTATGTAGGCCAATAAATATGGGACAATTATTTGGGAAATGAGTGATTGTAATCGCGGTGGTAATGGCAGCTGATCCGAGGTTTTTCATAACGGCAGGGTGAGAATTGACTCTATTATTATTATTATTATTATTATACAGTATTATAATTATTATTGCTGCTGCTTCTGCTACTACTGCTGCTGCTGCTACTGCTACTACTGGTTTATATTCACAACATTGGTGGCGGTGTATGTGGCAGTATTAGTGTGTGGTGGGGGCACTGTCTTTGAATTCTTCAGAGAATTTGGTTGCCTTGGTTTTGTAGATATCAAGCAGGAGGTGAAGGATTTATGGAATGGTTAGTGTCCATGTAGGACATTTCTTTAATAATTATTTAAATTCACTAACAGTTAAACTAAGAAGCTTGATAACTAACTTGTAATTTACAGAATCATTTTCAATTTCATTCAAAAACTCAATCAGAGGCTCTTATTTACCAATCTCATTGATGAACTCGAGACAGCATATGATGTAGAGACAATAATGATGAAGAAGATCTTAATTTGATCTGTATTTAGTCTTTCATGTGTCCATATGTGAGGATAAAAATGCTAAAAAATAATTAAAATAGTGATATTATTGCTGACTTACACGGATTGCGTTCTTGTGTTTGTTGAGATGACCTTGTACCAGCATGTGCTGTGTTACAGCGCTGTAGAAATTGTCATTTTTATTATTATTATTACACAAGTCATCACACCAAAGTTGTAATGAGGTCAAAATGCAGGAGACAGAACCTTCCTGTAACCTACATCTCCGTCATAGAAAATCTTATGGTTTCAATCTTGATTTGCTCAAAATGAATGATTGATCTGTTGTTTTCTTTTGTTGTATTCTTAAGTTTCTGTTGTACTTTTTTCTTTGAAAAATATCAGGCGCACAGCCAAGCAGCGAGTTTCATCTGCCGAATCAGAATCCATTCATTGGCAAGTTAAAAGTAAAAAGCAAAGTCAAAGATAATCTAAAAGTAGGTCAAAAGTATGTCAGAAATATGTCAAAGTAGGTCTAAGTGCAGTTGTGCCTTCAGCTATATATTTACATAATGTCTTTATGCATCTCTCAAAGGCATATGATCTTGGCATGCCCTGTTTTTTTCTACCCTATTCTGAAAAACCATATCTGCTCTATCTAGTATTACCATAATATATCTACTCCACTCTAGCATACTCTCCTATACCATACTCAATTCTACACCATATCCTACCCCTATGCTACTCTACTGTTTTTCATCTGCTCCACTCTACCATAATCAACCTTATTCAACATAATTACATTTCCCTACAATGCTTAGACCGCCATATTCTAGTCTGCCATTGATGCCGCCATCTAAAATACTCTTACCATTTCTACCCTGCATTGCTCTACCATAAGACCTTTTACTCTATCCTATATCCAATCCTGACATCATGTGGCATGTGTTTACAATGCTCTAAAAGTGGCACTACATAAATTCGCGTTTACAATACTTTAATACGATTAGTTTGTTTCTGTAATTTTCAGCAAATGACTTCTCAATCAAGGCAGCAGACGGTCCCCAGAGCGAGGTACGCTTGAAATAGCATCCTCGGTTTTCGTAGCATGCTTGAGAAACGCGTCTCTTAGAGGTTTTTTAGTCAACTCTACAGAAATGTGTGGATACGGTGGTCGAGATATAGTTATGTATGGGACACAAGGTAGCTGATAAATTGGAGCGCTGTTTGTAACTCGAAGAGAACAAGTCGTGCCTCATCTCTGAAACAGTTACTGGACAGGGAGCTTGAGCAAGTCACTCATTCGCTGTTGCTCGGTGCTACCGATGTTCCATTGTTAGGTCGTGTATGCATTCTGACCTTCGGAATGCCGTTATATTCACTTGTATTGTATTATATTGACCATATATTAATAAATGTATAATAATTAAAACTATGTAATAATTAATTTTATAAACGTATAGTAATTAATTAATAAAAAAATTATACCAAAATGCGTTGAGCAATTGGTCAGTTAAAAAATATTCTTATATTATATTGGTCTAATTCCTATATTCAATCCTGTACATCATGTGGCGTTTTTTTTCTCTATTTGTAGTTTCCAGTCTTGTTGGTCAGCGCAGAAGAGAAGAGCAAGATATGGTATAGGCATGACACGATCTTCAATACACCATATGGTAAGCGGTGTTCTAATAAAAATATTCATTTTTAAAAATTAAATTCTGACTGACACACTGCAGTATGATTACATGATATAGTAGGAACACATGATAACAAGTTAAACAAGAGTTGATTTTGTAATTGTATGTCAGCCTGTAAGGCACCAATTTTCCCACTGCTGTCCATTCTACCATCGCCCCTAGGGAGTGAAAGGCCAAGTCAATCATATGGGGCCAGTAGGCATAGAACTATCGTTCTTCTCTTCTTAGTGCCTGCATATTGTGGGGCACGGTGGTGTAGGGATATGCTCGGTGCCTTTGAGCTGGAAGGTTGCAGGTTCGAATCTACCTCAGGCCGCCCACAACAAGTCCTTTACTCGCAATTGCTGATGTGCTTCGGTGTGAAACTCCGATGCTGTGTCTGCGCTGTAGTCGAGAGAGAGCTTGAAGTGTCGCTATAGCATATGCAAGAAATAAATAATAATAAAATAAATATTGCCATCATTCTCTAAGTGTAAGCGACGTTTCTGTCATTGTTGATGTTTATTTATCTGTCGCAGTTTCTCAAAGACCCATTACAGCTGCCCCCGACCTTCCCGGCTTCTCCATGCCACGTGTTTTGTGTTCTCATATTTTCTTGCCTTACATTGCCCTGCCTTTTGTTCAAGTGTGCAAGAGGTGGTTGTGTTTTCAGTGGTGTAATCATGTTTTGAAGAATAAAGACGTGTAGTGTCTAGCGACACAGTTTGGGCCAGTGGTTCTGGAGGTGATGATAGCATTTAAATATGTAATTGATGTCTGTTTCAGCTTACATCTACATGCTCCTGAAGTACAGCGACTTCAACCAATCAGCAGAGAGGTACACAATCAATCAATCTCAATCAGCCAATCAATAATTGATCTATCAATTAGTGAAACAACTGACCAGCCAGTCACTTGCATAGGCAACTCGTTTAAGAGCTAGGCTATATATATAAGTCTACCAAGCAGTCAGTGGCTGACTGACTGCTTGGCAATCAAAGAAGCAATCAGTCACTGTAGCACAGCCATGGCCAAATTAAATGGTTTTGTACACAGTCCTGAGCCGTCATATGACAGTTTCAAAAGATGGCTGTTGAACTGTGATTTGATTGTCTTCATTGATGGCACAGTCTTTTTATTGTATGTGAGACTGTTGCATGCAGTGGGTCATGCGGGGAAGGAACAGTTGCAAAATATATAATGGGTGCACCTTGTACACTAAAGCGTACCGTGTCAATGGGAAGATCAGATGGTGTGGAACTGGCCGCCTGCCATCATATGTGCCAAGGCTACGAAAATGAAGTTGCTAACTCTTCATACCGGCGGTTGCCTCTGGGCTAGTGTAAGGACTGTATTTCTATGTATCTATATTGTATTATATCGTATTGTTAAATTTAACTCTTACGGTACACACCAATCAGAAGTGCTCCCAGTGCAAAAAAAACAGAGTAAAGAAGGTAGTTTTGAGACAGTGAAAAGATGCATGCTTCAGGTGCCAGTTGACAGTGAAGGTATCTTAATATCCTCCTATCATTTACTTTTATTTTATTCATTTGGTTTATTGTAAAATTATTTTTGCAATTCTGTGCTAAGTATTTGTGTTGTTTTCTGTTATATTAGCCAGGCCATGGCTGATCTGCTGGTTAAGCTGTGGGAGGAACGTCTGCGCGAGACGACCTCCGATGCAGATCGTGCCGGACTGAGGTAATTAATATGTGTACACTGTATATAGAAATGAATATGTATGGACAACATTGGGTATACTTAGTGACAAAGTGTGACAGGTTTGCTCAGTACTTAATAAGTTCTCACTGGCATACACTTCATAACTCAAGTCAAAGAATACAGATAAGTCTCCTGAGCACTTTGTGTGTGTGTTGTGTGTGTGTGTGTGGTGTGTGTGTGTGTGTGTGGTGTGTGTGTGTGTGCAAGTGTGTGTGTGCAAGTGTGTGTGTGCAAGTGTGTGTGTGCAAGTGTGTGTGTGTGTGCAAGTGTGTGTGTGTGTGTGCAAGTGTGAAAACTCATTTTCAACCTCCATATGCATATATAAAGCATGATTTGTTTATAACGTATGCAATATATAATATATAATATGCATACATAACTGCATGTAGATATTTGTTGTCTATTTTTAGCTGTTCCCTTGAATTTGAGGAAGAGCGTAGCGGCGTCGTAATCAAGTGCGGGGGTTTCAATGAGAGGATGCTGGTGAGTCTTTTTTTTACCTTCCTCAGTTACATAATGGCTTCATTAATTTACTTCTGTTGTTTCAGTCCTTTATTATCTTACCTTACTTTCTCTTGTGCTGCAGAATCATTTTCTGCATCATCCCTCATTTATTTTCATCATACATTACCCTTGCACCTTGAATTCCATCATTTACCTTTCTATACCTTTGCGTTTATCTTCACTTACAATTCACCTTCGTGTAAGTAAGTCATGTACCATTGTTTGTTAACTGTTGGACCTCGTGAACAAGGTCATGGATGCCATCTTTAGATTCAAGTTCACTGATGAAGACCTTCGAACCCACATCGAAGCATCGAAAACCCATTACCAAAACGATTCGCTCAACCCGTCACAGTTTAATTGGTAAATATTATCAGTAATTTAATCATTAAGGAGTTGTGAGGTTCAATAGTCACATCCACCCTCTGATTTCATTTTCAACCTTGCCAGCTTATTCCCAAAAATACACTGGGTTTTTATTTAGGAACCTGAAATATTAAGTATTCGATTTGAAAGTGGATTGGGCAGCAGTACTTGATTCATTTAGAAAATTATGCTGTGCTTCGAAAAATGAACAGACCTTTGTTTCAGTTTCCCTAAATTATTTGTGTCATTTTTAATTCGGTTATTTATGTTAATTTTTTAGTTTAATTGATTTCGTCTGAAGTAAAGTATAAGGCCTGCTGGTACATTAATATATTATACATCGTATCATATTACCATGCTGTGCCTGTAGTATCAAGCGTGAGATGTATGGGATTTTTTAAATATTTTTTACAATTTTTATCCGCCGCATGTTCAGCAGCACCTATGGATACCGTTGATGACAAATGTAAATAGGAGACAGCACATGTGTGGATGGCTGTGAAGTCCCCTGGAGGCAATATATTTACTTTTGGCCCATAGGACGAGTCTGGTCTTTTGCCTTCAGTTCTAATCAGACCTGGAGGCTCTTTAGAACTGGGGATGTCCACCTTCGCGAGTGCCCTCCACACCAAGTCATTGACTGCAAAGTGTATTATTATTATTTTCTTTTCATTATTATTATTTCTATTGCTATATAAATGAGTTTCTTCATAAAAGCCATCATGCTTAAACAATTAACATAGATGGACTAAATATATTTATCATTTTCAATATTATTGTGAGATTTCCATAAATGAGCGGATGTTGCGTGACGGAGCATCGCCAAAGCCTTACATGTAAGTCAGTAAGACATCATTCAGTCTGTTGTCTCTCGACTGTTTCAGTTCGAGTCACCAACGCAGTTGTACAGAGTTTCCAACCTGAAAGCTAACCGATAATAAATTGCGGAAGATGTCTGGTCGCATGCTGGTCACCTGTTGCCCCTCGCTCTCAATAAAGCTGCTACTCATAATAATAATTGTTATTAATATTTGTTATTATTATTATTATAATTGTTATTATTTCTATTTTCTGAATCCCAATGACTCCATTCAGCCATCATTCTCTAAAAGACGTTCCTGTAATTGTTGATTCATTAAATTTGTTCAATAAATGAATTTGTTTAGTGGATCTTCAAGAGGGCTACTCAGGGGTGCTCCCAACCCCCAGCAATGCCAAATAAAACTGTCTTTAAAAAGATGATGACAGAGGAATGCCTGAGAAGTAGTTCCAGAAAGTGAGCGGATCGTCAAGGGAAGGTCATTCCAAGTCGAGTGTCCTACCACCGATGTTTATTTTTGTTGCACATTTTCTCAGAAGACCATCTTGGCTGTTCAAAACCTGCTCCACACCTTTCTTATTCTGTACTTATTCTTCCTTTTCTTGCCTTACATTACCTTTTGTTGGATGCTACAGCATGTGGTTGTGTTTTCAATGTTGTGGTGATATTTGAAGGAAGAGGATGAGGACAGTTGGAGATAAGAGACGTGTGGGAGCTAGTGTTAGTGGAGGTGATGGCACCATTTAAATATGGAATTTGTCTGTTTCAGCGTACGTCTACACGTATCTGAAGAACGAATGCGTCAGGGAATCTGTCTTGAGGTATGTAATCAATTGAACTCAATTAGCCAATCACTCTGTCAAGCAACCAGTTAACCGATCTATAAGAGCTGTGACTTGAATGTCCCCAGCACATTTTTTGAATAGTCTGGAAGACTATTGCATGCAGTAGGTCATTCATATGACTAGGAAGTCACTAGCATCTATAGCCTCTCTTTTATGAGCCATGCTAAGAGTGTTATATCAGTTCATCAGATGGCGATAAGAGACGTGTGGAAGCTAGTGTTAGTGGAGGTGATGGCACCATTTAAATATGAAATTTGTCTGTTTCAGCGTACGTCTACACGTATCTGAAGAACGAATGCGTCAAAGAATCTGTCTTGAGGTATGTAATCAATTGAACTCAATTAGCCAATCACTCTGTCAAGCAACCAGTTAACCGATCTATAAGAGCTGACTTGAATGTCCCCAGCTCACTTTTTGAATAGTCTGGAAGACTATTGCATGCAGTAGGTCATGCAGTAGGTCATGCGTATGACTAGCCTCTCTTTTATGAGCCATGCTAAGAGTGCTATATCAGTTCATCAGATAGTCAGTCGGCCACTCAGTCAATCAATTATAAATTAGCAAATAAGCAATTAGGCACCCTAGCACAGCCAAGGTCAAATGAGAAGGCATTGCACATGAGTTTAAAAAGTCGTTAACAGTCATAATGATTGTTTAAAAGATAGCTCTTAAGCTGTAACTTGAATGTCTCCAGACATGCCACTTTTTGTGTAGACTGTTGCATACAATTGGTCATGCAGCACGTAGGACCAGTCGCCAAAACCTTGCAGAAGGCTGTGGTACTTGTAGCTCTAATTGGTACACTAACTCTACAGTGTCAGTTGGAAGATACGATGACGAGGAGAGGACTGGCCACCCGTCCTCATATGCAGAGAATATGAAGTCGCTAATTCCTCATGCCCATAGCTGCCTCGAGGCTAGCTTAATTAACTGCTGCTATTCAGCCCCGACGCAAATACCTAGCGAATGTTTGCTACAACTCTAATTGTAAGATTATTTTGCAATTCTGTGCTCAGTAGCTGTAATGTTTTCTGTCATTTAGTGCCTGCATGGTCGACGTTCTACTCAGCATCTGGAATCAGCGGCTTAAAGAAGTTTGCAGTGAAGCGAAAAAAGCTCATCTGAGGTAATTAATGTGTACTTAGTAATAAGTGTGTGCATGGTCATACTTAGTAATAAGGTGAAAATATACGTTCACTTAGTAATAGGTACTCATTGCCCACCATTGCTTATACTCTAGTCGAGTTAGATCACTCTGTTTTCTTTAAATTTCTTGAATATTCTTTTTTTGTTCTTCAGAGGCCCAATTTGCAAAGCTGGACTGGCATTTAACTCAACTAAGTTAACTGGAAATTGTGATTATATATAAATGCAAAGTGAAATTATGTTTGCGATAGGCCAACGATAGGGGTCATCTTATTGATTTCTTAGTTTTGACACAGACGTTGCTAATTGATTAATTACAAATCTGGACTATAGCAAACATAGGCGCAATCACGTCCTAAAAGTTGAGGGGGACCAAATGAATCACGTCCTAAAAGTTGGGGGGGACCATAATGATAAAGTCAATGGGACCACTCAAAAGTTGGGGGGACGCGTCCCGTGGGTCCCATAGGGTGGTTGCGCCTATGATAGCAAAGTCATTTTGTAATGAAGGAATCTGAATTGAGTTTCCATAGGTGCTTTGTTTGGGACCATAAAGATTTAAATATTGCAACTGGCATTGTAATGTTATAAGAGTTTTTGCTGTACTTATTATTTTATTAACAACATTATAATTATTAAGCACTGCCATCTAATGACCAAGCATCAAATTGTGAGAGGACTTGCTCAAAAGGTCCTCTACTACACAGTAACTGTATCAGGTAATGCAAATCAAATCCATGCTCTCTGCATCATGAAAATAAGATTGTTACAATCATTGTTCTAAGGGTTTAAACCGTTTTATATTTTCTATATGAGGTTCTTGAGCTATGTAGTTTCTATATATAATCTTTGGTACGGAGCTTAAAATCATGCAGCCTAGGGCGAAAATAAATTTTTTCACGTCCTCAGGAAATAAACCATGGAGCACATGATTTGCCTTCCTGCTCACTGCCTTTAAGAGTTTAATCTCTGCTTTCAAGGTCATAGCTAGGAGGTGTTTGAACACCCCTGAAATGAAATAATGTAAAAATGATATAATGCATTTGGTAACACACAATGCAAGAACTACATGTTAGGGATAATTCGGTGCAAGAGGAAGCTAGGAGAGAGACCAGTAAGCATTACAATGGTAACTGTAATGCTCTGCATATACTGACTAAATGGCCATAGATACTGTTTGAATTAGTGCATACTTAGGCTAGATGTTTGTTAGCCAGAGGTCTGTTTTGCCAGCTGCTTTAGTAAAAGCATACTTTTTATTGCAATTGTTCTGTAGGCGGCAGTCAGTGTTTGTGTGGGAGCTGGGAGCTTTGTAGATCCAGAAGACCTACCTGGAGCCAGCCATCTGCTCGAGCATCGTGAGCCCACGAACTTTGTAAATATAATTGGCAATTTGCATAGTGCCACTTAAAGTAAAGGCGCTTCCAACTTCACTGACAAATGGAGAGATTTTTAGGCACTTGCGGAACAGTTCAAAAGAAAAAGGGAAATGTAGGTCCTAAGCTTATCTTATGCGTGCCATAGGTCTAAATTAATCCACTCTAATGTAATCTAATCTAATCCCCCATGAATCACTTATTGTTATTACTATTATTATTATTATTACTATAATGGCTCTATGCAAGTGCTCTGAAGCATAAATACATCCACAATAATCCAGTGTGATCTGATTAAATGTAATCCAGGTGGTTGATTGGTTTATTGCATGTGATTGCTTGCTTGGTAAATTGATTGATCTGGTTGACAGTTTTCTTCATGGGAAGCAAGGATTTCCCAAAGGAGGATGAAATTGACACATTCCTATCTGCTCATGGAGGCTCAGAGGATGCCTTCACCGAATGCGAGCACGTGATGTACATCATCACATCGAGAAATAAAGGTGTTACAATAATTATTACTAACAGTGATCAATAATTTATTATTATTAATACTACTATTATTATCATGCATTCATACTATGAATTTTAATCATGCTTCATTGTTTCAGCATGAAACAATATTATTATTATTTATCGATAATGCAGATATATTTCGTTGACAATACGGTGGTGGTTGTGTGTGACAGTGGTGAAGGTGAGTGACAGTGGTGGTGGTGTATTGGGTAGTGTGTGGCAGTGTCTTTAAATTCTTCTGGATCGTCTTTTAAATTAGTTAATTCATAATTCATCAAAAGAGGCTTAAAAGTGCTGTCTTTTTTCTTCTAGAAACTGATTGACCGACATGAAGGTTGAAGCTCCTGATTCAGAACTTCTAAACAACAGCTGTTGCTGCTTTCTACAGTTGACCCTGACCGTGACGGATGAAGCCATCAACAATCTCGACAAGGTTTGTTTCAAATGATGGTAACACTGGGTTATACCAGAGTTTATGCTTTAATGAAGCTGGTTTGAAGGAGATCGCACTGTACGGCAACCTTTTCTTGGCCTTGTTGCTGAATCTCTTTATAGTGTAATCTCATCGTTGCAGCCTCATCATAGCATTGGCCAACTAGTAGCAGTTCTGTTGTAATCCTCTTCAACATTTCTCTCATCCTGTCCCTCTATCTTCTCCTCTAACTGTTCCCCTCCCAACTCTTAACAATGCCCTCCTCGTCTATTCCTCTTCACTTTCTCTTACCACCCTCCTCTCTTCCTCTTTTTTCTTCTACTCCTCCCACTGTTTCATCTACCTTCTCCTCCTCTCCAAGTTTTTCAGCTTTTTTCCCTCATCCTTCTCCAGCTCATCCTCTTGCTTCTCCTCCTCATCTTAGTGCACGCAAATTTTTATAACTGTTAGAGACATTTTAATCTCTGTGCATAGGTCATTTTGACCGTCTATCAATACATTGTGATGCTGCAAACTACCGGAGCCTGTCGGAGAATTTACAATGAGCTGAAGCAGATTAAAGAGAACGAGTGGAAGTGGGGTCATCAGATAACCATTTCCCGTTTCCTCTTGGTACTGTCAGGTAGCCGTTTCCCGTTTCCTCTTGGTACTGTCTAGTAACCATTTCCCGTTTCCTCTTGGTACTGTCAGGTAACCGTTTCCCGTCCAACAACTGGCTGTTGCAATGCAATGATACCCTCCGGAGGATTACATTGTTGGCAATGACCTTCTCTTGATCTCTTCAAATTCGATGCTGAGGCAACTAGTATTTGTTGGTACTATTATTATTTTAGTATTATTATTTAATAATCTCTTATTATTTATAATTGTAACAAATTCATTTCTTCACGAAGACAATGGACTCATATGCTGTCTTATTGAGTTGACTCATTTAAGTTTGGTTCGTGATTTTTTTTTTATCTAATTGCCATTAATTATATGCCATCCCTGTTATTATTCTTTATCATTATTTTTATTATTTAATATGTTTGATATTTATTCTTCTTCTTTTATTATTGCTATTGTAACAAATATATTTCTTCATAAAGGAATTCATGTGAAGACTAAGTTGATTAGAAAAATAATATTTTGATAATTTAATATTTCTTTTGTTGCCATGGGGTACTTTATTCGAAATAATAAAATTGGTGCATGTGAAATGGCTACCCCTCATCTATGTCAATCAAGGGCTTAATGAAGGAGCCAGTGAAAGCCACAGCGTTAAGACGTTGTATATATGGAGATATGCTGGAGCAAAAAGTTTGGAGTTCCCAGTGGCTTGTGTTAGATGGCTGCCATATCTGAGATAAAATCAAGACCTTTGTTGCTGATATTTAATATAAATTAATTTTTATTATTATTTTTATTATTTCTGTTATTTATTGTTTACTATCATTTATGCGCTTTTGATGATTCTTGATTTAAACAGTGAAAATAATACAGCGATTGATGATGTCATGTGATTTTGTTGCAGGAGATACGCAAAATGGTCGATCAGCTGACACCTGACAGAGTGAACATTGTGGTGCAATCCTGGTCCTACGAAGATGGCATTTGCAATGAGGTTTGTCCGCACTTCGGCACGCAATACACCATTCGAGGTAACTGTATTTTATTTTTAATAATGAATGTTATCAATATTTTTATTATTATTAGCTATTATAATTGATATTGTTTTCTTTTCAAGCTGAACATTGATAGTTTCTATTATCGTCATCAACCAATTTAAAAAGTTTGGGGTTCCCAGTGGCTTGTGTTAGCTGGCTACCATATCTGAGATAAAATCAAGACCTTTGTTGCTGATATTTAATATAAATTAATTTTTATTATTATTTTTATCATTTCTGTTATTTATTGTTTACTATTATTTATGCGCTTTTGATGATTCTTGATTTAAACCGTGAAAACAATACAGCGATTGATGATCAGATCGGTATGTCATGTGATTTTGTTGCAGGAGATTCGTAAAATGGTTGATCAGTTGACAGCTGACAGAGTCAACGTTGTTGTCGAGTCTCGATCATACGAAGATGATGGAATTTGTAACGAGGTCTGCCCTCATTTCGGCACGCAATACACCATTCGAGGTAACCGTATTTTATTTTTAATAATGAATGTTATCAATATTTTTATTATTATTACTGCTATTTTGATATTGTTTTCTTTTTAAGCTGAACATTGATAATTTCTATTATCGTCATCAACCAATAAGTGATAAAAGCTACAGTTAACAGGGTAGTAACTATGTCTTAAATGAAAATGACAGCCCCTACATCTCCCCAGGTCTGTATTTAGCTAAAGTGCCTCAAAGGGGCATTATTATTATTTAATTTTAAATCGATAGCTACTGCTTCTCTTGTTTATTTTACCTTATGTTACTGTGCATCAGTCATATGCAACCACAAATCTTAGAGGAGAAATTTGTTTCGAGATTTGGGCTATAATCATCGCACTGACTGTACACTGTGGTAGGAAGATGAGACAGCGAGGGAGCGGACTGGCCAGTGACCACTCATCCCTGTATGCTGGGGTTGTGAAATCGAAGTTGCCGACTCTTCATGCCCATTGGGGTTGGATTGAGGAATGCTGCCTTCTCTGAATTTGTAAGCCAAGATGGACCAAAATTGGACTGAGATATACGATTAAATTCTACTCCTGCAATAACTTGTGATCATCCATTCATACTGTAAATTGCAATCATATTGAGTATTTCTCAGTTTAAAATATTAATCAGTCAATCAATCAATCAAAATTTACAAGAATTTAAAGAAGAATATGTTGGTATTGTTACCTACTCTTAGGTTGCAGATTGCTTCCTTTGTTATTTAAGCTCCAGAGAATGGACTAAATAATTATTATAAATTTGTTCCATGTAACGAAAACTTGAATTAAATTAAGAAATTCTGGAACGAGGATAGAACAAGACTACAGATGTTAATGTTTTACTCGGTCGAGAATTAAATGGAAAAATTATGTGAAACTTGCCAGTGAAATAATTGACTTTTAGTGTGTCTGCCTAGAAACTGATTTATTAAATGTTGCGTTCACATTATCCGTAACACACAAATCTCATAAATTATCAGTCAAAGACACTGTTCTGAGTGACATACATTAATTGTTCATGTTAGACATTTCTAACTGGAAGTGGAACAGCAGACATAAATTTTATGGAACTGAACTATTTCTAATTAGGTTGTGGAACCAGAACAAGAAAAAAATTATCTTTAGAGAGGAACAAAAACTGGAATAAAAATGGTAACAGCGGAATATTATGAGAATAAGAATAGAAATTATTGCCGGAACAAAAAACACTGTCCTTAACTCACTCTTCCATGCTCTCATTTTATGTTTGCTCTGTCATTTACCTTCACTTAGGTAATTCACGTCCCTGTTTGTCAACTGTAGGCTCTGTACACAACAGTGATGAAACACGTATTGACTGTCGCAATCAGTGAGCAAAAATTCCAGTTGGCACTGAGGGACAGAAAGAACAACTGCACAAACGACTCCATCACAGTTTCAGGACTCGCCAGGTATAAGATATTTAATTGTTGGGTTTGGGAGGTTTCAACCCTGTGAGTAAAATGTTCAACCTCTCGTTTATTGAAAACAATAACATAGGGAATTAATTTATGGATCTGCAAAGGAAAGATATTCGAGTTGAAAGCAAATAATCCTATTTGCTTAAATTGATTTGATTAAAAATGAAGAAGGTGCCAGTGATTAGTTTGTTTTACGTATCAAAAGTTCCAACTACAATTACTAATTGGTTGTTTGGCTAACTGTAATTGATTGGTTCTGTTTAATTGATTGCATAATTGTGCTTGGTCGATTTAATGCTGGTTTCATTGTTATTCCTTGAATGATCAATTTTCGGATTGTGATTGGTTGAATTTTAATTTCTTAATTCATTGCTTGTGATTGCCTATTTGTTTGAATTTGTTCTGGTTGATAGGGGTGTTTCTTGGAACGGAGAAGTATGATGAAGAGGGTGAAACGGACAACTGTCTAAGCATGGCGGGTCAATGAATGCATTCACCGAATTCGAAATCATGTGTCATTGGTAGTCAAATTTACCACTGTAGATTTCTGTTTCTGTAATTCGGTGGTGCGTAAACAGTTTTAAAATATTGATGATAACAAATAATAATGAAAATAATAGAAGAATGGATGCTCGTTTGATGCCCTCAATTGTTTTTCCTGCTATTATGGTCAATGTCGTTATTATTATTATTTATTTTATCATTGTTATTATTCTTATGAATCTGGTTGCAGGTTCAAATCCCCACCAGGGCAGAAACTTGTGGAGAATTCTACTCCATCCGCACCCAGTCAGTCTACTATAATCAACTGTATTCTAACTGTTGGTGGGCAGATGAATCAAAGATGATGGGAAGGACTGACCACCCGCTCTCATTTGAGTTTAGCACACAGCGTCCAAGATATTAACAAATTAATGATTTTAATTGCACTCATTGACTACATTTTTGACAGTTTTTCACATTTAAACAGCGCAGACAAAATCAATCAATTAATCGTGGTTATATTTTGGAAATTAATCCATTAAAATTGTTGTTATACTTTGGTTGTTGTGGTATGTTTGTAGCTTCGACATAGAAGTGAATCAGTCATGTGTCAGCATTTTGTTAATTGGTTTCAGTGATTGCATGGAGATGAGCTTTCGCCTTCCTCAGGTAAATCGTAACTTAACCTAACTTGCTTTGGGCTGGGACACCTTGGTTTTCCTGTCTTCCCTATTTGTTATCTTTCCTAGCTTACCATACGTAGAGTAATTATGAAACATCACTGGTGTGAAGAGCAGAACATCCAGATACAAAGTGGGATCAATTCCTGCTACCCTCCCAAAGCCCACTCGTCTTATCATTCATTCACTCATTTAAGACATTTATATAGTGACTCTTCAAAAGTATCTCCTCAGATGCGATCTCGACCTAACCACGGCTAAAGACAACAGTCTTATGAATAGAAAGTAGTCTCAAAGGCTATCAATTGCTAGATGGCGATGGTAAAATGACTTGTAGGACTTAATTGACTGCCATTATTGCCATATGGTTAAATATGACTCCTGCAATAATAATTGCTATCAACTGTTATGATACCGTCAATTGTATTCATATTGTTTCTCATTAAAAAATATTAAAGAATATTATTATTATTGTAATGTTCTCTTAGGTTGAAATTCTGCTATGTACGCTTGTTTTGCAACTTTGCATCAAGTGCCGCATCATTGTCGTCACAGAGACATGTCAGCCTTGATTCTTGACCGCAGTAATTGAACAATGAACAATGATGGAAAAGATCTCTGCCATGCCAGCATTGTCACATCAAGAGTTGGAGACCTTAACTTAGACCTTCTCATGCAGATCTGCCCATTGGGCAACCCAATTTTAAAGCTTTTTTAAAGCTGCAGAGTTGGAGAACATCATTAAAAATCTTCTCTACACATGTTGGTCCAGGGCAACTTTACCTCTAGAGAGATATTTTAAAGGATAGTATATGAAAAAACCTATGAAAATTGGAATTGATGTTTGTGATGCATTACACATGGACTAGACATTCCTGCTCTTTGGGTGCAATACATGATGAAGTTGATGAAGTCTTAAAAAGTATCATAATTTTTAATCTGACGATAGGAAACAGCTGGGAAATTATAGACCTACATCGGTGTTACCACATTTCTCTAAAAAATGTAGAAAATAATAATTTGTTTAAAATAGTTTCATCGACAGATGCATTTTCAGTTATATTTAGCTATGGGCAAACAACTTTAAAATATGCTGTTAACTCTCATAGCTTATTTTATTTTAAATGTATACATGTTATCGCTATATGCAATGTAATTAATATGTCCTTGTCATATGCAAATAAAGGCTACTTACTCATTTGCTTATCTAAATGGAAGATTAGTGTCATACATAACCCTGAAGAATATTTTATTTTGTACAATGGTGAGTACAGTTTTTATGAGGGGCATTCAACAAACATGGTTGTTATGGAAGTGTGTGACAGGACCTAGAATTACTTATATTGCTTTAGTAGATGTATTCGTTATGCAATTAGACTTGGACATTAAATCTCTATTACCGAAATCGAGTGGTTACCAGCACTTGACAGTATTACCATAGGTAACCACAGTAGGTCTTTTGACACTTGACCCACCTTATAACCTGCTAACATTTCTTTCTAATTATTAATATCTTCATCACATTTAATTTCTTCGACCTGCTGAATAACTCCAATTACCCTGACGCGACTCGCTAAAATTGTATAGCTGGTAGTTATTTAAGACAGGATAACAAATTAGTCCACTGTAAAGCTGGACTATATCTGTCTTCATTTCAACAGAGCTGCATTTCGAAAATCGTTTCAGACTCAAATTAAGATTCAATTCAATTCAGACTTACATGAACTTTCCACTGCAAGTATCCATACCTCTTCTGGCCTGCAAGGTGGTTCATACTTTTTCCACTGCATAGACACCAGTTGGGATTGTCACTCATTATGCACTTGACACGAATCTGTCAAGTAGTTGAAGACAATTTTTCAGCCTAAAACGAATCACAGCAGCAGTTTGATACCTGATTGAAATAATATTATAGCAAATCATTTGGCTTAATACTGAAGTACTAAATCCATTTAATTGGATTTAAATATTGTGTTTTCCAAGGCAGATGTCTACAGAAACTTTCAAACGGATATTCTTAAGTGTTCTCTGCGCCATTCCGACAGAAATTGTGGGAAACATAGTTATAGTTGTGCATATTCAATTCCTCTTGAAAGCAACAATTCATTTTCTTCAACCTGTTGAGTACAGGTAACTCTCATTACCTTCAGAAAAATCATTAGCTGGCACCGCAGAGGAAAAAGCAAATGCCAAGGTATGAAGGTCCGCACATCATCAAAAACTTTACAAGTATAAAACAAAAAGCTATAGGTATATCGGTTATAAATGCATCAATACCAGGAAGATTTACGTTGTGAAAGTCAATGATGAAATTTACTTACATTCCAGAGAGAATTTTCCATGTGTACAGATTAGACTGATTAGTTCTCAAAAATCAGCCATGAAGACGTTTCCTTCAGAATTAACACTTAAACCGACCTACAAAAAAGTAGTATAGAGATGTTGTAATGAGAGCTCATGTGAATTAGAAGGAAGCCCTAAATAATTTTTATATTTTCTGCAATAGTCTCACGTGAGCAAATTTTTTTACAAGCATTTATTTGTAAAAGGCATAAACACAACTAGCAAAATTTGTCAGTAACGAAGATTGGTGAAGAAAGTAAATTGACTTCTCACGAGCAAAAATCAAATAAGAAATATTAGTGGAATGTACTAGAACGCTCAGGACAGATATCTATTGGGTTGTAGGCAGAAAAAATTGCAGGCGAGTTTTCTGTGGAAATCACCTCAAAATACACAGAACTTTTAAAAATTTCAGAAATTATTCATATAGGGGACCGTTTGAACTCAGAAACCCACCCCACTAAATGTTTCCATGGATGTTATCTGTATGACGAAAGACATACTTATTTAACAATGTACAGTTAGATAGCCATTGCGTCAATAGCTGAATGTCACCTATTCAGGACAGTATATTATAATTTTAAGCAATCCGTCTCATGAAGCTATTATCCGTATAGATCTTCATCTCACTCGTACTATGCTGATCATCTTGATCATTTTGTTCCCAGTACTATAGGATTGCTCCAGTCCAACATCAGGTGCTTGCTTGCGATTGGTCCACCTGTCTGAAATGACCACTCTTCCTGAATTCCATAACAGTGGTTCTCAGTGCCCATAGTTGTCCGATGCCCTCATCACAGCTGGACATATTCAGAGCCAGATGGATCAGTCTCTGTAGGTCCTTTCCACACCACTCTTCAATGCCATCTGAACATTCCTCCCTATTCTGTTCATGCCCTCCATCATTCCCAACACCTGCACCTTGATCCTCCTCCATTACTCAGGGCCAAACCGAGTTTCTCTGCGACCCTGCTCTAAATAGTGACTCTTCGAGGGGTGCTTTACATAAACTTCTGCAGGCTGTCTGTTCTGTTAGTAATGAAGATTTATGTATTCTGTAATTTTGCTTTCTTGTGGGTGGAATATTATTATTATTAGATACCCACACGCAATCACTGCGATTACAGAATTAAACAGCACAACGAATAGAGCCAGTGTTGCCACTGAGGTTTCAGAAATAAACCCAGATTTCCTTCCGAAAAAAACCGAGACTATTGATATAAGCTATTTCAGACCCCTCTGTTCAAACTAAGTTGGTTTTTCGCTTGTTCGTAAGGGTTAAACAAATTTTCGTCAAAAGAGTCTAGTAAAATGTAATTAAAACTTTAAAATATCAATTGTTAAAGTTGTCAGAGACTCGGCATACATACTGACAATAAGCTTATCGATATAATTATGCGCAGCGGGTCGAACCGACCAGAATTGTAAACACATAACAAAATGCCAAAATGGCTTAAGTTCCAAAATTTTTAAGTTGTCTGAGGTTTCCAGTCAAATTTTCCGAATACACCAATAATCCAACGTTTTAACCACCTCGAATACTCTGCAGCAACTAGGCTATTATATCACTAGAGGATTGACCTACACACAGTGTTATAGATGTCAAAACGGCTTAACAACGAAAGCGACCTGACCTACTTTGAAATGTCAAAAAAAGACTCAAAATGGTTTATTTCTGTGCAGAGCTATTCTTCATGTTAAAAATTATTTGTGAATTGACAACGTGAGATCTTGATTATGAAGTTCAAAATTAAAATTAGTGGAAAAGTATGTATCACAACCATGTTATATTGAATTTCAGAATATTCATGTGTTCTAAATACAAAAATGTCAACTCACCAAAATAAACCCAGATTTTGCCCCAAAAAACAGAAACCCAGGCGAAGGCCAAAATCCCATATCTAGTGGAAAAAACCCAGCTGTGGCAACACTGAATAGAGCTGCCAACTTTTGATTTTTCCATTCCGGGACGCCCGTTATCATATATTCACTAGATAAAATTATGACATTTGGGCTATACCAATTTACACCGTCCACATATAATTATTGCACAAAGTCGTGAAAATCAGAACGTCATAGATCTCTCAAAAAAGCATTAGGACAGGCATAGAACACAATATGCAACTGAATGCCATACAGTGGTTTGTAAAGTTTTCAAGAATTGAACCCAGAGCTGTCGAGCATTCGATGTTCAACCAACAGGCCGCAGAATCACCACACAACTTGCCGTGTTTAGTGTGCAAAATAACATTTTGTCAAGTGCATCACTACCACAAATTCCGGGACAATTTGAGATCAATCCGGGACGCGGGTCGCACCTGTAGGGCCGATTCCGGGACTGTCCCGGCGAATCCGGGACGGTTAGCAGCCCTAACAACGAACTTCTGGTGGGTGGGATGAAAGCGAATTAAAAATTCTCAAGAAATATTCTTGCCGAATCACCCAATTTAAACTTTCGTCTAAATGACACAACTAACCGCTTTTGTGCTTTTCTGTAAGTTTTCTGTCGCCTATAACTTTTGAAAAAGCTCAGAACCAAAAAATGGCGTCGGAGTCGTTCGGTGACTCGGCGTCGTCTGATGGCTAGTGGCTGACGCAATCTCGTCTCCCATTGGTCGAAACCTGACCCATTTTCTCTCCCATTGGTCGAAACGTGACCCATTTTCTAAAATGCGCGAAAACGACACTGTTAGAAAATCACGAAAGCGGCAACGATTTGCACCATTTGCACGATGATGACGCGTCACAGATGACGAACCTGGGAAGGGTCGCGCAAGGGCTTATGGTCTATCAACGAAGCGGTCCTCTTTTCTCGTGTTAAAATCCATTGGTTAAGTCGTTTTACTATAATAATAATAATAATTTTTCTTTAATTCAACGCCTGCAAGGGCACTACGCTTTATATGTACAACCTATCGGCATCCGTACCTCTAATAATTTCTCTTGTTTTAAGCGTATTTTAAGAGCGCACACACACGAGCAGTAATTTGTTAGTTAAGTTTGTTATTTTTACTCTTGTGGTTTCTAGAACAGTACTACCAAAGACCTTATACTCTAATATCTTTGGTACTACTGTTATTGTTGTCACTTGTCACTGAAGTTTGTGTTCCCCAGGTCTATCGTTTTGAAAACCTATGTCATCTTTAACTTTTCAATGCTACCTACTCCCTCATTGACCAGCTTAATAGGCCCCCTCTTAGCAGGACTTTGTCCCTTTGGTGGGCATGTTGTTCCCAATCAACGCCACTGTAAGTAAGTAAGTAAGAATATTCTTTATTATACCATCAGCAAACGCACAGTAGTTTACAGAGGAAATAAATAATAGAAAACAGAGTGTCAAAACTAGGAAAATCGGTTGGCAGAAAGCTTGAACGGGTAAATTTTCTTAAAAGACCGTTAAGATGTTTACGCTCCACTGGGAAGCATATTGATCTCGTTGGTAGAAACCATAGATATTATACAAACTCAATATACTGGTTCCACGCTTAGCAGTTGTCTGATCTATGTTTTAAAAGAGCAGCTGTCACCGATAGCAGAGAACCTGAACGTGCGCAAAGATTAGTTTCCATTGAAAATAATGACCGTCTGGCAGTTCTGTATAGTAGTAGTATAAGCAACTTTTGCGGCTCGTTTCTAACCTATGGCGATTGCTTTAGCTGCGATACCATCTGAGCTCTGTTCCATAACGGAATAAATTGTTTGTCTTTCCGCTTTTGCTCACGTTTGCCAAGATGTAGCCTAGGAGAAGGCTATACGCGAAGCTCGAAGAGGGTGGCACTTGGGGGTTCAGATCTGGGCACTAACAGCTGTGACAAACTGCTTCGCAATTAGGGACGTGTTTTATGGTTTATGACCTTGGCATACCCCCACCATCCCTACAACGACGGATAAACCAACGGGTGAGCACAGTTTTTATAATTCGGAATTTGATTTTACTGTGTGATCGGTTGTCTGAGGTAATAAAAATAATGTCCTGGCAATTAGTTTGTCATCCCTGGTAAGCGTTTTCCTTTTGACCATTGTAGATTTGAACCCACCAGGTCAAAAAGAGGAGACTCGATTGATTTTGGTTATAAAATTTCGTTATAGGCTTTAACCATGTGCTTTCAGTCTGATATGTTTTATTGGTCATAAGACGATCAGAACTAAAATAACCTCGACATACTAGGTTTTGTAGCCGATAGATTTTGACTGAATCAATTTTGTGACTGTTTTTATGTTGTCACATGTCTCATGAAGTTGTCACATGTCTGAACAAATTGTCATGTGTCTTATATATTGGCGTCATATTTGTCAGTTTGCCCATTTGTTTGTGTCTGCCACTGTTTTGTTTCATGGAGTTGCCATGATTTTGCCTGGAATAGTCTCCCATACGCCTGTTACCTAGGGCTGAATCACCAGTGTTTTTTATAGGCACCTGAAGACTTATTTGCATCACCGGGATTTGACTGGGAGAGCCTCTGAGTGGGCTTCTAGAAGGGTGCTATATAATTTTTTAAAGGAATAAAGGAATGACTGATTAACCCAGTGTTTAAACTGCTGCTTGTGCCATAATTATGTACTTTTATATAATTAATCCATGTTGCCTGCTTGTTAAGCACATGATCTATTTCTTTGAGCACATTTCTGGTGGTAGGAAGAGACCTGGTATGCAATCCTCTGTGTGAAAGGGAGCCAATGCAGGAATCCCGCATAAGTTCAGTGACTTGGCCGAATTTTGGTACGTGCAGTTAATGTGTCCCCTACCCGAGAAAAAGAAACGACAGGTACGCTTGACGGCTGGAGTTTCGCAGCAATTAATCGCTTCGATCTCTATGTGGGTCGTTTATCGTTCTGCTATAAGTGTTGGCACTTGAGATCGAAAGGACTTGATGGCTGTTTTATGCGGCCATTTTGAATTTACTGCGGGATATTAAGTTAAATTGGATTCGCTGGAAAATATATGTGGGCAGTTTTATGCATGCTTGAAATGCGCATGAAGGAATTGGTTATTGGTTGAATGAGCAAATGAAGGATTGATTGATTGAAAGATTGATTGCATGAGTGACTGATTGATTGAATGAATGAATGGTTGAAGAATTGATTGAATGATTGATCAAACGAGTGAATGAATGATAGTAAAATTGACTGATTGGATCATTGATTGAAGAATTGATCGAGTGATTGATTAAGTGCATGATTGAATGCCAGAGTACTAATGCTGTTTACACACGTGTGACAATATTTGGATGACGTTCATGATTCAATGATTGAAAGAATGAATGATAAAACAAATGAAGAAATGAATGAAGAGATGCGTGGAGGAAATGAATGAATGAATGAAAGAAATGAATGAGTGAGTGAAGAAATAAATGAATGAATGAATAAATGAAGAAATGAATAAACGAATGAAAGAAATGAATGAATGAATGAAGAAATGAATTAACGAATCAATGAATGATGGAAATGAATGAATGCCAGGGTGAGTGAATGAATGAATGCTGAATTGATTGAATGATTGATTGATTGATTGATTGATTGCGGCGTCAGGTCAGAGATGTTGTGTAGACTTTAGGTTTACCCAGGGTGAGAATTGCCGGGGGTTTGGGGGGTTTCAACCCCCCAGTCTTTCTTAGAGCCCCATGTTAAAGTATGTTTTTCACATCAAAATTCCATGTGGATCATAGTCCAACCCCCCAGTTATTTTTCCACAATTCTCACTCTGGGTTTACCAGAAAAAGTGGAACAGTCTCAGAAGCAACAGCGCGACCTTGCCCCGTTTGTTTACCTTGCCCCGTTTGTTTACGTGCCCTAGTGTAGTCCACCCTGCTACTAGGCCGGTGTACACAGCCCCAATTGAAACAGTCGGGAATGGGGTTCTATGCATGAGTTGACCTGGCGCGTAGGTGGGTAGATCTAGGGGTGTTGATCGAGTGACGTTTTCGTGGGGTGTTTAGTGTTTACGATACAAATGGATGTCAACCCTTAACATATTCATGAAAAATAAGATGTCTTTATCAGTTGACATTTGAATTGAGAACGGACTGTGTGCAAGACTAATGGAACATGTATTTATTTGTTCTTGTTTTGTTGGTATGGGGTCGTGGTTGCTTGTGAGAGGAATGGAGCATTTATTAGTTAGTGCTTTCATAATGGAGCAGTTATTAATTAGTCTTTCATAATGGAGCAGTTATTTGTTAGTGCTTCAGTTTTTCGTAAAGGTTAGTACTTTCATGTAAGAACATTTGGTGTGTTTCCAGATTGACATTTTCCTACAGGAATTGGATGTTACTCGAATTCTACAATTCACATGAATTCTACAATTTATTATGAATATTTGACTTCTTCAACATGCGTCTGTCTGTGTTGTTAGACTGACACGATAATTATGTTTATGGTCGTCAGTAAAATGCATTGACTGATTGATTGATTGATTGATTGATTGATTGATTGACTGACTGACTGATTGACTGATTGATTGATTGATTGGTTGTTTGGTTGGTTGGTTGGTTGATTGATTGATTGACTGACTGAATGACTGACTGATTTATTGATTGATTGATTGGTTGTTTGGTTGATTGATTGACTGACTGACTTACTGATTGACTGATTAATTGATTGGTTGGTTGGTTGATTGATTGATTGATTGATTGATTGATTGATTGATTGATTGAGCTTGTGTGCTTTTAGAGACTGTTAAAACTGTACTTTCTGTTGAACTCTAAGGCTGATTGTTGATTTTGACAGTGTTTTACTGTAAAGCTTCCTAGAAGTAAATTGCTACCGACAATGTTATAGAAATTGTTGCAAATGCAATTGGTTGATAGATTGATTGATTGTTGATTGATTGATTGATCGATTGATTGATTGATTGATGTTCAGTTTTCAGACACTGGGTTATTGTGGTCGTGCATGTCTATGGTTGTATGGGTTGTGGAAATGTCTGGAACATGGTAGAATCAATTAATGCTGATAATATTTGTTCATTAATTCATACAGAATATTTATTTGCAGTGAGATTAGACAATATATAGGATAACTTAACAGGTGATGTCCAGTTTAACTGGAGTCGAATTTAACTGTATGGCAACTTGCAAGGGGTCAATTTGACCCACTGCATATTTTACATATCTTGCCCCCTAGGGAATGGAAGGCAGAGTCAACCTTATGGGGCTAACACGCCTTCTTCTGAACTTGACCCCACCGTGTTACCATTCAACCCGTGCCTCGCACTGTAGATATTTTGGGAACAATTCTGCATGTTTTTGCAAGTATGCTGTGATCAGTAATTAATTGTCTGGTGGTCGAACACTGTCTGGACGGTCTGATGATGGCGTTTTGGTTCTCGGCTGTGATTCACATGGGCCCTCTATCCAATCCAGCTGCGGCTGTGATGAGTACACCAGCCGTACGCTGTTGTTTGTTTGTATGTGCACTTTTTATAGCACCCCTTCAAGCTTTCTACTCAGAAGCGCTCCCGACTAAGCGCGGACACTGCATCGGAGTTTCACGCCGAAGCGCTGAGCAATTGCGAGTGAAGGACTTGCCCCCAAGGCCCCTACACGGCAACTTGAGGTGGATTCGAACCTGCAGCCCTCCAGCTGCAAGGCAACGAGCATACCCACTACACCACCGCGCCCCACGCGGTGAGAAGATGAGATGGCGAGGGAGAGGACTGGTTACCTACCCTCGTATGCCGAGGCTGAGAAAATGAAGTTGCTGACACAGTTGTTAAAGCACGCTTGTCTTAGGGTTTGCTTAAGGGACTACTTTTCTTTTTCTTCTTTTTCACTCAGATGTCTAGCTGTTGGCAATGTGAAATGGTACCTGGTACAACCGGACAATCTTGTGTGCCTTTGGGACTGCTGGCCACAGTGACTTTTGCCCGCATGACTATATGTGTGATTGCGTGCTGGGACTGTGGACGTGATTGGCGTGCAAGGTGTTGCAAGCTTTGATTATTTTGATTGCGTTGATTGATTGGATTTGCCTGCGGGACATCAGCGTGCATGCTAATTTCGTCGGTGTTTTCCACGCACTTCGGAATTTAGATTGGCAGATTTGTCTTTTCGATCTCCTTTATTATGCTATAACAGCTTTTACGAGTTCAGACATCTTCTTCCGCATAATTCCAGCATCTGTGAATTAATTTAATTATTATTGTTATTATTATTCTTATTATCGTCATTATCATCATCATTTTTATTATTATTTTTCCCCGAGGTACACATAATCCCTCAGGAATCTATAAAAAAAACTATGCTAGAAGCTGTACTGCTGTAACAGTTGTTTGACTGTTGAGCTGTTATTATTATTATTATTATTATTATTATTATTATTATTATTATTATTATTATCATTATTAATTTATTATCAATTTTTAATTTATTATCATTATTATTTTTTTTATGGCCCCAAGGTTCATATGATCCCTCAGGATTATTTTTTTAAATTTTATTATTTTTTGCCCCAAGGTATTTGGGATGCCTCAGGGACTTAAATATTAATTAAGAATAGAATAAAAGTTACGGCATCTAATCGTCGTAGGCACCGCGGAATGCAACCGCATTGAATCTCAGGATCATTTTTTTATTATTATTACTATTATTATTGTTATTATTATGATTAAGTTATTATGATAGTACTATTACTATTATTACTATTACTCTTATTGTTGTTATCATCGTCATCTTCATCATCATTTATTGCTATTTTATTATCGTTATTTTATCATCCTACATCATAATTTTCACCAGCATAATCTGCCCTTTATGATCCTGGGAAGCTTTGGTGACTTTATCATCTTGATTTTATCATGTGAGGTTGTCCCTCTGCATGTGACTGACCGCTCTTTGAAACGACATTAATTATGAGTATATATACCCAGATAAGCACGCCAATGTTCCTCTGAGCGAACCCGAGCAGCCGTCGGAAGCACCTACAACTCGAGTGCTGTGGATGTCACACGTGCATGTGAATTTTCGAAGTAGTTCAGTTTTTTAAGTCGCACAGAGCTATAGTTATGCTGCACAGATTACGTGGCAGCATGCATGGTCACCTTTTACAGATTGTGTGTACGTGAGTGCATGCATGTGGGTTTGTGTGTACGTGAGTGCATGTTTGTGTGTGTGCACGAGCGTGCATGTGTGTGTGTGCAACTGTGCATACGTGCGAGTGTTTGTGAATGAGTTTTTGTGTGCGAGTATGTGAGTGTGCGTGCATGGCTGTGTGTGTGTGTGACTGTGTGTGTGTGTGCGTGTGCGAGTATATGTGTGTGTAAAGCATCCTAGAAGTACCGTAGATACTACAGAAATTGTCTTTGCATTACTCTGCTATACATACATTGCTTTGAAAACAATGGCAAATAAATATATGCATAATATGTGCATTTAAATGTATATTTACTTATATTATGAATATTATATATATCCATTATCAATGCATGTCATGCCTCTATGCGTACGTAATACAAGTTCTTAAACACGTGACATGTACGCACACATCTGTCTGCCTGTCACTCTTTGCCTGTCTGCCTGTCACTCTCATGTACGTAAGTATTGCGGTCCAATTAAGTCCTAGAAATCTGTTTGTCCTCAGCTTGATGCAGTCTTTGTTGTACTGTCACCTTTCCTACATAGCAAGGCAATCACTGTGGTTGGTGATCGCTGTGGTTGGTCGGTTCCTGACTGGTTTTCTCGGCCAGATTGCCTTCTGACGTCTTTCATTGTCTCATTTGTGTGTACCGTATCTCTGTCTGCCTGTCTCTGGCTATGTCTGTCTGTCTGTTCCTGTCTCTGTGTGTCTGTCTCTCAGTCTTTGTCTGTATGTCTCTTTCTGACTGTCCCTGTCTCTGCGAGTGTCTGTGTGTCTGTCTCTCTATCTGTCGCTGACTCTGTATGTCCGCTTATCTGTCTCTGTTTCTCTCAGTTTTTCTGTCTGTCTGTCTGTCTGTCTGTCTGTCTGACAGTTTAAGTCTGTCTGTCTGTGTGTCCATTTGTCTGCTCTCTCAATGGTCTGGATGATTTATTTAATTTTTCTGTCTGTCTGTCTGTCCGTTTGTCTGTCTGTCTTTCCGTTTGTCTGTCTGTCTGTCCGTTTGTCTGTCTGTCTGTCCGTTTGTCTGTCTGTCTGTCCGTTTGTCTGTCTGTCTGTCCATTTGTCTGTCTGTCTGTCCGTTTGTCTGTCTGTCTGTCTGTCAACATTTGGTCTGGATGATTTATTTATTTATCGAACCTTCAGAAAGTCTGAAGTGACAATCCGTCCAATTTACCGAACGACCGACTTCATCGACCGACTTCATCCGACGATTGCAACCATCGTCGTCGTCTCTCTGTCGCTAATGATGAACGGCGTCAACAGACAGCAGCTGCAGCAGCTGTCTTCTTGCAGCAAGAGTCCTGCACCAGCTGATGAAGAGCTTCGCGGAGAGAGAGAGAGAGAGAGAGAGACAGACAGACAGACAGACAGACAGACAGACAGACAGACAGAGAGAGAGCCTCTGAGGAGTTCTCTTGAAGTGGCACTATATAAATGTACAATTACAAGTACAAAATTTACAATATCCTGAGGCTGGGGAATTGTAGTTGTTAAAGCTTCATGCCCGTGTCTGCTTTCTTGGTTGCCGTGCAGGACCATTTTCGGTTGCCCTCCTTCTTTTTTCGTGGTTGGGACTGGCACTGTTAATTGTAAGCCAGTGGAATTTGTGGTTGCAGGTTGGTGTTGATTGGGTAGAAGTTTATTGATGTAGGGGAGAATTTTAGAATTTCCGATGATTTGTTTGTGGGGAACAATGGATTTTCCCAGTTTTCTTTCGTTTCTCAATATGGGCAAACCAGAAATTTTATTCTCCGGTTGGGGATGGGGTTGAAGGTGGGTGACTCTATCTATAGGATTTTGTTCTTTGGTTGAGGTTGGGTAACTCCAAATAGCCAGACAGACAGACAGTTAGACAAATGGAGACATTTAGACAGAAATACAGGTGTAGATTTATAGATACTTGTCTGACAGAGATGCATGCTGAATACTGTTCTTTTTCACTGGAGTTGGACTGGGAGCAACTCTGAGTAGGTTATCTTGGAGGGGCCCTATAGATGTCATCATCATCGAAATCCTTGGGCTAAACGCCCGTAGGTGTCCGGCGCCACTCTCTGTTTGAGTCTGTCTCGCGTCATGTTGCCCATCTTCAACCTGTCCGGTCTGCAGGTCCATACCATTAACATCTTGAACCAGCTAGACCACCTTGTCTGATGGAGAGAATATTGGGAGAGAGGCATGAAGGACAACCTGGGTCAGTGCCCGTATGTGTCCCACGCTCTCTCCCCCCCCCCGACTCTCTCCACTGGTCTGTACTGACCGGCCTGTGCATGTCAGCTCCACATCATGACACCTTGAAGCATCTGGGTCGCTATGTCACTTGTGCCGTGGTTTTTGCGGATTTCAATGGTCTTGGTCTTTTACTGCCAGCGTATCTCCACCCATCTGGCAAACCTTCCTCATTTTATCCGGGCTTAGGACCGGCACAGGGAAGTTGCTGGTTCCCTGTGGCAGAGGATGGATGCAGTTTAACGTCGTGCCCAGGACCTATAGATGTAAGTCCTCCGAATGAATGAATGAATGAACCAATAAACGAACGAAGATTGTGTACTGGCAGACACACACACACACACACACACACACACACACACACACACACACACACACACAGAATGACAGACTTGCACACTGAGGATATAGACAAACAGTCAGACACAGACAGACAGAAACATAATTATTATATCCAGGCAGGCTGACTTAGGCAGACAACCCAGTATATATTATAGAACCTTTTGTTTGAAGAATTATGGCTAGAAGACGGGGTGGGGGTGGTTACATGTTATTAGACCAAGGTGCCTTGTAAAAGGGATTGGTTCTAGGGTTTGGGGTAGGGGTTGTGTACATTATCGTGTTCTGCCATGCAGGTCCAAACTGGGTCAGAGGGCTAGCAGCAGTCTGTTGAACTTTGAAACCCATTCAACAATGTTTATCTGTTCTCTTGAAGGACTGTTCACTTAATGATATTCACAATAAAATGGTGGTGGTGGTGGGGGTGGTAAATTAATAATAATGTCATGGTGATAGACGTGACGCTTTCTCTCTTTTTCAACGTCTGTCCATTTGAATTCAACGCTCTAATCTGGTCACTTTCAAAGGTTTGCCTCACACCCTGAAGACGTTCATTCTTGAATTAATAATAGTCCCGAAGTCCCTGGGGAATGAAGTACCTCAGGGCAAAAAATAATAATAATGATGATGATAATAATAATAATAATAAATCGTTAAAAACAAAAGGCCTGTATATATAGGGCTTGAATCTAATCAATGGTTAATCGTGATTTTCACAACATTTTGAGCTAATATTTTGCATATAGCTTCCTAAGATATGTTAGTTTACAAACTGACCAAATATCATCAAATTCTGAGATGGTGTGGTGGGGACCATTGGTTGATTTGACATGGAATGACCCAAATATTTAATGATGAATGCAGAATCAACATCCCTTCACTGTTTATATCTTAAAAGTAAATTGATTGCTAGTGTCCAAGTTAGTAGTTTTATTTACGTTTCACAGAACTTTCAAATGCATGTCTTCCTCCTTCAATTACCTAAGCAAACAAGCATGCTAGCTAGCACTGCTTGTGAGCAATGTGGTTTATTACACTAATGTGTATTAATATTACTGGATTGATAGAGCCTTGGCTATTGATTGGTTCATGGACGGCGGCGAATCAGGCGATTGGCCACTAGATACGATGAAACTAATAGCTTTAATATCACTTAGCCTGTCACTTAACTAAAAGTTTACTCTTAGGCTGGTTTTAACGCACTTCAGTGGGCTATACTAGAATTTGTCTCCTAATGCAAGTGGTGTTGCATTGCTACTTGCTGTCGTCTGATTTGCTTCAAGGAATCCTGGGATTTGCCCCAGAGAATCCTGGGATTTTCCCTAAGAAATCCTGGGATATTCCCTAAGGAATCCTGAGGATTTGCCCCATGGATTCCTGGGATATCCCTGAATGAGGGAAAATCCAAACTTTCAGAGCCAGTTATGTATCCAGTAACTATTGAAACACGAACCGGTAAGTGCTTTACTGGCATTGCTGTCTCAAGGTCTATTATAATAGCCCTACTTATTGTATTGTATTGTATTTATGCATTTGATTAGCGCTTCTTCATGGTTCATGCTTCTACCATAATTCAGAGGCGCTCTCAGCAAGAAAAAGGTGGGGAAATGTTTTAAAGAACGAGAGACTGATAAGGAAAATCGAGTCACTATAATAGTTTAGCTGTTAGTGCGGGAGGATGGTCATTCCAAATGGAGGGACCAACCACAGAAAGCGCCTAGGATTATTGCATGTGACAAGCGATTTTCGATTAATTGTTTAAACTAAATTTAATTATCAGAATTACCTGATGATTAATCGATTAACTGTTGCAGCCATATTTAAATAAATAAATGATTATTATTATTTACTTATTTAATCATTTTGACACCTGAGGGATTATAGATACCTTGGGAATTTTTTTATAATGATGATGATGATGATAATAATGATTATTATTAATATTAAATAATAATAATAATAATAATAATAATACTAACAAATATTAAATAATAATGGCAATAAATCCCTCATTTACAAAGGCAAAGGTAGCATTTACGTTTATGAAAACCTGAGGTAACATTGCATTTATTCGAATTTAGTATTTCTGGTTTGAACGTGTTTTCATGCTTTATCACAAATAGCATCTGTGCATGATTAGAGAAGATAACATGTTTTTATGTTTAATCAAAGATAGCACATGTGTCTATTTTGTATAAAAGATTGCAATGTGTATGTTTATTGGAGATAGAAACAAGACATGTTTACGTTATGTTGATCAGTGCATTCGTGCATGTGTGTGTGTGTGTGTGTTTAAGTGAATTGCACTTTTTTTTATTAATTATTAATAATTGTTAATATTAGTTGTATTGATGACTATTAAATGCATTCGTCATTTGTATGTGCATGGCGAACATAATAAGGGAGTCTTCTTAGTTCCTTTTGCTCGTACTACTACCATGAAGAATCAAGCCTTTTCTGTGGTTGGACCAGTGGTCTGGAATGGCCTTCCTTTTGTGCTACACCTACACCCTGGGACTCTACCAGGATCCTTCCTTACTAGACTTAAAACTGTTATTTTTGGGCACGCTGGAGTCGGGAGTGCCTCTGAGTAGTTTTTTCTTGAAGGAGTGCTATATAAATGTCCGAATGGAGTTATTCATAAAGGAAATAATTATATACATGGGGTCAAGTTGATTATAATGTACCTGTCCATTGAGATGTCTTATTAAGGGCAAAAGGTTATGCCCGGGTTCAAAAGGTCATCATTGAGGTTCAAAGGTCACGACCCAACCAGTCCACATGTATAAAAGTTACTTTGTGTAGCGCCATTAACAAAATTGCTGCAGTCGGACTCATTAGCATGGCCAATATCAAGGTCCATTGTCTTCCAAGGTCCATTGTCTTCATCTTGTTGATTCAGAACAAGTGTGTGCATGTGTGTTTGCGCATGTGTGTCCACGCGTGTGTGTTTGTGTGCGTGTGTGTCTGTGTGTAGAATACTCTGCCTGGCTTCTACCTGGCTAAGCTGCCCCCTATCTCTCTGTAGAATATTAAATATTGCTTGGCTATTTTTTAGTCTCTTTGGCTCTTGTTCGGATATTAGTTGCTACCTTGACAGCATTTGCCAGCCTTAATATCTGTGTATTCATATAGCACAACTGTACTACATCTTTTGTGCAAAAGATATATACACATGTAATGTAAAATATTAAATATGTATATACATGTGTAATATTATGTATGTATATATATATATATCGTGATATACAGGGTGGCTCAAAAAAAAACGTACCACCGGGGAAAATGCGATATCTTCGCCGCCGATTGAACTTTTTCTGCGAAAATATCCCAATTTGTAGGAGAATGAATTTCCAACAATCCCTGAAAGTTTCATTTGAAACTTTTCATGTTTGCAAAAGTTACAGCTGTTCAAACTTAAAATTTCGTTTTTTCAAATATCCGCGGAAAATTTACGTCACTTGTAGATTTCCATGTCATATGATATCACTTTTCCCTACGACCTCAGCATTCGGTTTTGCAGTTTATTGTAAGGTATAATGAGAGTGTCCACTCTCTGCCTTAACACAAGCTCAAATTCTTTTTGTGAAGCTTAGTATGGCCTTGTTGGTCGGGTCCTGCGGCAACTGACCCCACATTAGCAGCAAGACTTGCTTCAGCTGGCCAATGTTCTCCAACTTGGGGTTAAATGTCTTGCAGCGTTCCAGCATAGCTCCCCAGACGTGATAATCAAGAGGGCTGAGGTCGAGTTTGTTAGTCATCTTTGCCAATGCATTTACTTCAGTTGATGTCAATAAGGTAGCGCCATCATAATCAACCTTGCCGTGCGAGCAAGCAGACGCACTGTCCTGCTGCATAATAAAACCAGATGTTAGAGCATACCTGGTCTTCAATGAGTCTGGGTAAGCGAGTTCAATGATGAGTTTGACATCTAACCTACTGAATGGGATTAATTGCAGTCTTTTCTTGCAGCCGCAACACACGCCGGCATATCTGATGCCGAAACCACGATTTGCTTTGCAAACTTGACCTTTCGATTACCAAGCGAATTTCGTGAAAATCGCGCTTTTTCCGTCAGATCAAGCGACCACTTCCTGCCTCTCTTCTGACATCTGATCTTCGTTACATAAACACGTTTGCAGATAGTCTTCAATGTGCTCAGGCTCCACTTTTCACTGGGTATTTTGCTATGATCACGCGATGTCTCAGTCTCTGTTCATGCAAAGTCCGAGTTCCCATTTTATCTTTTGCAGAAACTTTGCCCATGACGTTCATTGTTTGGGTTCACCAATTGAGACCTTAATCTATAAAATATCACCAAATACCAGCAGATTGCTTCATAAACAGCTTCTTTACAGCTCATAGTGAGGTCGTATGACATCATCATCAATGTGTGTGTGTTGTAATTTGCCAAACATCCTAATGAAATCACTTGTATTGGAGCATGATTCTCCGGATAATTGAAAAAACGAAATTTTAAGTTTGAACAGCTGTAACTTTTGCAAACATGAAAAGTTTCAAATGAAACTTTCAGGGATTGTTGTATATTCATTCCCCTTCAAATTGTGAAATTTTCGCAGAAAAACACCAATCGGCTGCGAAGATATCGCATTTTCCCCGGTGGTACGTTTTTTTTTGAGCCACCCTGTATGTGTATGCTATTAATATATTTATTGCATTCTTTCTAAAGTTTTATCTGATCTATTTATATTATTAATCTTGATACGCCAAAATATTGTTTTATGCTTTTTTGTATGTCCATACAATCAGTATTTGATGTATATATATATATATATGTATGACATGTATAATATATAAAATATATGTTAATGTATATAACTATATATATAAATATAATTATATATTTATATAATATTCACACACAAGCATATGTACTAACCGCCACACACACACACATATATATATATATATATATATATATATGTAAACATACTGTATGTAAATATAGATTTAATTATATATAATTATATGCAATCTGATATAATCTCTATTTACCTACGGTGATCAATCAACTTTAATATATTATGCGTCAAGGTGGATCGAATTATAATACAAAGAATGTATTATGCAGGGCATTGCAGCCTGCGCATGTTTACTTGGCAGCCCAGCGTATTGTTGGCTTTGTGATTGCTGTCGAGTACTTTTGATAAGAGGTTCAGTTTGGATTGGGTGCCGAAGATCACTCTGTATGTATCTGGACTATAACAGTATGTAATAATGGCTTTGTATGCTGGTTTCTATGTGTTTATATCTATAGGGCTCTATCTGTTTTGCATTGCTAGCCACACGTTGTTAAGGAATTGATCATAATCATAATAATAATAAATAATTGACAAATCATTTATAAATAATTAATATTAATTATAATTGATAGAAATAATTGACAATTATAATTAATTATAATGATTAATAATAATAATTAGTAAAAATATTATCTAATTGTTTATATAACAATTACAGTGGAAAAATTTGGCCATAGTGCATATATATATAAAAGCTATGTCTACTTCCTGGGTTCTTACTGAAACATTTTAAAAATTAAACTCAAACCCGTCCTTTTTTGCCTTTGCTAGAGCCAAGAGCGCTTCTGAGTAGTCCCCTTGAAGAAGCGCTATATAAATTCTTGAATGAATGACTATATAATTATATATATGTGCGTGTGTGTGTATATGTATAGATATGCTATATGTTATGGTTATTGTGTGATTTATATAGATGTCAGTTTTTTTATATTTATTATCTTCCTGTAGATATGTCATTTTAGATATTTGCATACCTGTTGAATAGCGTCCAGCCGTCCACCTGTAGATTACCCCTCCCCCTATGCCGCTGTTGTGTGTATTTATATCCTCAAGGCGTTCACTTGTACAACGAAACCTCCGTCTAGTGCGGCTCGCGAATAAAGGCGAAAACGAGGGCACCTTCATATATTACTATAAACGGTGAACTTGAGAAGGTTAAATTGGGAGATAGGAAAGGCTTCTTGGTCTCGAGTTATTTCCTTTCCCAGAGATGTACGGACAAAATCAGAGGTTAGTACAATGCTACAGTTGCCTAGGCCTGTCTGCAGATCATTTTCCCTGAATACTAAAAAAAATTGTGTAGTGAGTACGCGCTGTATGGAAGGCGGAAGCGTATACCCTCGATTGTACCTTTGGCTGATATAAAAGACATGGCAAGGGCCAGTTGAGAGGTCTTTTGCGCCAGACCCGATGCAAGGGCAGGGCTGTAAATGAGGCTATATGTGAGTATACAGCGTGTACTTGTCTCACAAAGAGTAAAGATAAAAAAAATGTCATAAAGACATTCGGACAGAAATACTGCAGACGATCGCGCTTACATAAGAAATAACACAGAAAAATGATGAAATTAGCGAATCTTATGTCACGGTGAGCACGCTACGAGGCCAAAAATCATCTCGTTACTAAAAACGTCTTCAGAAATTCGACTTAAGAAACGAAAAAAGTCAAATTTCTTGACCTTAGTGTGTTCTCACCTCAAATTTTACTAGTAAGCCCTGCCGTATGTTGCCAACCCATGGTCTAAATGGTTCCTGAAGATCTGCTATGCAGATGTTGCCATACATTGTATGTACTCCTCATCTCGATTTTGAACTACATAATGTTAAAAATGAAGTGTTGACTGTCTTATACCAGAAATTGTGCCGTATTGAAGAGTGATACAGGGTGGGCCAAGTGTATGTACGTTATTTGGACCGACCGGCTGGCGTTTTCCCCATGATCACAGCTGGAATTTTTAAGACTCTTTTAGAATAATAATATGAAGCCATAAACAATCCTGAATTAATGTCAGCTTTAGAGCCTTAGATGATATTAATATAGGTTACATCTATAGGTATGTGGTGGCTGCTTGTGGCAGAATGCATGGCTTGTCTCTGATTGTGTCAAGGTGCCCTTGTAACAGCATCTGCAGTATTACAGTGCCATAGAAACTGTCATTATTATTATTATCATCATCATCATCATCATCATGCAATGGCTACATGACAACACCTCCCTCCATTTCTACAATTTGGAAATCCATATAGCAAGTATTGTTATAAGGATTTCAAAATTGTAGAAATTGAGGGAGGTGTTGTCATACATGTGGCCATTGTATGGTTGTCCATAAAAATATGGAAATTGATATACATGTAGGAACAGGTACAGCACGAATGGAAACATGTAAACTTGTAAACAGAAGGGGAAGGCATTTCAATTTGCAGGCTTAATGGCAAGGCTGTACTGGTAAATTTTGAGGTGAGTATATACGCTGACCGGGAGAAAAATCGACTTTTTCGGGTAAAAAATTTCTGGCGGCTGTCATCCGGCCAAAAATTTACCCAATTTTCCCGTCCGAAAAGCTGATGACTTTTTTTTAGTCATTTGCTCCGGAATTTTTGAAAAATTCACCTAAATAGCCTTTGCCTTTCTCGCGTGTATACCCACACGCCCTTTGTGAGGTGAGTATACGCTGTATACCCGCGTATACCCTTGATTACAACCCTGCTTAATGGTGGAATAATCTATAGTTCGGGCCAAAGTGGTCCTTGATCGCGGGACAAAGACCAACTGGTAGGGTTCAAAGAGCAGAGATAGAAGCTGTAGAATGAGGAGAGAGAATGAGAACTCTTGAGATATTTTTGAGCAAATTCCAATGCACGGTACTCTATTGTACTGTACTGTATCAATGTACTGTTGATGTACTGTATTGCACTGTTCTGTGTTGTACTGTATTGTACTTTACTGTATTGTGATGTATTGTACTCTACTGTACTGTGTTGTATTGTATCTTGCTGTATTGTATTGTACTATACTATCTTGGAGGGGTGCTATATAAATTCATGTGATTGATTGATACTGTACTGTGTTGTGCTGTATTGTGCTATACTGTACTGTATTGTGCTGTTTTGTACTTATTATATTTTGTTGTGCTGTACTGTATTGTATTGTACTGTACTGCATTTTATTGTACAGTGTTGTAATGGCTTGCATTAATGTGTTATAATTTTATGCTCAAACTCTGTCCCATGTAAATTGACGTTGAAGTTTTTACCCGCTAGAGTCCGCTATCCGCTGGCGCGTAGCTTCCGCGCGCGAATATAGAGCGGCCTGCGATGCCGGGTGGGGGTATAGCAGGTGGCGTGCGGCGAGGGGGCAGCAATTAGGGTGATGTCAGACGTATGCGGCGGGAGGGGTTATTGATGGGGTGTTGAGTGCGAATATTGGATTTGTTTTTCGAGGTAATGTATATGGATGTTTGTTTTTGTGTTGAATGGGGTTACTGCAGATTGTCAGAGAGGTTGACGTGTGGATTGATAGGATGGACTTTGCCTCAACCTGACCTCACTTGTAAACAATATTATTGTTTTTATGATGTTCACAAATCTATCATTTAAATACACTGGCTATGTATGTGCATGAACGAACACACGCACGTGTTAACACACGCACGCTCACACACACGCACACACTTATACACACGCATGCACTTACACACATACTTACACACATACCCACACCCACACACAGATATAAAAAGGATCTTTATATATATATATATACATGTATAAAATATATAACTATATACAATGTTATATAAATGTGTATAAAATGTGTGGGTGTATTTATTGGTGTTGGTTGGTATTTAATTTACGCTCCAGTCGGTAGCCATGCGTAAATAGGGGATATATGTTAGTGTATTTGTGTGGGCGGGTTGACAAATAAAATATGGTATATATAGGCCTTGCATTTCAATGATAAGAGAGTTTTATGTGTATATAACTATATATATATATATATGTATTTAAATCATAATTTATTACTCTGCCACTACGATTTTCTGTTGACGCCTGTCCAATGCATAAGTTATACACATATATATATATAATTATATATAGATATATACATGATGATGATGATGATGGTACTCTGCCCGATGGCAGGTTCATTGGCTTTACGCCCCTGGGGATGAGATGAGTGAGGTGGTTTCCCGTTGCCTTCCCCACAGACAATGATGGGTAAGCAACTTGCCCAAGGTCGCTCCGCAAGAGCTTGCGCCCCTGCGTCCCACACGTGCTAGCCTGAGATATCTAAATCTCTGAATGTCAACTCCCAGCCCGGGGCTTGAACCGCAGTCCGTTGCAACCAACAGACGAATGCAGCTCGCACTTACCGGTGTAGCTAACTAGGCCAGTAGATATATAGATAGATATATACATAATACATATATATCGCGAATTTAGTCATATGTATATAAATGATATTTTATGTATGTCATCTTCTTTTGCTTCTGACCGGAATTAATCTCTAGCTGTGATGTGGTTAGTCACTCGGATCCTTTATATCCATCTGGCTCTATCTCTGCGTTGTCCGTTTTGGGTGTGTGTGCGTGCGTACGTGCGTGTGTGTATGTGTCTGTAGATTTGTTACTATATATGTATATGTGTGTAGATTTGTTACTATATATATATGTATATATATAGTAACAAATCTACATATATATATATATATAGGCTGAAGCTTTTATATGGTCCTTGTAAGTTCAGTCGTCAGAGATATTTAGTTATTTACCCGACGAAATGACGTCAACAGTTTGCCGTCTTAGCATGTATTATGTAGGTCATAGATGTGGCAATCGTTTGTGTGTGAAAGTTCTTATGGGGCCTTTGGCAGGTCTTTATTTACATCGTTAATTCTGGGAAACGCTGTTCGCCCGATGCGCTACCAGCGCGTGGAAGGACTAAGCCTAGGGTCTAAGGTAAGGATAGTTAGTCTATGGGTCGGTCCATTCAGTTGTGTAGGGTAGAAGAGGAAGTGGACGAAGAAAAAGACGGAGAAGGACTTCTGAAGGAGGCATGGAAGGAGATGGGGAGGTGAAAAGACTTTTTTAACTGACCCCAGAGAGGCAACAGTACTATGGGTATGAGGTGTTGGTGAATTTAGGGGGAATTGTCTGATGGGTGACATGCTATTAATAAAAAGGTCAAGTTGCAAATCCTAGGGAGGGTATAGAGTAGAGTTTAGAAAAGTGTTGGTGAAAATCAGTGGATTGTCTGGTGGGTAAGTTGGTACATTGAAAGGTCAAGTTTCAAATCCTTTGTGAGTTTAGAAAAGTGTTGGTGAAAATCATGGGATTGTCTGGTGGGTAGCATGACATAGATAGAAGGGTCAAGTTTCAAATCCTATGTGAGTTTAGAAAAGTGTTGGTGAAAATCATGGGATTGTCTGGTGGGTAAGTTGGTACATTGAAAGGTCAAGTTTCAAATCCTTTGTGAGTTTAGAAAAGTGTTGGTGAAAATCATGGGATTGTCTGGTGGGTAGCATGACATAGATAGAAGGGTCAAGTTTCAAATCCTATGTGAGTTTAGAAAAGTGTTGGTGAAAATCATGGGATTGTCTAGGCAACTATATGGGTACGAGGTGTTGGTGAATTTAGGGGGAAATTGCTGATGGATGACATGCTATAAATAAAAATCCTAGCGATGGTAAAGAGTAGAGTTTAGAAAGTGTTGGTGAAAATCAGGGGATTGTCTGGTGGGTAGCATGACATAGATAGAAGGGTCAAGTTTCAAATCCTATGTGAGTTTCGAAAGTGTTGGAGAAAATCAGGGAATTTTCTGGTAGGTAAGTTGGTACAAATAGAAAAGTCAAGTTTCAAATCCTAGCAAGGGTAGAGATTTCGCCATCTGTGCCCCCCCCCAACTCGTCCCATGTGACATTTACCTTTGGTATGAAGTGTTAGAGACTTCATTGTTTTTGTCTCAGCCTATGGGGGGGAGCTGGCGGCCAGTCCTCTCCATCATCATCTGATCCTCCCATCAACAGTGTAAACTCGACCACTGTTTGCACTCTCGCAGTGCCAGTCCCAAGCGAGGATAAAGGAGGAGGGGCGACGACAATGATCTTTGTTATCACGCTGAAACAACCAACAGTGTGGTAATCATAACTGTGTTGGCTGGGGTGGGGGTATACTGGGCAAGTGGAAAAGAAGTCTGAATTGAAATTCTGTCCTGGCATGCAGGGGATTTGAACTGTGGCCTCTCAATTGACGGTCTATCATGCTGACCACTGCACTATTCTTGTGACAAGGTAAGATATTACATTATTATTATTTTTTACATTACTTTAGTATCACTAAACTTTATTATGTCTTCTGTGTGTCATTTTATATCTTTGACTTGTGACCTGGTGTGATATGTCACCCATGGATTTGTTTTGTTTTAAGATTAAACGAATATACTATGTAGGATAAGATAAGAATTGTTTTTAATTGAAAAAAATTGCTAGCATCATTTTATTGGTGCATAGGCGTTGTGAAGAACATGCATTCATTATCCAATGAATTCAGCTTTGATCTTATCAAATATATCATATATATTATTATTTTATATAATATTGTATGTATATATAGGTAAATGCATATATATATATATATATATATATATATATATATATTCAGCCTTATCTAATCTAATCTGACATGGAGAGACATCTGTTGTTGAAATGCAGAAGACATTCATCAAATACTTTCCTGATTAATCTTTTTATTATGCATAGACTCTCAAATTTCCATATTTATTTATATAAGCATCTCTAACTTTATCAGAAAGCACTGACAGAATTTATAACAATAGTGGTGGTGGTGGTGGCATTATCGGCGGTGGTATTATAGGTGGTGGTGTTATTGTTGGTGGTATTGTAGTGGTGGTGTATATTTAGCCTGGCCAAACCTTATACTAAAAAAGATTATTTTCGGATGTGTGGATGGTCAGAGCATGCATTTATCTATAGATAATTAACTCGTTAATTCATGTCCTATATAGTTGTGTGTTTTGCGTTCAAGTATAAGGGGTCCGTGGTGTACTTCCGCTGTGGGAATATGATACGCAATTGGGCGGGAGAGCTCATCTTGTAGCGTGGGAGTGGATAGGGTTTCAATCCTCCTCCTGCTCCTCTTCTTCCTCCTCTTCTCCTCCTATTCCCCGCCGCCGCTGCCTCCTCTTCCTCCTCCTCCACCTCTACCTCCTTCTCCTCCACTTCCTGCTCCTCTTCTCCTCCTCCTCCTCTTCCTCCTCCACCTCCTTCTCCTGCTTCTCCTCTTAAACGGTTATTGTGTAGTGACCTTGAACAGTCCTTCACTTGCAATTCATTTGCATATTGCGTCATCCATTGATGATTTGCCAATGTTATATAACGGCGCTTTACGAGTGCTTGTAACATTATATTAATAACCATGATAATGTAAAATGATAGTAATGATAAGAACAATGCAACAATAACAATAGGCATAATAAGAAATGATAATGTACCTTGCACGGCTACTTCATTGTATCATATCTAAAATTTATGGAGGGCATCTCGCGACGTTGACTATTCAGAGGCCCTATCGACACAGAACCCCTGGGGGAAAGAAGCACATGTTGTGAGAGTGGGAAGATGCCTCCCTCTGAGTCTCTCATATGTGGTGGGTTCTGTTATAATTATGTGCATAGCCAGAGCCTTCTATTACTGTACTAGAAGGCTTTGTGCATAACTATACAAACATCTATGTGATTAAAGTATCTAGACGTCTATGGCATAGCATAGACCCCTTCTTGTGCATTGGTCTTTGCATATCAACGCTGCTGATTTGCATAGGAGCTTAGAGGTTTTTCTTGTTGGTGTTTAAGGACACTGTGCCGCCCTCCTCCAATTTCCAGTCTTGGGACTGGCACTGCTAAAAGTATGAACGTCGGTAATAGTACTTTCAATTTAATATCGACACTGTGCTAACAGATCATTACCGTCGCCCTCTGTTTCATCCAGGCTTGGGACTGGCACTGAAAGGCTGTTTGCCTGTGGACAGAACTCCACAGATGTCCAGTATTTTGTCTTAGCCACACTGGATCCAAATCCAATCCTTTATATGAGACTAACTTTTTGTCCATGGTCTTCATTCCAAAGTGTGCATGTGATCGGGAAATAGTATCTGTTATTCGGGGCGCGGACATTTCCCCCCCTGGACAAAACCCCCCCGGACAAACCCCCCCCGGACAAAACCCCCCCGGACAATTCCCCCCCCTGATTTAGCCTAGGACATTAACCCCCCCGGACAATTCCCCCCCTTTGCTTCCATTTAGGCAAAAATGCGTTTAATCCAACTTCTATTTAAATAACAATTATTTTGATCCATCCAGCTCCAATTTAAGCAAGAATATTTTCATCAATCCAGCTCCAATTTAAGCAAGAATATTTTCATCAATCCAGCTTCCATTTAAGCAAGAATATTTTCATCAATCCAGCTCCAATTTAAGCAAGAATATTTTCATCAATCCAGCTCCAATTTAAGCAAGAATATTTTCATCAATCCAGCTTCCATTTAAGCAAGAATATTTTCATCAATCCAGCTCCAATTTAAGCAAGAATATTTTCATCAATCCAGCTTCCATTTAAGTAAAAATTATTTTGTATCAATCCGGCTTCTATTTAGCAAGAAATCTTTTCATCGATCCAACTTAGGACACTTAGGACCGCCGTTTTATAGTAATACCACTTACACGCAATATGTTCGACCGGGGGGGAATTGTCCTACCCTGGGGGGAATTGTCCGGGGGGGTTTTTGTCCGGGGGGTTTTGTCCGGGGGGGGTTTTGTCCAGGGGGGGAAATGTCCTACACTCCTGTTATTCACCTAGTGCTGTCAAGGACTCTGTAGGTGTCTTGACATTTCTTGAAATTGTAAAAACCTTTATTGGATGGGCGTGTCTGTAGGACTGTGACATATTAGGTGCCGATAGAGGTGTCTTAAGAGGAGGAAGAGGAAGGATGCGCAGAAGGTGAGGAAGACAGGAAGAAGAAGAGGAGGAAGAAGAAGAGAAAGTATAGGAGGAGAAGGTGGATAAGGAGAAGAAGGGAAATAGGAATTATAAGGAGAGGCAAGATGAGGAGGGTGAAGTTGAAGAAGTAGAAGAGGAGGAGGAAGAGAAGGTGGAGGAGGAGAAGAAGAGGTGGAAAAAAGAGGAGGAGGATAAGGAGGAGGAAGAGGAAAATGGGAAAAGGAGAGGACATAGAGGAGGAGAAGGGAGAGGGAGAGAGAAGTAAAGGAAGAAGAAGAAAAAGGATGAGGGCAGTCCCTTGTGCTGGCCTCCAGATAGCCCCCCCCATTGAGCTAAAAGGTGTTGACTTAATTTTCTTAGCCTTGGCATATGAGGGTGCGTGGGTAGGCAGTCTTCACCCTTGTCATTTTCTGGTTAGAGGTACAGAGGGTGCAGAAATCTCGAATCAAATTATTGCCCTGGGTGATGTTTGAACTCTCGACCTTCAAACTGACACCAGTTGATCTAGTATGGATTATGGAACACTCCAATATACTGAAAGGCCTCGAAAATAAATAAGATCTACACATGTACATACATTTTTCAATGGTTGATTAGTAACAGTATTTGCCAGCAGGTGGCAAGCCAGGTGGTCAAAGTGCATCAGCGAAATGTGGGTGCGCTTATGGAAGGCTAGACATCCATGAAAATGTTTACAACTGAGTAACGAATATGGAATAAAGCATTTTTTTCATGCACCATTATCAGTCACGAATTTTGTAGGCTTGCAGTCTTTTGGCAATGCTCTACGGGCCAGAAAATCTTCCTATAGTGAGTATAGTCCACCAGAAATACCCCTTTGTCTATCTGTCTGTCTGTCTCTTTCTACACACACACACACACACACACACACACACACACACACACACACACACACACGAAAGTCGTATGAACTATGGTCCTTGTCAATTGTATTATTGTTTATTATATCATGAGTCGTAGTACAGAGCCCCGCCGCGTCTTTGTCGACCTACTTTCGATGACAGTCAGAGTTGGAGTTTTGCAGATCTGCTCGCTGGGCGCAGGAAACCATCAGCTGTTTATCTGTTTATGCGTTTAGCGACCTCGATACTGCTTTTTTGGGGGCTGTTATATGTTGTTCGACCTCGTGTGGTCCACACACAACAGAGTTGTCGGCTCTTGCGGATGTGTGTGACAGGTGCCGACGACGCAGTGGTATCCATCCGGTTGAGGATCGAATTAGAGTTCGGATCCTCCTCTGCTCTTCGGCTGAGCATTCGATGGTTGGATCAACCTCGGAATAGATCGGGAGTTAGGTGTTGCTGTAGTATCGAGAACGGCAAGGTCGATGTTCGCTGCTCTAATAATATTATAATATATATAAGATGATATGTATAATTGTATATATATATATATACATATATTGTACAATATACATACATACCTACATAAAATTACATATATATATATATACACAACATACATATATATAATGTGTGTATAGTGTGCATATGTATTGCATATATATTTATTTATTCATTCATTCATTCAACCATTTATATAGCACCTCTTCAAGGAAACTCCAGACTCGAGCACAGCCAAGACAACAGTTTTTTAAGTGCTTATAGAATGTGTCAGAGAGTGATCTATAGTGAACACGTGCAGCACAAGAGAGAGGCTATATTATATACTTGCAGACTTAGGGTACATGCCTGCGTGAATTATAATTATTACATGCATGCAAAGCTGTGCTTTTCAGTGGTAGACTTGGCAGTATGAAATGGAATATAGTGGCCTTCCTCTTGAGTTGCACCAATTTCCTAGGTCACTCTCTGACACGTTCTTTGAACACTTTAAAATGGTTTTCCTGATCGTGCAGGAATCGGGAGCACCGCTGAGTAGTTTCCTCGAAGAGGTGCTATACGAATACCAGAATGAATGAATGAATATTTATATGCTTAATGCATACATGCGTGCATGCATTATGCTCCCTGATCTGGGATGTGTTTGAATCGCAAGCTGCTGGCACTTGGACTAGGTGTTGGTTCGATTTCTGCAAGCCTCGTATTAAAAGGTCAATTATCCTTCACCTTCCTATAGTATAAGGGACTTGGGACGGACTTGTGGCTTACAGACTACCATGCAGTTGAGTTCAACTCCTGCTGTTAAACTTGTTAAATTATCTGTTACCAAGGCCGTAGCCAGGATTTGATTTCGGGGGGTGTTTCACTCACCAATTTCCCTTCCCCAAAAAACTGATGACTTTTTTAGTCATCCGGTATATTTCGGGGGGGTGTTTTCATGGTTTTATTTCATGGTTTTTACATCATGTGCTCATAAATGCATTATAGTATTTTTCACATTTTCCATTTCGGGGGTGTTCAAACACCCAAAGCACCCCCCTAGCTACGGCCTTGTCTGTTACTACCATAATCACGTGATATTGCTGCATTCTTGACAACTTTTATTAATGAACGAATTTTATTATGCATACACAGTGCACACGCACACAACACACATGCACAACACACATGCGTGCACGCATACACATCTGAAAAAAGGAATTTCCAAATGCATCAGCACGAATGTCAGGGCGTGTATTAAAGGGTTGGTTGTGATGCGGGCATGTGATCTATAACGACCGAGGGTTTATCGTGACGTGGTAGCGTTGAAGCGGTGATCCTGAATGGATGATGGTGATACTGTAGAAAAGGAGTTCTCTGGCTAAAGCTCCATCTTCTTTCTTCACGTGTGATAAATTGAATCTTTCCTCCGACCTGATAGAATTGATGACTGTTTATCATGCATTGCCATCTCGTCCTTGCCACTGGCCGTGTATATGCTATCGTAGATGTGCACTGCTCTGCACGCAGTCCGTTGCACTAAACGTCACCGCGATTTGCATTAATAATGTATTACTTGTAGGGGGACTGATGTAGCGGTTGTGGGGACTGATGTAGCGGTTGTGGGGGACTGTTGTAGCGACGGTCGCCAGCTATCCGTAATCTCACCGAAATTGCCGTGCAACCGCGAGACAATGAACGGCCGTTGCTGCACCGCTTGTGTCTTTATGTCAGAGGGTGTGGTCACTGGTCGGCGACGGGTTTTGTTGAATTCTCCAGGGGAATTGGTGGAGTGAATAACGGTGGTGGAGTGAATCATGGATTCGATTTTTCGGTTAGCTCCGATGACCCATCGTGATGAATCAGGATTTAAGTGTCGCTGATGGGACGTATACGCTGCATGGTGCAGGAAATGTCGAATTGTGGCTTGTTAGTCGGGGATTGGTTTGGTCCGGAGAGGATCTTCTCCGGCCCTGTAACAGTTTTTTTTAATGCTTCTGAAAGGCAGATCATACATTGTGAAAGTTAACTTCGTGTAGAGACTGTTTTCTAGTTGCCTCTGCTCTGGTTCCTTGTTGCTGTTTAACTACACTGTGTCATATCAAGGATGATTGGTGTTGCCCTCCTCATTTCTGCAGGTTGGGACTGGCACTGCAGTAGCGGAGTTCAATTGCCTCTGGTTGTTTCGATTAGAACCAGTTGTTTAATAAGGTTCTTGTACACATTACGAGTTATGACGTGCATTTGAGACCATTTCTGGGAACAGCTTGCTTAGGAAATGGATGAGACTGAGTTCCTGTATTCTGGAATACACAGACATGTCGTATGTATATATAATACTATATATAGAGGAATTTCAGTTAGCAGTTATAATATATAGATATGCGTATAATACACACACACACACATACACACCAATTTGATTTCTTGTTTGTGTACGTAGATCTTATGCATTTATTTATATAGGTCATGCATATTTATATATATATGTAAATTAGTTGCATGAAAAGTGAAGCCTAAGCCTTGTCAGAATGGAATTGATGTTGAATAGAGTATTGTTTGGTCTGAATAGAGTCCTAAAGTTTTATGGTTGAATGTCCAACGTTTAAGGCTCCGGTTTCAGTTTGGTTGAAATGAGATGTAACCAGGTCAATGGAACTGACAGCCACTGTCTGTAGTCTAGCAGTGCCAGTCCCAATCCTAAGTAAAGGAGGAGGGCGACTTCATCGTCCAAATAGATGTCGTTAAATAAGTACTTTTAATCATTAATCTAAACCAGCAGTTTTTAGCTCAAGTGCTGTCCATAATTTGCTAGTGCCAGTTCGTAATTGGGTCATAAAGAAGTTTGAGATCAAAGGCTCTGACAGCCGCAAGATGTCATTAAGCACAGGAAACTACTGCCATAGCAATGAGATGTATCAAACATTTCTTGTAATTGGCTAATGGTTGTTAGCAATTCCTTTTTATTGAAAGTTTATTGATGATTATAATGGAAATGTAGTATCATCTACAGAGTCCCCTCCTTGGAGCCTCTCGAGCCTACTGTTTACTGGATCTGAGGAGTGTTACAGTGCTGGTCTAAGTAGGGGAAATGTTGGGTACAATGAAGTAAAAGTGCTGTGTAATATGCTAGAACATTGCTTTGTGATGTCCTTGTCAAGTCCTAATGAAGTCGGGTTGATTTAAGGACATTTAATTTGCACTTTTAATCTCTATGCCTGTCTGATACCTAGGTGCCTGTTTGATACCTGCCTGTTGAAGGTGTTTTTTTTAAGGATGTGCATTACAAACTGCATGCTGCTTTTGTGGTCCTGTGTAGTTTTGTCATTTTTGGAGTAAAGTAGCAAAGTGGTTGGTGAGCAATGAGCATGGCCTAGAGCAGGGAGAGTATTGGGTTTGAGCATCCTCTACTCTGAGGATTTAATTGCTGTGTAGAGACCTTGATGCTTAAGTCTTCACTCGCAGTTGCTCATCGCCAGTATGAGAATTGTGGAAAAATAACTGGGTGGTGGGGGTTCGGACCATGATCCACGTGGGTTGGGGTGTGAAAAGCAGACACCCCCCGGTAATTATCACCCTGCTATTAACCATCGTGTTCTGTCCTATGGTCGTCATGGGCACCCACAGATATTTGTGCAAGGGGACGAAACACAGAGGTCCAGGGTGGATAAAAATCGTGATTTTTTAATAAAAATCAAAAAATCGGATTTTTTTGATTTAAATCGGATTTTTTTGATTTAAATCGGATTTTTTTGATTTATATCGGATTTCTTTCTTTTAGTTCGTATTTTGTATGTAATGCCCTTTTTTGGGTATCAAGTCACATGCTTCATTAGGTAACAGTTATTACCTTTAATTCTACAGCTATACAATACAGGGTGGATAAAAATCATGATTTTTTAACTAAAAATAAAAAATCCGATTTTTAAAATTTAAATCCGATTTCTTTCTACTAGTTCTAAGTTTGGATTTACTGCCTCCATGTGGGTATCAAGCCACTATGCATTATTGTAACTGATATTTGGTATTCTTTAACAATTATTACCTTCTTTAGTTTTGCAGTTATACAATACAAATTAACACCTTTGAAGTGGTATATATACTTAATACTAATAGTGCGATCGATGAACAATCAGTTAAATCCAATGAAGAAGTCAATGTTCTGTGAAACTGTGAAATCAGATCGCTATGTAAGTGGTCAAGTTACTGAGTCAGTGAGTCAGTCACACCTTGCAAACTAGAACACTACGGTACTAATATTATTAGGTCACTGCTAGTGCTAGTCGCCAGTAACTGTTGTCATTCAGATGTAAAATATTTTAGTCACAATACAAGTGTTCATCTTCTCCCGCTAATGGCTTCTTGTTCATAAGTTTGAAAAGAAACACCAGTTTCCAGTAGTGACATCAGCAGGTGACACGTGTTTTAGGCTTTAGCACTACACTGCTGCAGCTAAGTGAAAGGAAACAAACCTGCAAGTTGTGTGGCACAAAAGCATTGATTGAAATTTATTTTCACTATTCGATTTAAATCGTGATTTTCATTACCGATTTAAATCGTGATTTAAATCAATGATTTAAATCAACCGATTTAAATCATCTCCACCCTGCAGAGGTCGTGGGTTAAATTTGTTTTAAAAATGCAAGACAGGAAATTGGGAGTACGAGTATTTTTCACATGGAGATTTTCATGTAGATTTTTAAATGTAAAATCCTTGAATTTCTATTGTCATTCGTGCTTAGAAATCCGTTAAATATCAAAAAGTAGTAGCTAAAGAAATAGGTGTCAATATTGCTTGGGGGAGCGGTGGCAAGTGCTCCTCTTGCCCCATGTGCGTGATGGTCGTTTGTAATGGTCGGTGTGTTCATTCGGACATTTATATAGCTCTTCTTCAAGAAAAAACTACTCAGAGGCGCTCCTGACTCCAGCATGCCCAAAAAGAATAGTTTTAAGTTTAGTAAGGAAGGATCCTGGTAGAGTCCCAGGGTGTAGGCAAAGCTCAAAAGGAAGGCCATTCCAGACCACTGGTCCAACCACAGAAAAGGCTCGATTCTTCATGGTAGTAGTACGAGCAAAAGGAACTAAGAAGACTCCCTTATCAGCAGAACGTTATGTACCATCTGAACTTTGGAAGATGTTAGTATCAAATACAACGTTGTGCTGTATTTCATTTTATTGATCCGTGCATTGATAAAACGAAGTGTTTACATGGATAATGAATTAATGATGTTTGTTTCTTGTAGAAGAATGTTGCTGATAATCCATTGAAAACACACCAGACTGTGAGCTTCAGTCCACAATCACAGCTCAACCGTGCATTGTGCCGCCGTAACAATATTCCCAATCCGTGAATCAACTCTTGCCGAAAGCGGAAAGCCTTTCCACTTGATCTTACAGCATGAGGTTCAACCAGCCGACCCAGCAACACCCACCGAACATTCCGCCCGATATTCCACTCACTCCGAAGGGATTCTGTCGTGATCCGAGGCTGTCGAAACGTTCCGTTCGTCCAATCCAGCAACTGGCGCGCGTTAATTTCAGTCCACCTGGAGCGGTCATCCAGTCTCCAACGGAAAACCATGTCACGCTGGAAAACCATGTCATGCACGAAAATCTACCGGACGCATTATTCCCGGAGATGCCACAAAACACCGAGGTAGGTTTCCATTGAATCATTGATTATCTTTATTTCTTTTTCATTCGTTCATTCATTCACTCATTCATTCATTCTATGGATTTGTATAGCATCCCTTCAAGATATCGTGGGGTGTAGTGGTGGCGTCTTTGCCTTAAAGTCGGAAGGTTCGAGGTTCAAATCCACCTCAAGTCGCTGCTTAGGGACCTTGGGCAAATCCTTCACTCGCAATTACTCAGCGCTTCGGCGTGAAACTCCGATGCAGTGTCCTCTCTGCAGTCGGGAGCGCCTGTGAGTAGAGAGCTTTGAGGGGCGCTATAACAAGTGCACATGCAAGCAAAATCTGCTCAGGGACGCTCCCAGCCCAGCCACGACGAAAGAAAACAGATTTGAGAGATTTGCAGGTACATGTAGATTGTAGAGCCTTTCTTGTATGACTGCTAAATGAAAACCATTTGCAGGATTATGAGCCCAGTGGTTCCCCCCACTTCCCCACCACCCCCACAACCTTTATCAGATCACTCAGTCACCTGCAGGCTGGTCTTAATTTCATTTATATGTCTCTTCCGGTTTCTTCTTTATGTTAGTGACATGCAGAGTTCCCAGGGCCTCCAGGGGGGAATGCACAGGAGCCGGAAACTTTTAGATGCCTGGAACATATAGGTAGTCATACATGTATTATACAAGTTTATGATAAATGCCTTTTTGAATTTAATATTACAGAGAATTTTAACTACAATGAGTTGAAATTTGAAATTAGAACTAGGGAATAAAATTATATATACATGTATACAGAGTGGGCCATAAGAAAGACCCCTACATATTTTACTGTAGGGGGTCAGTTTTTATGGCCCACCCTGCATAGATATGAAATCGTAGGTCGTACCTTCATTTTTATTGTCATTTGTGTCTGAAATTGTTTTGTCTGAGAAAGCCTTTGGGTAATTTCTAAGATACTTGTATGGCAGAGGCCTATTGTACTTTCTTTCGTCTGTGTGTACTGTATTGCTTATCTGAAAGGTTTTAGAAGTGGTTTCAAACTCTAATGGTTAATGATAATACCAATACATCATTAGGTCAGTGCTTTTATGATTCGTTAGTGGTGTATGTATTGCGGTAGACCGCAACGTCGTGGCTACTTCAATGGCGGTGAACCCCCTATAGATAGGAACCACGGTACTGGCGACCAGGCGTTGAGGGTGGGGGGAGAGCGAGTTAAGACACCTATACGATGTGGACAATGATCGGGGTCTTATTAAGAACTAGTAGGCCTACATCGGCAACCTTGTTTGGTCCTTGCAACAATGGGAGGGATGAATGCTTAAAATAGGCTTACTTGGAACTCCACAAAGAGCTGTATTATGCCAGACAAATCTTTTTCGAGGACAACGGCCTCTGTTGTCAGAAGCGTTGGTTAAATCTCGATCCATACGCCAAGACAGACCGACAGAAAGGCAGAGCTAGGAATATAAGGGGAAAGGCGAGTCTGAAAGATAGACATTGGCAATGCCAGTCTCAAGCGTGGATAGAGGAGGAGGGCGACACTGATGATCTTTGTTATCACATAATGTAGTTAAACTGAAACAACTCAAGACGGATATGCACAGGAAAGATAGGCAGAGGGGTATCTAGACAGACATAGAGACCTTCAGACTGACAAGAGACCCAGTGGCGTAGACAAGGTGGGGTGTTTAGGGGTTGGCTTAGGAAAAAGTTTTTTAAAAGGTTATTTACCCACTTAAATAAGAAGAAACCCAAAACATTCTTACTTTATTCCATTTGTTACTTTATTCCCTTTTTATTTACTGTGATGCTATTGGGTTGGCAGTGCCCAGGAAGGGCATCCGGTCAGGCCATAGACCCCCTGTCATAAATTCCTGGCTACGCCACTGCTTCTACCAGGTCAGGTATTGTAATTCAACATGACGAACGAACTAGAAAAGATGAACACGCGAGAATATCAGGTAGCCTCAAGGTAGATAGAGTCAGGCGAACGAAAGGTTATATAGGCAGATAATAATATAACATAGCCTGACAGTTGTACATCAGTTTCTCGGCGCGGCTAGCCACCGCGGAGCCGAAAAATAATTATCTGGTTTTCTTGCCAGGAAAATTAACGACCGCATGAGCCGCCATTTTCATTGTTAATTGTGATCGTTGCACCGATTCAACTCTCGCCAGTTCATGGGACGGTGTTCAGTTGATATTGTGCAGCATTTGTCAGAAAAGAAAATGAATTTTCTATTCTTTGCCTGAGATGAATTGGGGTGAAGGTGTTGGGTACATAGTTGAAGAATAGTGCTTTGTTTTGTGTTGAATTCGAACGGTGTTTTTTTACAGTAGCGTTACGCTTGCCATAGTCAATAGCTTTTGTCCATCTCTTTATGTATGTATTTATGTATGTATGTATGTATGTATGTATGTATGTATGTATGTATGTATGTATGTATGTATGCATGTATGTATGTATGTATGTATGTGTGTATGTGTGCGTGTGTGTGTGCATATGTACGCACACATGCATGTATATACGCATGCACGTAGTATGTACATATGTATGTATGTATGTATGTATGTATGTATGTATGTATGTATGTATGTATGTATGTATGTATGTTCTATGTATGTATGCATGCATGTATGTACGTGCGTGATATATATGGATAGCCAGACTGACCCCGTTCCGTTAATAGTCTGAAAGCAAGACAGTTCGGGCAGTTGTAACAAAAACACTGGATGATGCAAGAGTCCGTGCTAAATACGACAGTTCTGTCACCTCGATAGTTGGTCACTTTATTATTTAAACATAGCGACGTAGCTTGACGCTGTCGTTGAGTGTACATAATTATTGCTCTAAGATTAACGTTCATAGTCGGAGTCACCTGCTAAGCAGGGCTTCTTTTTAATGATTTTTTTGCAACTGCCCAACCCGTTCTCTTCCTTCAAATCATCCACGGTAAATTATTCCCAGTCGATTGACAATGAACAATTTTAAACTAGTTTTCTTCTTCAGTCCTCTGCTGTTGAGCAGGTTTGTGACATGGACGACCTCGTGTTCCTTCCAACCTTCTCTGTCCTGCACCCTCCTCTTGATGCGACCATAATGTATCTCCATCATCAAGATCACTCGGCATATTTAATCTTCTTCTGTCTCTTGTTGCCTCCCCCTCCATACGACCCTCCAACAACGTCACCTGCATACCCTCTGAGTCCCTCTCTTAGTATGTGGCCCAGCCACCTATGCTTTCTTCTGCTTATTGATTGTAGTGGTTCTCTCTTCATCCCTGGCCTTTTCCAAAACTGCTTGATTCGAGATCTTGTCTCTCCAGCTTATTTTATTGGCCTGGAGGGTAGCATGTTATTTTGAAATTCATTTGTCAACCAAGTATTTTTAACTGCACGAAAACGCTTTTAGAGAGCTGCACGAATCCATTTAGAACTGCCCTTTGGTGTAGAACTGGACCCTAAGAATGTCTTGTTGCTAAGCTTTTGGAAAGCAGCAGCTCGTCTAAATGCAATGTGTGTAAGTAATAGCCCCTAGGCCTATAATTATACTCCCTTCTCAAAACCTGCTTCTTTTTGCAGGGCCTTACGCACTGGGAGCGCCTCTGAACGGTTCACCTTACTAGAGGCACTTTATAAATGTTTAAATGCAATACAATAAAGTATGCTACTATCTTTGAGTTATGTGCTGTGGAGAAATCTCCACTCCCTGGCGTTTTTTATATCTGAGAATGGGGATTCGGATCAGCAGGCTGGGGTTATCCAGTGCGTGGTTGCTTTGTACACTTTGCGATCATCCTATATTATTGCGTAAATAATTGGCTTTCATTTGGTTGAGCGGGAAACCTGTGTTTGCCGTTTGGTCGTTAGCCGTCTTTATTGTCGTCTGCTTTTAGTTTTGCCATAATAATATAAATGTATTAGACTGGTCTTCTTGATCATCTTTGCTGCAATGGTCGTTCTGTGCTGTGACATGTGCGTTTCATTTAAGCGCTGTTGATCTAACTCACAACCGAGTCTGGTTCCTGGTTTCGTTTGTTTGTTTGTGCGTGTTTGGTTGTGTGTGCGCGTGTGTGTGTTGTGTGCGCGCGTGTGTGTATGCATATGCGTGTTTATGTGTGTATATGTGTGCATGTGTGTCTGTGTGTGTTGGTGTGCACATGTGTGCCGCTAGACCACTGTTAACTTCATCTGTTTAGCAATAATTGTATTGTTTACGGCATTGGCGGCAGTAAACGCACTGTTTTCAGCTTCATTTGCTCATGTTTATCGTCTTGGTCTGCTGAAGCCGTGTACCTGTTCTTTCAACTTTATGTCTTTTCTGAACTCCTGGCATCCAAGGTTGCCTCATTACCCAAAGCTCCTCCTCGTTGTTCCGTGTTCTGGGTATTAATTGCTGGTTCCGCAAGCATAGCATCTGCACTGGAAGGTAATCAGTAAACATTTAACAGGGTGGACAAGCAGGCAGGTGGACGGGCAGGCAACCTGAGCCAGGCAGGCAGACAGGCAGGCAGTCTGTGGCAGGCAGGGAGGCAGTTAGGCTGGCTATCTGAGGAAGGCTGGCTGGCAGGTAGAGGCAGACAGGCGAGAAAAGTTATGAGCAATAATAAGTCATTTTGAACATTCTGCAGTTTTTGTTTGATCCATGAAAATGCATTTGATTGTTTTGATGGGAATTAAATTAGTTGTGTGAAGTCCATATTTTTGCATCATGTTCAAATGATGGTGTAGAAGTGTTTAAAGTAAAAATTAAGATTCGGTAAATCCTGAAATCTTGTAACATTGGCAATGAATCTCGTTTGAGGCTACTTAATATTTACTAAATGGTGATGTACAGTGAGTAGTGTCTAGAGGGTAGCATTTTATTTTGAAAATCATGTGTCAAATATTGATATTTCCTAAACTGTAATGCTGCACAAGCAGTTACCATTACCATACCATTTAATCTGATTCTTATCATCATCATCATCATCATCGTTGTCATCATCAACATCATTTGCTTGCAGTGGTCCCCCCTATGGAATGGACCCCCCCATCAGTTCACTTTCATCCTCTCTGGTATTGTTTCTCTGAAGTCCTGCCTTTTCTCTCATCGGGGTCACACGCACACACTGGGAGCACTTCTGAAAGGCTTCTGCTACAAGAAGTGCTTTATAAATGGTAAGATACAATACAATACATCAGCATATCTGAATCATAAGCACTATTAATTATTACTGTTATTGTTGTGTCATAGATTATAAATTTATGCTCAAGGTTTAATAGTAAATCTGAATTTGAGGTGTGAAAGAATTGTATTAAATTGACTTGCTCAAGGTCTGTACACTGAAACCATCTGTTGGGAATTTCAAGTATACTCTCCACCATTCTAGCCAAAAGTTCTAATTGATCGAATGAACGATCTGTTCTAGCCTAGATGCTGCTTTGCCACCATTCTTATAAAACATTCTACAGACTACAGTACTTTGTATTTTGTATAGAATACCACCTCACTGATGATGACAAATTATCTAATCTCGTTAGCCCAGTATATAAACATAATATCTATAGGTCATCTTAAATCATAATTTATGTAATTTTCTACACTTATCCTACGATATATTCAACAGATGTGGACAAAGACGATCCATTTGATCAATTTTTTTTGTACATGGAAGTGGTGTCGCTGTCAGTGTTTCTTACCAATAAGCTTATATAATAAACCGTGTGATATTAGTTTGAATCAGTAATGAAAAATCTGGCACATAGCAGTTATTCCTCAATTTTGTGGTGTTAGCCATTTTATTAAATGCCGTTTTTTGCTTCACTTTGCAATCTGTGATAGTCCAAGCTATTAATACCATTTCTGATTGGGTCTAAATTTAGCCGAGCTGTTCTATTTCTGACCGTCTCGTTTGCTGAGAAATTGACCTAACGGTGCCATTTGAAGAGCAGCTTTCAAGCGGTGCGTGCATTGTTGCTTCTTGTCAATGGAGGCGGAAAGAGTGGGCGAACTGGAAGGAAAGGAGGAGGAGGAGGAGGAAGATGTATGGTAACATTGAAGCGCTTGGAAGGTTGCAGCGCTATCCTATTGATTTATACGGAACGTCTAGAATAGTCTTTCCAGCGGGCAGCGGCCGTCGTAGCGAGCGGAGCCTTAGGGCTTCAATGACAGAGGGATTGTGTTAATGGTGAAGCAAGTAAGCACAGCGCCGGGCAGGCTGGGCCCTCACTATGTCCCTGCGGGTGTCTTACACGCCCACATGGTCCGCCAACGCGGTGCTGTGCGTACCTCTCGGCTGCGGTGCGCTGCGGTGTGTATGTAAGCTATTATCGATCAGATCTTAAACGCGCCATATTCGTATTCACGGGCGAATTTTTGGACGAATTAACTTGATCGTTTTTGACGTTCGCCTTTGGGAATAAAGTTAATAATTAGCGCATCTGGATTTTGGAAGATGAAATTTTATTGTTTTCATGAAGCCAACAACGTTTTTCTGTCGTTTTGCGTTTGTTTGACCTTTTGTAAAAAATTGTGTCAACATAAAGAATATATCGCACGCAGGATTCTCTGAATTGCTGAGTTTTTATGACGTCATTGTACTTTCAGCGATTCAATGGATTGCGACTGAGTGAACGATTTGCGAAGGTTCATCAGGTATGTAAATTAAAAATACTAAGATGTTGCTACTTACTACAGTGTGTGTGTGTTTTTTAAATGTGTTTGTGTGACTGTGGTCATTTATGCTGTACCATTTTAACAATTTTGAGGTTGGCCAACTCACAGAAATTTTCTTAAAGGATTAATAGGTAATTTGTGTAGCCACTAGCATGGTTTGTCCAAATATGGATAAGAGAAGTGTAGTATTGGGAGGTTAGAAGTCGTGAGGGTTGGTTTGTGTGGGTTAGGGTTAGTGTCATCATTAGGTACCAGTTGTCCAAAGATGTTGTCGCCGATACGATGGTTTTCTGTAAAATCTTCTGATGGTGACAGTATTATCCACCCAGATCTCTTGTTTACATTTACTATTTTTGCTCTTGTTCATGGACTTTGTGAATTCTTACCACAAACAATCATCCGACAAAATATTTGGCATAATTTGGTGATTGTCTGAGGGTTATCTGCAGTGTAAGAATTGTGGAAAAATAACTGGAGAGCAGGGCTGTACTCGGTGTAGCCAGAAATTTATTATGGGGGTTTGGGGGGTTTTATGACCTGGTCGGATGACCTTTCTGACACCAACCCAACAGTATTACAGTAAATAAAAAGGGAATAAAGTAACAAAGGGAATAAAGTAAGAAAAACAGTTGTTACTTCAATTGTTTTGTTTTTTCTTATTTAAGTGGATAAATAACCTTTAGAAAAACTTTTTCCCTAGGCCAATGGGGGGTTTAACCCCCGAAACCCCTTGTCTACGTCACTGGCTGTACTCAAGGGTATACGCAGGTATACAGAATATACTCACCTCCGAAAAAATGACAACGTATACTCACCTAAAAAACCAGGGTACACACGGGTATGCACCGTGTGAGTGTTAGCTACCTATTACCCCTCTGGGCTTCCTTACTTGGACTCTCCTTGACTATGTGGGAGTTGAGGGAAGGGCAGGGCCTATTTAAAGGGCTACTACTGTGGGGGCTTGCTTCTTGTCGTGGGTCTACTCTGTGGTGTGTGTTCGACTCCTGTTGAGCGTGGCGTGTGGTTCGTGTTCTACGACGTTTGTCTTCTTCGATTGCCGTCCCACCTCGTTGGTGAACTGGCCTACATCCGTCTTCCTTTGGGCTCCGTTAGCCTGGTGTGTCTTCACGTCAGCTCTGTCGAATCAGCTGTATCGGTCGTACTTCATGTCAGCTTTGGGTAACGTTAACCTACTTCTTGTCAGACTGCTCTGTTATTGAATAAATCGATGTTATTTTACATTACGGACCTGAGTATTACTCATCATCTTCTAGACTAGAGCAAGTGAACCCAACAACCGTATACCCACCTCAGTAAGACCAAGTGGGTATACGCAGGCAAATATCACGATTTACGAAGGCAAAAAATCATGAAAGTAGAGCGAAAATGCCGAAAAAAGCTTCCGATGCCTTAAAAAAGGTTGTCTGAAATTTCCAGACCACTGGACCAACCACGGAAAAGGCTCGATTCTGCATAATTGTAGTTGTAGTTAGTGCGAATGGAAGCAAAAGCACTCCCTTCTGTGCAGAATGGAGGGGAGATGGTCATGGATACCCACAAAAGTTAAAGTGATTTGGGTGAGCAGTGGGAACGCCTATAAGGTGAGTTTTATTGAAACGCATGTGTTTCAATGGTTCCATGCTAGGTAAGCAATGGGAACGCAAGCAAAGTATTTCGTTCCCAGTTCCCACCCACTTTTAGACCTTGGATAGCTGTTGGACCAACAGTGTTCTCGCATTTAGTCTGGGGCAACACCAAGCTGACATATTATGACGTTACCATCGGCATGATCTCTTTGTCCCCTGAGTCAGGACTGCCATGTCTCAATCCAGATCATTTGCCTGTATTGGTCCCTCCCCATGGAATAGGCTTCCCCCATCAGTTCGCTCTCCCATCCTCTCTGGTAGTGTATCCTCGTCTTTCTCTTGTCTGAAAACTTGACTTTTTTCTCGGGGTTGAACGCACTGGGAGCGCTTCTGAAAGGCTCTTGCTTCAAGGAGCGCTTTATAAATGGATGCAATACAATGCAATACAATGCAATACAATACAATGAAGTTGAAGAGTTTCATGGAGGCTTCTGTTATCTTATACAGGATGTCGTAGTGCGGTCACCACTGTGCGAAATCATTGCACCAAAGGAGGATGTCTCAAAACTTCGATTTCCTCTACATCCCGTTCAGAAAATTCCGGTACGCTACGGTTTGCTCTTCCGTCTAAATCCTCGTGTGGGAAAATGGATCACTGTATCTCTCATCGTGTCACCGTTTTGATATTTCGTGCGTTTCTCGATTTCAAGTTCAAGTTTTATTGCTCCAAAAAATAACATTAATTACACGTTATGCAGTGTACATAATGATTAATAGTAAGAGTAAGATGTGTAGAGAGTTAGAAGTATAGGGAAACAATTTAGTGACCCAAGAAGGGAAGATCCCGCTAGGTTGGGGGCTTGGGGCCCTAATTAAGTGATTATTCATAGCAAAGATGATGTGTAGGTGACCTTTGTCAGGTTTAGTGACAAAGTGGGAGAGTTAAGTTTCTGCTCTGGTTGTTAGAAACCTTCTGTTTACTGGTCATTATAGGAACATAAATACTTGATTTAGGATTGTGTGTGCTATTTTAAAACATTTAACTTTTGTTGGCTCTATGGATGATGTACATTTTTTATACACCAAATTGCAGATAGCAGTTGGTCAACTAAAGAATATTCTTATCTTCTGTTGTCTGATTGCAAATGCATTTGCAGGAATACAAAGCGGTAATTGTAAACTAAACATTTATATAGCGCCAACAAACGGCTGAGTGCCTGTATTTGCTGAATTGCTAAATTTGATGTGATTTGTCTCATTTAGTTAAATAAATGAAGATTATTATTTGTATGGCCAATGTCAAGGTAACATCTGTTTGCAAGGTAAAGTCAGACATTTGTTTACATTCCTTCTTGGGCCAAGGTCTAGCGATGTGAATATAGACCAAGACTTCAATAACAAAACATCTGGACACACTTGTTTCCTCTCAATTTTGTTCTTGTTACATTCAAAGCTGTGGTGGTGGTGTGGCGGTGGTGGTGGTGTGGTGGTGGTGGAGGCGGTGGTGTGGTGGTGGTGTGGTGGGGTGGGGTGGTGGTGTGGTGTGGTGTGGTGGTGGAGGTGGTGGTGGTGGCGGTGGTGGTGGTGGCGGTGGTGGTGGTGTGGTGGTGGAGGCGGTGGTGGTGGTGCGGTGGTGGTGGTGGTGGTGGCGGTGGTGGTGGGGTGGTGTGGTGGTGGTGTGCTGGTGGAGGCGGTGGTGGTGGTGTGGTGGCAGTGTGGTGGTGTGGTGATGGCAGTGCACTTTGAGCTAAATGCAATGTACGTTTTCTTCTGTAGAACCTACCATGTCACCAGCAGTCGATGGTTCCAAGGGGTAAGTAGTTGGTGAAATTGTCTACACCATTGTAATATATGCTTCATTGTATTTATGGCTCCAGCCAAGGTTTTGACGAAAACAATAGTCAAGGTCAAAGGTTATTGTTTGAAGAATTCAACATCACGTGGGTTATATTGATTCTGTGTTTGACTTGCAATGATTGGCCTTACAGTTGCTGGCCTTTGAGCCAGACTCACTGACTAACTGACTGACTGACTGACTGCAGGCACAGACAGACAAATGGACGGATAGGGTGAAGGAAGACAGACAGACAGAGGTAGACAGACAGATAGCCAAATGCAGACAGACAGACAGGCAGCCACACACACACAGACATATAGACAAATGCAGACGGACAGACAGAAGGACAAACAGACACAGACAGACACATAGCCAAACCCAGACGGACAGGCAGACGGATAGACAGAAGGACAGACAGACAGAGGTAGACAGACAGATAGCCAAATGCAGACAGACAGACAGACAGGCAGCCACACACACACAGACATATAGACAAATGCAGACGGACAGACAGAAGGACAAACAGACACAGACAGACACATAGCCAAACCCAGACGGACAGGCAGACGGATAGACAGAAGGACAGACAGACAGAGGTAGACAGACAGATAGACAAATGCAGACAGACAGACAGACGTAGGCAGAGAAAAGATGGCAGAAAGGAGTCGCTTAGAAAAACTAGGTCACAGAGTATGAGTTCTGGTGGCAGTGAAGTGGGGGTGTTAACTGTAATGAAGAGGATAGTACACAGGCAGACTCCTAGACTGACAGACAGACAGACAGTGTGGCTTCCGTGCAGACAAACCATGCAGATATTTACCCCAGCTCAGGTGTTCTGGAGACAGATAGGGAGGAACTGGTTGAGTTCACAACAGAAGGACACGGACAGGAACAGAGACAGACAGACGAAGAGCAACAGGAGAAAGAAAGACAGACAGCCAAACGGACAGACAGGGACAGAGAAAATGGAGAGAAGAGAGTGGGAGAACACAAATGGTGAGACAGAAAAAATTAGACATAGAGAGAGAAAAACAGAAACAGAAGCAGATATACAGACAGGGAGACAAGGACAGATAGAGAGACAGAGAGAGAGAGGGATTGGACTGCAAGGTGGGGGTATGAGAATTATGCAACATGGATTCAAAGTCTCATAGTGATGAAGATAAACTGATGAGCAAGAAGGAGACAGACAGACAGACAGACAAAGGGCAAGACACGGGTGGTATGCAATTTAGGGAAGAGAGAGAAAGAGAGAAAAGCAGTAGTGTTGGGTGAGTGGAGGAAGGTGTTAGCGGGGAAGGGATGGAGGGAGGAATTATTATTATTATTATTATTACATAAATTTATTACGCGCGCAAGGTCACACCAAAGTGTGAATGAACAACAGTGTCGGGCACCGAGAGAGAGAGAGTGAGAGAGAGTTGTTAAATCTTGGCTTAAAAAGAGGAAACTGATTTCCTGTGGAAAAACGACAGACTGTTCAGACACAGACAGACAGACAGACAGACAGGCAGACACGCAATCGTACAGACAGACACAATTGTACAGACCAGACGCAAAGAAAGACAAACAGACTCAAACAGACATTAACTCTTGAACAGACCAGACAGACACACTCAGACAGACCAGACATAGAGAATGACAGACAGATACGCTTAAGCACACTCACACAGACCAGACATAGAGAATGACAGACAGATACGCTTAAGCACACTCACACAGACCAGAGATAGAGACAGCCAGCAGCTACAACATATATGCAATATATATATATATATATATATACAATGTATATCCGGTGAATTTGTATGACCTGAGTTGTGAAGTCACAGTTAATTAATGATGCAGCTGGCAGACTTTAATGACCAGACGGACAGACAGACAGACAGACAGATATACGAAGACAGACAGACAGATACACAGACAGATACCGCCAGGGTGAGAATTGTCAGGTGTTTGGGGATTTCAAGCACCCCGAAAGCAGAAAACAGGGCAGTTGGGCAGTGTTCACATAGATTTCTAAATTTCTAAGCTGGGCTTTGTGTTCATTAGTATCATTACCGGTTGTTTGAAGAAATTTCTTAAAACCAAAGGCGAGTAGTTAGAAATAGGCGTCAATTTTCAAGGAGGGCACTTTTCCGTTGTGATATGTGCGGGCTCCCATGCTATTGTTGGCTTTGTTGTCCTTGTTTGTCAGTTTCCAGTTAGAATCAGGGATTGTTGTTGTCCTTGGTTGTCAGTTTCAAGTTAGATTCAGGGGTTGTTGTTGTCCTTGGTTGTCAGTTTCCAGTTAGAATCAGGGTTTGTTGTTGTCCTTGGTTGTCAGTTTCAAGTTAGATTCAGGGGTTGTTGTTGTCCTTGGTTGTCAGTTTCCAGTTAGAATCAGGGTTTGTTGTTGTCCTTGGTTGTCAGTTTCCGGTTAGAATCAGGGGTTGTTGTTGTCCTTGGTTGTCAGTTTCAAGTTAGATTCAGGGGTTGTTGTTGTCCTTGGTTGTCAGTTTCCAGTTAGAATCAGGGTTTGTTGTTGTCCTTGGTTGTCAGTTTCCGGTTAGAATCAGGGTTTGTTTTTTGTCCTTGGTTGTCAGTTTCCAGTTAGAATCAGGGTTTGTTGTTGTCCTTGGTTGTCAGTTTCCAGTTAGAATCAGGGTTTGTTGTTGTCCTTGGTTGTCAGTTTCCGGTTAGAATCAGGGATTGGTCGTGCAATGTGGAACCAGATTCCTCCTTCAACGCATTGTTCCTTATTACCAGCAACTGGTGGGAGACAACAAATGCTTCTTTGTCTCTTGCACTGGGAGCACCTCTGGTTAGGGTGCACTTTTGAGAGGCGCTATATAAATTTATCTATACAACACAATACAATATCCATGACTATCTCAGAGCTAGCTTCAACAACAGCTCTTTTTCTTCTTCCGTTATTCATTCTATATTATTTTATAGATCTATGCAATACAATGCTCTGCTGAAAATGGAGTACTCTTAGTCCCTTTTGCTCGTACTGCTACCATGAAGAATCGAGCCTTTTCTGCGGTTGGCCCAGTGGTCTGGAGTGGCCTTCCTTTTAAGCTATGCCTACACTCTGGAGCTCTACCACGATCCACACTTAAAACTGTTCTTTTTTGGTGTGCTGGAGTTGGGAGCGCCTCTGAGTAGCTTTTTTCTTGAAGGTGTGCTATGTAAATTTCCGAATGATTGAATGAATGAATGCAATTGTGTCCATGCTTCTTTGTCTGACAATCTGTTTGTTCGTTGTCTGCAGAGGCGTCCGTGGCTCCTGAGAGATCTTCTGTGCGACAGACGATTGTCTATTCAAATGGCACCGATGGCACCACCGATACAAGCAGCAGGTTGGTTAACTATATTTAATGCCTTCTATTGTTGTACAATTGTGTTGTAATCGTAATCATTAATTTTTATAGCACCGCTTCAAGAGAAACTCCCCAGGGGTGCTCCCGACCTGACCGCATCAAAGCACGATCAGAGTGAATGGTTTTCAAATGCTTGTGGAAAAGGTGGATAAATAAAGACAAGATGTTTATTATGTAGACTGCTAGGTGGCTTATTCCAGAAAGATGGACAGACCATAGTGAAGCTTTTATAGGTAAAAGTGTGGAATTTCGAGCCATAGGGACAATCAGGTTACGTTGCGTGGAGGAATGATGGAATCTATGACCTGGAATGGGATGGCACTGGCACACAAAGTGTGTGTGTGTATTAAGCAAAGCTTCGTACAATTTTGAGTGAAAGTCATGCCAAAACACGGAAAAATTAAAGGACATTCACAGCAAGTTTTAAGTGAAATCACTCCAAAATTATGGGGCATTTGAGAAAAATTCACATCAAATTTTATACAAATTTGAGTGAATTTGCACCAAACAATCGGTACATTTAAAATCACTGAGATAATGAAATAATAGCTCCTAAACTTTGGAGCATTTAAAGAAAAATCAAGTCAAATCTTCTGACATGCAATTTTGAGTGAAATGTCTCCTAAGGATTTGAGCATTAAAAAGAAAATTTACATCAAAACTTCATGCAATTTTGAATGAAATGACTCTCTAAGGTTTGGAGCATTCAAAAGAAAATTTACATCAAAACTTCATACAATTTTGAATGAAATGACTCCTAAGCTTTGGAGCATTCAAAAGTAAATTTACACCAAAACTTCATACAATTTTGAATGAAATGACTCCTAAGCTTTGGAGCATTTAAAAGTAAATTTACACCAAAACTTCATACAATTTTGAATGAAATGACTCTCTAAGGTGTGGAGCATTCAAAAGAAAATTTACATCAAAACTTCATACAATTTTGAATGAAATGACTCTCTAAGGTGTGGAGCATTCAAAAGAAAATTTACATCAAAACTTCATGCAGTTTTGAGTGAAATGACTCCTAGACTTTGGAGCATTCAAAAGAAAATTTACATCAAAACTTCATGCAGTTTTGAGTGAAATGACTCCTAGACTTGGGAGCATTTAAAAGAAAATTTACATCAAAACTTCATGCAGTTTTGAGTGAAATGACTCTTAAGGTTTGGAGCATTCAAAAGAAAATTTACATCAAAACTTCATGCAGTTTTGAGTGAAATGACTCTTAAGGTTTGGAGCATTCAAAAGAAAATTTACATCAAATCTTCATGCAGTTTTGAGTGAAATGACTCTTAAGGTTTGGAGCATTCAAAAGAAAATTTACATCAAATCTTCATGCAGTTTTGAGTGAAATGTCTCCTAAGGATTTGAGCATTCAAAAGAAAATTTACATCAAAACTTCATACAATTTTGAGTGAAAATGACTCCTAGACTTTGGAGCATTTAAAAGAAAATTTACATCAAAACTTCATGCAGTTTTGAGTGAAATGACTCCTAGACTTTGGAGCATTTAAAAGAAAATTTACATCAAAACTTCATGCAGTTTTGAGTGAAATGTCTCCTAAGGATTTGAGCATTCAAAAGAAAATTTACATCAAAACTTCATACAATTTTGAGTGAAAATGACTCCTAGACTTTGGAGCATTTAAAAGAAAATTTACATCAAAACTTCATGCAGTTTTGAGTGAAATGACTCCTAGACTTTGGAGCATTTAAAAGAAAATTTACATCAAAACTTCATACAATTTTGAGTGAAAATGACTCCTAGACTTTGGAGCATTTAAAAGAAAATTTACATCAAAACTTCATACAATTTTGAGTGAAAATGACTCCTAGACTTTGGAGCATTTAAAAGAAAATTTACATCAAAACTTCATGCAGTTTTGAGTGAAATGACTCCTAGACTTTGGAGCATTTAAAGGAGAATCAGGACACGACTTGGGGCGATTCAGAGAGGAATCATAGCAAAAACCTGGGATCAACTGAGAGGAATTCTTTCCTGATATTTGGTCCATTTTACTTTACATTCCCAATATACTCTCAATTCAGAAATCATTCGAGTTAATTGCTTTGCTCTTACAACTTCTTTAGAATGTGGAAACATGAATAGTCGCAATTCCATCGGGTTTTTCCTTGCATGCCAAGCATTGCAGAGATGCCATTGGCATTCATCTATTTTAAGCTGTGTATAAGGCATGAGGCTGGGGAGGGGTCATCATTGGATGCATCTTCTGCCTTCGCATCTCCTCTCCGCATCTGCAGCAGCAGTAGCATCAGCAGCTGGGTGATGATGCTCAAGTGCGTTGGTCTAACTCAGCAGTGCTGCTGTACAGCGTTACAGCATCGATCAGCAGAACAGCAGCAGCAACGCTTTGGGACGACCGGCCGGATGTAGAGACACACACGAGGAGATAGAGAGACAGACAGACAGACAGACAGGGAGACAGAGGGAGGGAGAGACAGAGATAGACAGAGAGGGAGGGAGAGGGGGAGAGAGAGACACAGACAGACAGAGAGGGAGGGAGGGAGGGAGAGGGGAGAGAGAGACAGACAGACAAGGAGACAGAGAGGGAGGGAGAGGGAGACAGACACAGACACAGACAGGGGAGGGAGAGGGAGAGAGAGAGACAGAGAGAGACAGGCAGATAGAGAGAGAGATGGTCTTATGAGCAGACGTATGCGGTCAGGCGGGAAAGTGAGGCTGGCAAGAAGCATTGAGGATGTGATGGATTAGATGGAATGGAGAAATGTAAATGCAGGAAGGCAGACATGCCAAGGGACAGCGAATGCCCGGTAATCAGACAGACTAGACTGGCTGAATGACTGACTGGCTGGCTGGATGAATGACTTACTGACTGACTGACTGACTGACTGTCTGGCTTACTGATTGTCTGACTAGCTGAATGGCTGACTGACTGACTGGCTTGCTGACTGTCTGGCTGGATGAATGACTGGCTGACTTGCTGACTGGCAGGTCGACAGATTGACTGGCTGGCTGACTGGCTGGCTGACTAGCAAATTGACTGACAAATTGATTGACTGACAAATTGACTTGGCTGACAAATTGACTGACTGACTGACCGACAGCTGGTAAGCATTCTGGCAAATAGACATGTCTCCTCCTCGAATGTTCCAGGGATAGAAAGCCTTATTGGAATTCAGACAGACAGACAGACAGACAAACCAGACAATAGTCATTTTGTGAGCCTAGTCGTGACTTTTCTGATTTTTCTTCTTGTTGCAGACGATTTGTGGATGGCAGAGCAGACGTTGTTGCGTTGGGTTACGTCAGTGACGTACGTATATATATATACATACTCCTCTCTCTCTCTTTTTATTTAATATCTTGCCGTCAGTTGCACGCTTCTATATTCGACCTTCTTATAAGAGAGCGCTTCTGAAGTCGGTAGACCGTTCTAGGGAAATTCAGAGATGGCTCTTCCATGTCTTAAGAAGCCAGAAGCATCTCTTCCGAAATCAGTAGAGTGCTCTTCCGAAACAGAAGCGAATCAAGAGGCCCTGCTTCTCTGAGCACGCGCTCATTTGATGCTAAGTACTAATTACTACTTTTATAATTAAATTCGTAACGCACGCGCGGTCACACCGAAATGTTAATTATGTGAAGCGGGAGAATTTCCCGTGGCACCATTTTCTGTGCGTTCATTTTCGCATTTTCCTCGCGGTAATCATTTGCTTCGTCATCGTCATCGAATTATCAAACAGTCTTTCAGTCCCTTTGCTTTTATTCATCTTTTGCTCTAATTATGTGTGTCTATCAATAGTCTAGCATTCGCCTTTTTGCACCACCAGATGGTAGTGGATATGGATGTGGGGTGGTGGGGAAGAGGGGGTGAGAAGAGACTCGAGTCGCTTCTGGCATGTCTGTATGGTTTGTCTGTATGGCTTGTCCTCATTCTAACCCAGACATGGGCAGACAGTAGTGTGCTCTATTGGTCCAGATCAGCCTTAGCACGATGTCAGTGAGCATCTATAGACTGTTGGTTGGTTGGTTGTTCCACCATCGCCGAAGCCACCTGTAGCAGTTTTTCTCCTTTGCAGCTGTCAATGTGCAGAGAACAATAATGTACAGACTTCTGTTTGTCTGACCGATTTATTCGAGGATAATTATGTAATTTTTAAAATGGCATTTTTTATGTGAGATGTTCTGGGTTTATATATAATATATATATATAATATATATATAATTTTTTATAGATATATTTGTATGGATAGATGGATGGATAGATAGATAGATAGATGGATAGATAGATAGATAGATAGATAGATAGATAGATGGATGGATAGATAGATAGATAGATAGATAGATAGATAGATAGATAGATAGATAGATAGACAGACAGACAGACAGACAGACGGATAGGGACGGACAGATGATTAGATAGATTAGATAAGTTAGATAGATGGCTGGATAGATAGATGAGTTTTTTTGCAATTCATTCATTACCAGGATTTATATATAACACCCTTTCAAGGTTACTTAGAGAGTGAGTGGGTTGCTTTGGGTGAGTGGGTGTGAGTGAGACAGAGAGACAGACAGACAGACAGAGATGCTACGATTCCTGTTAAACGCAAATCTCTCGAAAAGCATGTGACTTCCGATTCCACTGTGTGATTCCATTTTGCCAGTGGGATGCTCGGCTCTGATTTACGAATAGGTTTCCATTAGACAATTAGTTTACAGTGCAGACGACGACGGCGATATGCTTCCTGCCAACTGCATCTCTTTTCGTTTGGTACTCCTCTCTGTGTTGTCGCGTCAAATGTGGTTCATTCATCTCTGCTGCTGCTGCTTGCAAAGGATTTCATGAAATTAAATGTTAACATTTTTTGCCGTGCTAGAGTCGGGAGCGCTTCTGAGTAGTCCCCTTGAAGAAGCGCTATATGAATTCTTGACTCAATGAATGAATGAATGAATGAATATGTGACTTCTTGCATATGTGACCTTGTTGGGGATTGTCTTATTTACAGTTTCTATAATATGATAATGTCATAAGCAAGACATGTACAGATTTTTGGGGCGTTTGTTGTAAATTTGCAAATAAAAATTTAATCTGTCTCTGCCTGATGCAGAAATCATATTTTTGTGCCTTAATACATCAGGTGGTGTAATAGAGTTTGTAAAGCAGTGATGCAGAAATCAATTATCATGGTTTGTTTGGTAAAAATCCATTTTCCCGGCTGATCTAGAAGGTGACAAGTTGTCCCTTTCTTTTGCCGAGGTCACATGTGTCTTCCACATTCCACCATTCACAGTGATCGACACTTTTCGATTCCGTAATTCCATCTCACTCCAGTTCCTTAACACGTGGAAATGAAATGGAATGGAAGATAAAAAGACTGCCAACGGATAGGCCTTTGCCATATCCAATTCCATTACTTCCATACATCTCTCACCAGTTCCCATATATTATGTGGAATGAAATGGGTAAAAAAAATACTGTCCATTGTCCAACCTCCATTAACATATATTGCAAAATCCAATTCCATAATTCTATCTCACTCCAGTTGCTATTCACATTAAATGAAATTAAGAAAAAAACTGTGCAAACACCGTCATAGACAGAGCTTAGCCATTGATCCAATTCCGCAATTCCATCTCACTCCAGTTCCTTCTGTCTCCGCTTCTTTGAGATCACCGTGTCATTCCATGCATAGTATCCATCGACCAACCACTTCCCTCCTTGGTACTCAGAACTATCCGCCGAAATCACACTCCTCCTCGTCGAATATTCCAGGGTTGGATTCCCCCTCTGGAATTCTTGAGTCTCAGACTTGGCATAAATTGCATTGTATTGTATTGCATTGTATTGTATTTATGACCATTTCTATAGTATTGCCAATAGTAAGCTTCTTATACTTTACACACATACTTGGTGCTTTACACACACATATACTTGATGCTTTACACACATGCTTGATTCTTTACTCACATGCTTGATGCTTTACACAGATGTATACTTTGATGCTTTACACACATACTTGATGCTTTACACACATACTTGATGCCTTAAACACATACTTGATGCTTTACATTCATACTTGATGATTTACACACATATTTGATTATTTACACACATACATGTACTTGATGCTTTACACACACACACACACAATACTAAGAGCTCGATGGCAAGTGCAATTTTAACTGGGTTACTCGATATTTTTTTACGTGCTTTTGTCTCGATTCCAAGTGTCTTCTCATGTAGTCTTATGATTGCGTTTGTTTATAAATGTTCAGTCAGATTCAGAGCCTGACGATGTGGAAGAGGCAGCCATGATGCAGAACTGGCCAACCCTCAATGGCAACTCTGTTGCCAACGGCAACTCCACTGTCAACGGCTACCCGGTTGTCAACGGCAACTCCACTGTCAATGGTTACTCGGTTGTCAACGGCAACTCGGTTGTCAACGGCAACTCGGTTGTCAACGGCAACTCCACTGTCAATGGTTACTCGGTTGTCAACGGCAACTCAGTTGTCAATGGTTACTCAGTTGTCAATGGCAACTCTACTGTGATTGGCTCGCAAACGGTCGACGTCGTATCAGCCCCGGCAGGATCCTCAAACATTCAGTGAGTTCAAAACAATGCGATGAGCGTCGTAGCTTTCATTCTACGGTTTAGCCGTTAATTTCAGCGTGAACTCTGTCACTGAAACTGTGGTGTAGTGCCAGTCCCACATATGGAAAAAGAGGAGGGCAACGATTATCATCTTTTGTTATGGGTTAAAGTTGCTGGCCTTGTACTACACTTGAGGCATTCAGTGGTCTAGCACTCTGGTATCATGGTATGGCGACCTGGGCTAATGGTCTAGTACCGTGGTCTAGTGGTCTATGGCACTATGGTTTAATGCTCTAGCATCCTGCTATCTTGCTGAGTTACGCCTACAACCTGTGCTTAGTTCTACCAAGGCCAACGCAAGCTAGATTCGATCAACCAACTTCACGTTGACTGTACATAAGCTGTTGGTTGGAAGATCAGATGGTGAGGAGAGGACTGGTTATGCGTCCTTAGATGCTGAGGCTAAGAAAATGATGCATTGTATTTTTCGAATAATAATTGTCCTGGTCATTGTTGTCAGGAGAAGCGGCACTCCTCAGCTGTCTGAGAGTTCCAGCGAATCGGAGTACAGCGATTCCGACGATTTGGATGACGAGGAAGAAGATGAAGTTTCGGCAGGTGCTGGTGTGGAGTCTTGCGTTGCAGTGGATCAGGATGAAAAGGAAAATAAACAGGTTGGAGGGAGTTTCCAAACTCAAAACGAGACTTGCTTAAACTCACAGCCTTCAATTGGTAGATACCAAGCTCGCTACAGGTGTAGGACTATATGTTTGAATGAAACATGTGTTTATTTGCACTTAAAAGTCTAGTGGTACACTCGTGAGCCGCTAAGTATTGTGTACTGTAGCAGGAGTCAGGAAACGCTAACAGCGTATAATGATAATAATTTCCTATATTCAACAATTCTGTTGACAGAACGCAACCGGTTACAGTGTACAGTTATGCAATTGAAACAATTCACAAGAACACAGATCGCAGCTCTACCTAAATCTTAACTACTAGCAGAACAAACAGCCTGCAATAATCGGTGCTAATAGCAGCCTACAAAGCACGTCTGGCTTTGGGATTCAATCTCGGTTTCTCTCGCTCTCTATTTGTTATCCAAGAACCTACAATGACTATACTAGCCTGACCCACTGACAAGTGGTGTCTTAAGCCTTTGAACTACAGGTCTATAGAATTTTAAGAATCTATACATTGTCGCACTTGTTCAGAACTGCCTGGTAGCTGCATTAAGCGCCTTCGTGAGGTTATTGTAAGGCGCTATATGAATGTTCATATACATACATACATACATACATACATACATACATACATACATACATACATACATTGTACTTGTCAATGAATATTGAAATCTTTCTATGTTTCTCCACATTGATCACTTTGCGCTGAATGAAATCGTGTGCATGTTTTTCAAGTCTCCCATCTTCCATCTTTTAGGAGAGAAGGTGGGCCATGGAGAACTTCATTCCCAAACGCACATCCCTCGTCGTCGGCTTGACCGAGACGAACGACCTTGCGACCGCGGACGTCATTCCTGCGACGGAAAGTGACAGCCGAGACTGTTTTGACACATCGTCACTCTTTGACGAATTGACGGTGAAACCATTCCTGGATGAGATGAAAGCTGAAAAAGAGATGGATCCGGCTTCGTGTCTAGATGCCGCTCGATGTGATTCCGTGCCGCAGCCAGCAGCGGCTGTCGAAATGTAGGTGGATGGAAGTCCATGTAGATTGTATCTGTGAATGTTTACTCTTGGGATATGATGTGTGTGCGCATTCTCTCGCTCACGAGCCACTGTGAGCGTAAGTGTGGGTGTGGGTGGGAGCATGGGTGAGTGTGAGCATGCGAAATCAGTGTTATGGATGGTTCAGAATGATGCTACCTTGTTACTGTTACCTTTGCTACTTTTATTTTTTTATTGCTACCTTGTTAATGTTGCTGAGTTAGAAATTAAAGATTTGAGGTAAGGGTTTGGAAGGGTTTCATGGTACAGGTTAGGAGGAAAAGTTTCTTCACAGTACTGAATTTGCTTGCATTTTAGTATTTGGTGCTATGTTCTGTTTGACAAAGAAATTTCTATCTGATAGATTTTGCTGCTGCAAGTATACTGTAATAGATTAACCTGAAACTTTTAAGCTCACATTTTGCTAATAATGCTTGTGGGGCATGGTGGTGTAGTGGTGGGTTTGGTACCTTGGAGCCAGAGGGTTCCAGGTTCGAATCCACCTCAAGCCGCCACATAAGGATCTTGAGTGAGTCCTTCACTCGCAATTGCTCGTGCACTTCGGCGTGAAACTCTTGACGCAGTGTCCGCACTGTAGTCGGGAGCGTACCTGGGTAGAGAGCTTGAAGTGGCGCTCGAGCAGATGTGAGAAATAAATCAATATTAATGTAGCCGCTTTCAGTGTGCAAAGTCTGCAAATTTCAAATATGGTTATTGTTTTGTTAGTTCTCCACCAGAGGACCCGGCTACTTCGCCGCCACCTACACAGCCGTCGACGTTGAAGACATCCCATAAAAGAACCTTTGATGGCTCAAGTGACGATCCACATTCAAAGAAGTTCAAAATGGAAGAAGTGAAGTTCGCTAAATCTTCATCCACAAGACTGGCTGCTGAGAATGGCTCGTCCCGGAATAAAGGAACGTCTTCTTCCGCGTCGCTGTTATCACCACCGTCTGCAAAAATGGTGTCCAAGACATCGCGGAAGCGTTCCACGGACAGCTTTGAAAACGGCAAAATTGAAGAAGTGAAGATCGATAAATGCCAGTCTTCGTCTTTGAAGCCACCGAACAATTTGTCGATACGGCATGAAAATGGAGCAGTGCAGCTTGAGAATGAGACAATTCGGCATGAGAATGGGACAAAAACTCATGTGAATAGGACAAAAGTTCATGTGAATGGGACAACAGTTCATGTGAATGGGACAACAGCTCATGTGAATGGGACAACAGCTCATGTGAATGGGACAACAGCTCATGTGAATGGGACAACAGCTCATGTGAATGAGACAACAGCTCATGTGAATGGGACAACAGCTCATGTGAATGAGACAACAGCTCATGTGAATGAGAGAAAAGTTCATGTGAATGCATCAAAATTTCATGTGAATGGGTCAAAAGTTCATGTGAATGGGACAACAGCTCACGTGAATGGGACAACAGCTCATGTGAATGGGACAACAGCTCATGTGAATGGGACAACAGCTCATGTGAATGAGACAACAGCTCATGTGAATGAGAGAAAAGTTCATGTCAATGGAACAAAAGTTCATGTCAATGGGACAATAGAGCATGAAGGACAGTCACTATCAAAGCTATCAACAGCATCTAAGACGTCACATAAGAGATCGGGAGATGGAACAAGTGGAAAACAGCGTTCAAAAAAGAGTAAACCTGAAAATGCAAAGGACAATGGTCTTTCATATACATCTTCATTACGTCACAATGGGTCATCAAAGAAACAAGAAGAAACACCGCAACCTCACGTTCGTTCAGCCCAGTCTACAAGTGAATCTCACGTTCGATCGGCTCAGTCTCATGTTGAATCAGTACAGTCTCCAAGCAGTTCAGCAAAGTCTCACGTTCGATTAACCCAGTCTCCGAGTAAATCTGGACAGCCTCATGTTCTATCGTCGCAAAGTTCAAGCGAATCAATGCAAACTCACAGTCATGCATTGCAGTCTCAAGTTGCGTCTTCACAGCCTAAGACTGAACGAAAAAGGCATCGTAAGGATTCAATACGAGCTCACAAGCGGTCAGTGCGGATTGAAAATGGTTCAAAACAAACTGAAAGTGATTCAAAACAGTCTGAAAAGGGTTCAAAACAAACTGAAAATTGTTCAAAACAGTCTGAAAATGGTTCCAAGCAAAATGAAAATGGTTCCAAACAAAATGAAAATGGTTCCAAACAGTCTGACAATGATGGGTCAGAAGAGACCAAAAGTCGGTCAAAGCCGATTGAAAATGGGTCAAAACAGTCTGAAAATAGGTCAAAAGATACCAAAAATGAATCGGTAAGAACTGAGAATGGTCCAATGAGGATTGGGAACGGGTCAGAACTGACTGAAACTGGGCCAATGAGAAATGAGAATGGGGCAATAGAGATTGAAAAAGGGTCTAAACGGACTAAAAATGGGTCGATAAGATCTGAAAATGGGTCAAAACGTGCTGAAGCAGGGTCCACGTTGACAGAAATTGTGTCAACACGGATAGAAGATGGGTTGTCGCTGCCTCAGGATGCGTTGACGTCGTGTCAGAATGGACCGTGTCTCGGTGTTCCAGCCGACCGACCACTGGATCGACGGAGAGAAATCTGCGATGTGAACCAAACGGAAAGGTGATTGTGTGCTTCCTGCTTCATTCATTCATTTCAAACATTCATATAGCACCCCCTTCAAAAAACCCACTCAGATGCGCTCACAGTCCAACCACGGACTGTGAGCAGGGCTTTTTAAGTAAATTTTTAGAACTGCACAACCAGCAACTTTTATGGTGGCCAAAATTTCTGATTATGACCTTTTTTAGTCGTTTGTCAAATTTTTTCCAGAAATGTCACAAGTTGCCGGCTATGAACACTGATCATGTATTTTTTAGTCACCCACTTGAAATAATTTATAACCTTCATGCATATTTTCCACTGCAAAAGCATTTCGTTGCATTTTGCTCTTCCGTGGTGAACCAGCTGCAGTTACCTTTTTTCTAATGACTATCACTGCACAAGATTGCTTTTACAACTGCACAAATTCATTCACAACTCCACATTTTTGTGTAGAACTGCACGTTAAAAAAGCCCTGGTGCACACTTGTGTACATTTCAAAAATATGTGAATAGCCAAACAAGCAGATATCTTAGCCGGGCATGAAAAGCAGAGAATTCAAGTGGTGACATTACCCAACTTTTTGTTGGGTTAAACCCAGACAGGATGGAAGTATTGCAAGTCTAGACCGGATGGAAAACCTCCACCCCCATGGGATTTGTCTCGCTATCTGTAAGGTGAATTATGAAGGTCGTTTTTGTGAAGTGAATTATGCTAAGTTTTGTTATGTGAATTATCAAGTCATTTTGTACAATTATTATCAAGTTGTTCTGTAAAGTGAATTATCAAATCATTTTGTGAAAGGAATTATCAAGTCATTTTGTAAAGGGAATTATCAAGTCATTTTGTAAAGGGAATTATCAAGTCATTTTGTAAAGGGAATTATCAAGTTGTATCTATAGAGGGAATTATCAAGTTGTTTTGTAAGGTGAATTGTCAAGTCATTTTGTAAGGTGAATTGTCAAGTCATTTGGCAAGGTGAATTGTCAAGTCATTTTGTAAGGTGAATTGTCAAGTCATTGTGTAAGGTGAATTGTGAAATCGTTTGTACATATTCGCAGGTTGCTGCCTGCTTTGAATTATAACAATGAACGGCAGAGACTGGAAACGCAAAGCCTTACGATGGTAAGTGCGTTCAAACCGTCTTCTGACAGATTTCCATTAATAATCTTACTTTGGTTGAACGCTTGATTATTTCAATATATTGCTAGATGATTGCTGATGTTCCTTCGTAAAATTTTATGATCTAGCATTATGAGGCGCCATTTTAAGAAAAGCAATCGGTTGCACTCCCGAGCAAGTGATATCACTTTCAAATGATGAACTTCAGGCACTTGTGAAGCAAGCATTCTATCTTGTCCTACTCACTCTTTTGATATGTGATGTAGTTGGGAAGAACCATGGATAAGATATAATGGAGGAAATTCTGTGTTGAACGACAATGTATGACAGTGTATGCCACGTTTTGTGATGTGAATTACTCGGTGAGCATTTCCTTCACTACTGTTAACTTCTTTACTAACAATGAGAGTGTTCTGGAAGCGTCTTGGAATCAATGCAGCTCACCATGCCTAGGACCGTGTTCTGGAGGACTGCCATATTTTATGCACCATTATGCCACAAAGAGTGCCAAAAAACTGACTTTCATGTACTGTTGTACAGCTGCATAAGATGTACAATGCAGTCAAATCTTAGGTTCGAAAAATTCAGGTAAATTCTGGCCCTCAATTTACCTGAATTTTTACTAATAACTGTAATGTGTCAGAATAATTTTCGTCAATCTTTGTGTTGTCGTCAGCTGTTGTTTAACTCTGAAATCGTGATTATCCTCTGGACAACTGAATTTTACGACGATTGCTCGTTTTTTAGAATCCGGAATCATTGAGCAAATTCATGATGCTTACGGAGGCATTGAATAGCTTCGTGTGTTACGCGTTCGCCTACGAGCAGCAGATCAGTAAAATCAACTCTGGGAAGGAGTTCGAAAAAGCCCTTGCATTCTCCAAGTGAGTAGACCTACCTAACGTTCAGCGTTTTAGATTGTCTGAGCTCTATCTGTTGTCAAATTCTTTTTATATGTATTCTACCAGTTACTGACTTACAAGCAGATTTCTATTACACTGCCACTAAATATGACTTTGTTACTGTTTAAACACACTGCCATATGAATGATGATTTGTATTGCCCTCCTCCTTTATCCAGGCTTGGGACTGGCACTGGCAGAGTGCAACCAGTGGCAAGTTACAACAGTGCCATTATTCATTCAATGGACTTATATAGCACACTTTCAGGAAATCTACTCGGGGTGCTCCCCCAGCCACGGTAAAATAAAAAAGACAAGAGATTTATGAAACATAGCTTGATTGGTCAAATGTAATAAATGTGACTTCATAAGTTAAATTGAACTCAGACTCACTTGTAATAACTGGTAATGACTTGTAATAACCTGTAATAACTTGTAATAACTTGTAATAACTGGTAATAACTTGTAATGACTTGTAATAACTTGTGATAACCTGTAATAACTGGTAATAACTTGTAATAACTGGTAATAACTTGTAATGACTTGTAATAACCTGTAATAACTTGTGATAACTTGTAATAACTTGTGACCATCCTCTCATGCTATGAATTGTAATCGTAATGCTGTGTGTCGGTTTGAAAAATAAACAAAGATGTTTAGAATTGTCTTCAAGTATCCGTCAGAGAGGTACTACCAGTAGTACTTGGCAATATATCTTGTTTACCTAAGATAGTTCTAGCTTTAGGTATGACCAAATATAGGCCATAAGATGACCTTATTTGACCTTATTGAATATTGATGAGATCTTAAACATAATTATGATAGATTGTAGCAAAGCATTTATTGTCTTTTCCATGTATTGTAATGACTGCACTTAAAGCATTTATTGTCTTTTCCATGTATTGTATTGTAATGACTGCACTTAAAGCATTTATTGTCTTTTCCATGTATTGTATTGTAATGACTGCACTTAAAGCATTTATTGTTTTTCCATGTATTGTATTGTAATGACTGCACTTAAAGCATTTATTGTCTTTTCCATGTATTGTAATGACTGCACTTAAAGCATTTATTGTTTTTCCATGTATTGTATTGTAATGACTGCACTTAAAGCATTTATTGTTTTTCCATGTATTGTATTGTAATGACCGCACTTAAAGCATTTATTGTTTTCCATATATTGTAATGACCGCACTTAAAGCATTTATTGTTTTTCCATGTATTGTAATGACCGCACTTAAAGCATTTATTGTTTTTCCATGTATTGTAATGACTGCACTTAAAGCATTTATTGTCTTTTCCATGTATTGTAATGACTGCATTTCTTGTTCTTTCATATAAAGCACTGTTGCATCTGTTGCTGTCTCAGTGTTGCATTAAGTTGTTCTGTTGTCTGCATGTTGTAGAAAAGTCTGTGATCAACAAGCCATCCAGTTAATACAGCATCCGTGGAAAAAGCATGTTCTTGTCATCTGGTTGGTACCATCTTTATTTTCTCTTTACCTCAACAAGTTGATCATTAGCGGCCATCTTTGCACAACAATCTGTGACTATGGCAACGGTGATTGGACAGTGGACAGTTTGGGGTTAGCAGCAAGGTGTTATGGGGATTTGGGGAGAATGGCAAAGTCGTGTGGTAAATGTGAGATGATGGCAGAGGACTGACAATTTTTGGATTATGGTGAAAGTGGTTAAACAATCTGGCGTATCGAACAAGGGTTTTTAGGAAAATGTGATAATTATTTTGAACATGAGTGGCAGGACAATTTCAAATTTAGAAATTATCTATAGATGACTTCTATGATAACTTGTGATCATCCGTTTATATGAATTGTGATTATACTGTGGTGTGTCGGTCTGTAATTAAATGACTATTATTGTTATAAAAAAATTCCCTGAGATGCATATGATCCCTCAGGAACATTTAATTAATTAATCAAACTAGAAAAAGTCTGGAACTATTCATTGCTGAGATCCAGTGCAGGAAATTGCTTGACCATCATTGTTATTATTATTACTATAATTATTATTATTATTATTATTTGGGATTACGGCAAAGGTGGTGGTTTGTTAGCAGTGAATGTACATGAACAGTTTGTGTATGAGTAAAATTTGTGATTGAGCTGTGTTTCAGTTCTGCTTTCCTAATAGTAATTTTGCTTTTATGATCTTTTGCAGTCACCGACTTCAGGCTGTCATTCATTTTAAGTGCTATCGAAAGAACGAAGTTGGAAAATTGAAACTGTTGCTGGAGGAGCAATTGGTGAGATAATAACTGATTCTTCAATTTTTTTTACATTTTCTTTTCTTTTCCTTCAGATTTGGAGGGGAAAAGGGAAAAATATTTGATTGCTTCCAAATAATCGTTCACAAGATAATTTTCAACAGTTTGAAACAACAATTTATGCGATAAGAGAAATTGATCATTGGCAGTGCATTTAGACAATTGAAGGGAAGAAGATCCTGCCCTAAGTGCAAGATAATCCCTGTAAGATTTGGGAAATCAATAATTGGTTGTTGGAAGAACAGTAACATTTAAAAATGGACAACATATATTCTAGAAATCACTATAAAAGGTTATTAATGGTCATTGACCAGTTTTTAGCCAACTGGTGAGAACGAGGATAGTGCGGGTGTGAGTCTCCAACATGGAAACGGTTACTTGTAGGGAAATTAAGAAAGTCCATCAGTTACATCAATTGATGTTTGGTCATTTGAACGTTGTCACTTAACAAATGCTGTTAATAACTGCGAATTTTTAAATGTGTGTTGAAAATCATGTTTCTACGCATTGGACGTGTTTATGCATCATGAACACATACGTCAACATGGAAAGTCGTTTCTTTCTATTATTTCAGAAATTTGCATCTCAGATTGTGCACTGCATGCAATATATATATCTAGGTTTTCTAGGACAGTGCATACAATAATTATATCTATGTTTTCTAAGACAGTGCATACAATATATCTATGTTTTTCTAAGACAGTGCAAACAATATATCTATGTTTTTCTAAGACAGTGGATACAATATATCTATGTTTTTCTAAGACAGTGCATACAATATATCTATGTTTTTCTAAGACAGTGCATACAATATATCTATGTTTTTCTAAGATAGTGCATACAATATATCTATGTTTTTCTAAGACAGTGCATACAATATATCTATGTTTTTCTAAGACAGTGCACACAATATATCTATGTTTTTCTAAGATGTGTGTTGACTGTTGCTGTAGACGAAAATGCAGCCACCAAAGCGGATGGTCGGTGACACGGGCAACAGGAATCAAGTTCTTAGCGATACGATGTCTCCCATGATGCAACAGCCGGCTCCCTCGCCTGCTGGTAGCGTCACTTCCGTCGGATCATCGGTGAGTGAAGCTCCAAAGTTTCATCCCTGTGCTAGAGCGCGGTGGTGTAGTGGTGGTGTCGGTGCCTTGGAGAGATCTTGCCTCGGAGGTCCTGGTTCGAATCCACCTCAGGCCGCTGCGTAGGGACCTTGAGCAAGTCCTTCACTTGCAATTGCTCAGCGCTTAGGCGTGTAAACTCCAATGCACTGTCCGCACTGTAGTCGGGAGTGCCTCTGAGTAGTGCGCTTGAAGGGGCACTATAGCAAATGCAAGAAATAAATTAATTAATAAAATGAGCCATTTTGGGGAAGGAAGGTTGGGGTTTATTACTCTCTGCATTGGAAGATGAGTACCCTAACCAATTGAATACCAATTGTAGTAATTTTAGGAGGTTGGACCAGTAGAAATTCACAGAAGCCATGAATTGTGTGATTACCGGCATTATGCGATGGTTGCCGTGAAGAATTCCCCATATTTCGTGAATTGCCCGTTGATTTTGAGAAAATTAGTGTATTGTATGTGTTAGGGTTAGTCACCGAAAGCATGATTTCATGCCATGAATTTGCTGCGATTTTCACCCATTTTTGCAAAATCCTTCTACGACTTCTGAACTTTATTCTGCATGAATTTCTGCTTGCCCTAATAAATAATGATTTTCTGCTTCTCTGGATTTCAGTGCAGTGGTGAGAGGGCCGCCGTCAATTTGCCGAACTTCGTCATATCAAGTCGCACACATTCCATCTTGAAGTCCTACATGAATTATATGACGCACATCGGCGAGTCTCACGACTGCTGGAAACGAGCCATCGACATCGTAAAGGGAGATTCCGGTTAGACAATTGTGCTGCTCTTTTATTGTCTTCTAACCATTTTTCGTGTGTTCACAATATACACGAAGAAGCATATGTATAGAAGCTTTGCTATGGTCGGTCCGTCTTTCTTTAATAAGTTACCTATTAGTCTCCGTAATGAACTTCTTTGTCTTTCTTTGCCCCTTTTCCGCAAGCATTTGAAAACCATTCTCTTTGATTGTGGTTTGGTGTCGGGTCGGGAGCGCCTCTGAGGAGTTCTCTTGAAGTGGTGCTATATAAATGTATGATTACAATTACACGAAGAGTGCTTTGTGATCGTATGTTTTTGAAAATCGCCACCCAATACCCCTAGATATAATTATATATAATTTAATTAATTAGTTATTTCTATCTCGCAGCCATGGTCATTCAGTAGAGCTCTCAGCACGAGGACCCTGACAAAAAAGGTCTTTAGCGAACATAGAGATGTAGATAGCGATCCAGAAATATCGCTGTCATGGAGATGTTGTCCCAGGATGTAATAAGTTGAGTCCAAGTCTGGCATCACTGAGAAGTAATTAATCAGAGGCTTCAGTTGATTAATCTGAACCTTACAGTAAGTAAAGAATGCATTCAAAAAGTTAGCAAAGGCTTGAAATTCAACTTTTCAGTAAGTATTAGTAACATCTTGTAACATATATGTCAAAGCAACATTAGAGAGCCTCTGAATTCAACAAGAGGTACTATGTAAATGTATAGATACAATGCGTCACAATGCCATCATTTAACAGATGGTTTGGTTTTCTTTTCAGATGTTCGCCAGTTCTTTGCATCGGTTGACGAAGACTGTGGACCAATCAATGAAAGTAGTCCCATATTAGCCATCAGCCATTACGTCTTGAGCTCACTGACGCGTCTTCGCAAGAGACGTGACACTACAGGTCGTCGATGACCTCTCCTAGATGACCTCTCCTCAACGACCTCTCCTCGTTATCTCCGTGCTTCATTCTCCCACGATCATCTCTCGCGTCATGCCAATGTCTTCCTCTTCCATGACATTTTCTTTGTTGCACCCTGCAAGCGTATTTGGCATGCGGAAGGAAAGTTCTCCAAGTGCTATTGTTGCCAGTTATAGAACAAAAACGTGGCATGTGTTCTTTCTGTGGGTTTTTCACAATAGGTAGCCTTCGTGTAGTTTCTGCAGATGTGCTGTTGTTGAAAACAGCAAAAAAGTGCTGTTGCGATCTTCAAAGAAGCTAAGCTTTTCCAGGTTACGTGAGAAGGCAGTGAATTTGAAAGCAGCTATTCTTCCGGCACACCAAGGCCAAACTTTGGGTGTGATTTTTTCTGCTGTGTAGCAGGAAATTTATGTGGAGTATTTAAGAGCGAAATTTATGTGAAGTATTTAAGAGCCCGTGCAAATTTGGTTATAGACCGTGGCCATATGTGAGATGCAGGCTTCACTAATTTCAAACTGTTCAAGTTTTCTGGTAATCAATTGGTGGATGACGTGGGTCTAATTTATTCATTTATGATTCTTCTGTATTTTAACAGCATCCATGCTAAAGGATCTATCATGGAAGTAAGGCTTGCTCAAAATTGTTGACTCGTGCCAGCTGTCTTCTATATCAAGCTGTCTCTTGTGGGTTGTGTAAAATCGCACAGTGGCAGATTCATTTTGAACCTGAGGAGGAGAGATTTTCCTCAGGTTCTCATTGCTGTCTGCATTTGAACTGCACAAAGTCTGCTTTTTAACTGCCCAAAGTTGACATGGTTGTTATGTTCATCATTTTCTGCACTGTTCTGCCGCTCATATCATTGCTGTTCAAAGATGTTCAGTTTTACGTTGACTAGGAGTTTTCTCCTTGAAAATGCAGTTAGGTAAATGACCGGGCAAAAGTGTTACACTTACGAAGTTACTCAGCATATCAAAAACCTACTTGCATGTCGGACCAGCAAATTTGTTTTTGTTGCTCTCAAAACCGTCTGTTGAGTATTATTTGAGACAAAAGGTTCTGTTTATAGGGTTTTAGCTTATTGGTTGTAAACGTTGAAATGAATTTGCCTTTCCCTGAGACCAACCGGTTCAGTTTCTATTCTGTAATTTTTTAATAATGTTTAGGAGATAGCCAGTGTCTTGGTTTTTATTCAAATGGTTAAACAAAAATGAATTTGCTGGATTTAGATGGTCTGTTCTTGCCAAACGAAATTCTTTTAGTAGAATAATATTGGGCAGACAGGAGAAAGCCAGTCTTATTGTTCAAGACAATGTCTTTGAGATCTTATTGTTTAAGACAACATCTTTGAGGTCTTATTGCTTAAGACAAAGAAACAAACCGTTGATGTCAATCTTGTTCCATTGTCGAAGGAAGATATACCTATTTTTCAGAGAATTGTTGCAGTGTGTGGGTCGCGTTTTCATATCTGATTCTAGTCGATTATCTGTTTCAAGTGCATTTAACCAACAATCACCTGTCTCTACTGGTTCTCAATGAATTTTGCTTCTCAAAGGTTGTCCTGGGGCGTAGAAGCCTGCATCGTTTAACAGATTACAGGATTATGGAAATTCGTGAATAAACTGGTGCCCCGCACTTAAAGATTGCGATTACGATTCGATCACCAAAATATATTTATTTTTATTTATGTATATATTATTATATATTTATGTACAAGGGTCTTTCATGCATAGAGTAGACACAAACAGCTTTAATTTTGAACAAGACGTAGCATTAAAACTATAATATTAAAGTAGCATTTGATGCTGATAAGAGTACTGTGGCAATTACCTGATTGTTGAATCAAGGGAACTTTGCAAATTGTGATCTTACTGTGTGGACTTTGATTTCGATCATTAAAGTATTAATAAGTGAAATGCGTAGAAACTAAAATCTTGTGAATTCTCAAATGCCAAAAGCTTTTTTTCAAATATATATTCTGTTTTAATTAAAGATTTCGTATGCAGGAATTTCAAGTTCTTCAAACTTATAACACAATTTTGCATAAACGAATATGATTTTAAGGTATTAGTAGAATAATTGTTGATGATTGAAAAGGGTATGTACGGTTAAAATTCATTCAAGTGAAGTGACAATTAAAACTGCTAAAACATGGCAAGTCTAGTAAGGAATATTCAATAAAGAGCAGCTGAACTCTAAAAAGGTTCATTCATGATACATCTGTGAACTTTAATAGAAGAATATTCCAGTGAATTGCCAGTAGGTGGCCCTTGAGAGTACTAGCCAATCAAAACGACACATTTATGCTATAATGATGTTAAATTGTATTTGTCTATCTGACTTATCATTGGATGACATCCAAGAAATGAGTTACTGTCCATGGCAGCTTTTTGGAACCAGGTTAAATAACTTGGAATTTCATATATGCACTGTGACTTATATCAAGATGTGATGCATTTCAGTCCTTAGTACAGGTTTTAATGTTTTTGGTTTCTATTAGAAAGTGCCTGTGTGTTTTCGTGGGTCTTATGATGTCTAGCAGTACTTGTCACTAAACAAAGTCTGCTCTCAGTCCCTTTTGCTCGAACTTCCACTATGCAGAACCGTGCTTTCTCGGTGGTAGAACCCTCAACCTGGAACGTTCTTCCTCTGACCCACCGCTTCTCAGGATTTCCTCTCTCATCTTAAGACAGTTTTATTTGGCCATGCCTCTGAGTAGCCCTCTTGAAGAGGCGCTATATAAATGCGTCTAATGAATGAATGAATGTTGAATTCTCCAATTGGGGAGTTTAAGACAAGTTCAGAATACTTCCTTACGGTTTCTGTGCCTTGAGAAAACATCGGTTGAATTGTAGACACAAATCACGTAAATTTATTATGTTAAATTTATTTTTGCTACAGTCTTCAATCCATATTATTTCAGCATCTATAGTTTGCATACGTGTAACAGAATTGTGGTGAAACAGTAATAATTGTCAGCATTGGTGGTTGATTTGAAGAATGCTTTTGCACGACTTTATTGCAATTTTTACCATTCTGGTCAGGTCGTATTTTCTATTATGATTTCGTCAAAGAACTGACGAATTTCTCGTGAATCCTGGTGTGTCATGTCATATATGCAGTAAGAGATGGAAAACTTGGATGGTAGTTAAAAGTGGTGCAGAGTTTGTTCATATGTGACCCATCTGCGCAAAACCAGTCGTAAGTCGAAAATTTCCGTTTCAAGAAAACAAGCAAAAACTAGAGCAAGGTCAATATTTTCCAATTGTTAGATTAATGCAGAAAATTATTTTTGAAATACTTTTTTTGCAAATAATCAAAAAGTTTGAGTTAAGATAACATTGAAGAGTATTATTTGAATGATTTCTTGCAAGTTATGATTTGCAATTTATATTATTAGGCCAACTTAGATGCATTTTTGTCGATAAATAGTATCCATAATGCAAATAGTTTTTCATCCATAAATTCAGTTTGGATCAAGATAGAGTGATAAAATTGGTATCATTTTAAAGAGAATTTGTTCATTTTGAAAACAGTGCATTAAACTTAAAAAGTCAAAAATTCGACTTACGACTGGGTTTTGCGCAGATGGGTCACATATGGTATGAATGAAGGGTAAAATGGTGCAGCTTAATGTGTGGGATACTGATTGCTTCTTGTCCAAATAGTCTTAAAGTGCAATGACGTCAGACGATGTTTTGTCTTTAGGACGTGATCAGACAAGCAAATCGACTGTGTGTGTGTGTGTGTGTCATAACCTAATCTTTTTGAAGTCGTGTCATGACAATGTCCAATTTAGTCAGAGGCAAACTATTCCTGCATATTCCTTTCACTGGCTGCTTTTTGTTACAAGTGTTTTCTGGATAATTTTGATTCAAGTCCCTGAACATGGAATCTTTCTGGAGTTGTTTGCATTCTTGTGCATATTTTGGAGACTGGATAAGTAACACTGGTGACAGAGAATTTTTAGAACCATATCAGGCTATGTTAAGAAATGCTTTTCGAGAAAGGTTATGATCTTAAAAGCAATTGGAGTTTGTGGACCCCTGCTTACTTGATACATTGTACTGTAATTCACGCTTCAGTGGACTGTAGTAATAATAATGATAATCTTCATTTAATTTCAAACACACCACACAATGATTACAATTCATGGTATGACGGATGATCAGAAGTTATTACAGGAGTCGAATTTAACTGTCCGCAGCCAACTCATCACTTCTTGCTACTCATTTTACCAACTCCATCTGCTGATTGGAAGGTAGAGTGGACCTTTGGGAGGGTAGTGGGAAGCGACCCTGCATCCATGAGCTCTTCGTGCCAGAGTTGCCCTAACCCCCCCCTCAAAGAAATTCTAGTAATCTCTTGTTTCATGGTCCATTTGTGGAACTTACATCTTCTGAATTACTTACTGCAAGGTTTCTGATCTGAACGTGCAATGTGTTGTATCACTCAGCAGTTAGCCAGAACCTCGTGGATTAATATGCTGGAAGTGGTGCTATGTTACTTTAAATTGCGGTACGCTGTTTTCTTTACTTCTTAGCACACGTGACTTAAGTTTGGAATGTACTCGCTTCTCATTTTTTGTCATTGTAACTTACTCACCCGTCTTCCAGCTCATTGAACCACCTGTGCTCACTAATATTTGTTTTTTGGTTTGTGCTCATGTCTAGCCTCAACCTCGTATTTGCTCACTATTAGTTATGGTTTTTTTACCAGGTACTACCTGTGTTTTAGTTAATTATTTTGGCTTCTTACTGCACATGTTTTTAAAAGTTTTTTTCCTGGTCTCTTTTGCTGCATATACATTCGGATGTACTTACTCCACCACCATTTCAAATGTTCATGTATTCAGAAATCCATATGCATTTACCTTGTGCCAGCTGTATTCTTCATTTCTGCATAATCTGATCCAGGTTCATGGATACAGTTTCTTATGCATTGAGGCTGTACTGTATGTAGTATGAGAATTATAGTAAAATAACGGCTGGGTGAAAAATCCATGTGGAGTTGGGTATGCAAAGAAGACTTATCTGTAGGGTCCTAAGAAAGACTGGAGGTTGAAACCCCCAAACACCCCTGGCAATTCTTGCCCTGACTTTGTCGTCACGGTGAGAATTGCCAAGGCTTATTCCGCAGTTAGTGGTTTGTGAGGTGCCCGTGTAACAGTATGGCCGCGTTACGGCACCATATAAATTGTTATTATTGTCATCTGTTATCTTGGTATTAATCAAAATCACTGCTATGGTCAGTCTAAGGTAGAAATTCATATATAGTGTTTTAAAACCATCTGCTTGTTTTGCTGATCCTAGTACTTACTTGATCATTAGATATCTGTCTGCTGCATGTATACTTTGTTGCTTTGTTTCACGAGTCATCTGTCTCTTGTGCGTGCGTCTATTGTATTTAATTTTAAGCTTGCTTTGTCTTGTTTATGCTAATCTCTAAACCATTGTCTTTGCTGGCAATCGAGTTGAAATTAACGAGTTACGAACGAACAATTCTCGTGCACTTGAAGCTTACGTGTCTGAAGCCAAGATTTTTTTAACGAATTGAATTGTGAATTGAATCGGAAACCATTGCAGATATTTATGTTCAAAACTGGATTTCATGTTTTATGTATTTATATTTTTGTTGTTGTGCATGGCTTGTGAAGCTGAAGAATGTGTCTACAGGTGCTGTGTCAGCTTCTAGTTTTAGTATAGGAGATTAGTAAGTTGTTAGAGAACAGCAGTTTTAGCTCCTGGTGCACGATTTTGAGATGCAGAGATTCTTACACAGGCGCTGGATTTAATCACCTGAGATAAAACTCCGGAGCAAGTTTGAAGTCTGTGAAAGATTAGGTTGTAATACCGGGTAGAGTAAGTTGTTGCATTTGTTTTGCGTGATATAATCATAAAGTCTTATCATGCTGGCCACTTTAATGCATGCCTTTTGCGTTCAGCATTTCAAGGCTTTTCTTGAACTGCAGCTTATTTTCTTAAAGTCTGACCCTTATGGCTCTTTTGGTGACAGGTGCTTATGTAGTGGTAGCATGATAGAATTAGGTATTTCAATTTTCTGACCATTATTTGAATCTGGAAATAAAGTGCAGAATTGTCCAGCGATACAAAACACCAGATGATGAAGTCCAGTTTGCGACTTTCTGGCACAAAAACCCGGAATCTGCACGGGTCGCTAATGGAAATGCGTATGAAATATGTGATAATTATCCCATCTTTAAGAGTGTGAAGTTCGAGGCTTAGCCAATGAAGGTATGCGCAAAATATGTGATAGTTATCCCATCTTCGTGTATGAAGTTATAGTGAATATAGTGAGTATACTGGTAGTTTATGTGACCATGTTAGGTTAAAGTTATGTTAGTAAGAATTTGCATCAGTTGTATTCGTTATCATCTTTATTGTCGTATACAATTTGTACCCATTGTTGTCAAGTATGTCCGAGTCTGAATTTACCAAGTATGTGCAAGTCCGAATTTATACGATGTACTGACAAACCATTGCTGATCGGGATCTTTGCTGTACAAATTGCGACTCGGTTGTGAGTTGTGCAGCTGTACAAATTGTAGATATTGCTATGGACGTTTTGATCTGTGAATATTTTTGAATGACCTTTTCGTTGGTCGACTGCAAGTGTATATTTTTATGCAAAGATTTAGTCGAAACGATGTGGTAACATTGCCGGTCTTTGATCATCTGTACCAAATATGTTGTTGTTGTTCCTTACATGGGATAAAGTATTGTGTGAATTCTTTGTTTTTATTGATGCGGGTGGGATGGATTGGATTGGCAGTTTATTTCTGGATTTAGGTTAGTCGCTTTTGGGGAATCAAATGAACGACACGAAACCTTGGATGCCTTATTTCCGACTTATAATACAGTGCCATGAAAGCTTCGTAAAATAACATTTATATAATTATGCATAGGCCAAGTTTAGATACAATTAAGTTTTCTGGATTCGGAGGCCCAACGTGTTTCGTTCCGGACATATCCATAACAATTTACTGCACTGCTAACTGATAAAATTCCAGATCAAAACTAATTTTTAAAGGGGTTAAAATTTCAATAAACAGTTTTCGTGCGTTGCAGCCGATTTATACGGAAACTACAGTCCACGGCAATGTTGAGTATTGACGACCTTTCGTGGCGGTTTGGTTATTAATATTTATTAAACTACGATTATTAGCGTAGTTAAATAATATAATTATCCAAGTTTTGTTCAAACAAATCTTTTGGCATTAATATAATGCTCGAATATCAATGCGAAAATGTTTATCGCTGTTTGCTTGCGTTTTCTGCTTCTCGAGTTTTTCCGGATTTGCTCGTCTGCTTCCGGGAAGTTCCGGCTTTAAAGGTTTTTGCGGCAGTCTGAGTTTATATAGCGCAAGGTTGCTGTGCATGCTGACTATTGGCGCAGTATAAATAACGCGCTTCTTCGGTCGACCTTGACGATAGTTCTAGCCTGGTTCAAGCGCTGGAAATGTTTGAAATGGTCTTGTTTGCATTGGACATTTAATAACCTAATAGGTTTGACATAAATTAGTGATGCCTTTTGGGTTTTTGTTGTGAGCTGCGTTGCCTTGTTGAGGAGCATCACGCACGCGGACGTTCGATTTGACCTGTGAATTGTTTAGTTGAAATTGACTTAGGCCTAAGCCTAAGTGAGAAACTTGTTTCTATCCAGTTGCATTCCAAATCGTTTTTTCCTTTCATGAGGCGAGTTTATTTTCCACTTGGTATTCGGTTTTTAGGCCTACTTTGTCTAGCTTTCTTGTTGAGCCGAATGGGTCCCTGATAGATTAGGGTAAATCCTCCAATCTTCTGTCTTCAGCGCGTCAGCTATTGGTTGGCTACGCTAGGTGCTCTAAAATCTAGACCACAGCGTAGGCCTATATTATCTAGCGCTGGGAATGGTCATTGCTGTTGAATTAATATTAACTTTAAAAAAAATTATTCGAATAAACTGGCTCGACATCTGAATGACCCTTTGACCTAGATACGTCACGTCTAGCGGAAGTGTTGTTGATGCTGCATTAAACATGGAGAATATATTAGCCTAATGGCAGAATGAAATTAGAATTCCTAAGTGTGTTGATTGATTGTAATTATCAAAATTTCGCAAACTTAAGACTCGCGCTCTGCGTGTTTACAATTAGACCTAATATCGACTTTTAGTCATCCGATCCACTGCGCACGCGCAGTGGCGGCGCTAAGGAGCTATAAGCCCCCCCCCGTAAAAACACCATCCGGGTTTTTTACATGCAAAATTGAAATATTTTCACGATTTTCGACCGGATGACTAAAAAAGGTCGTCTGAAATTTTAGTGGACGAAAATGGAAAATCCCCCCCCCCAAAAAAAAACTGAAATCCTGGCGCCGCCACTGTGCACGCGCACACGACACATCCAATGCAGTTGAGACGGAGATGATGAACTTCGAACCCATTAGGTTAAAGAGAAACAAAGTCACAAAGATTGTTATAATTAATGTTTTCAAATAATTCGGTTGTATTCGACGCTCATTAAAGAATTGGTCCGTTGCCAATACATGGCTATTGTTGTTTTTGATTTTATCTGTCGAAGCTGTGTTGATATTCTTGGATTTTGCGTTGAAAAAACGAGATTGAGTTGTTAATGGAAAATGTAAACCTTACGTGAAAATGAACAAAAAAGAGGTTAATATGTTATCGGGTTGTGTTTCTTTTCAATAAAAATCTGCAGTTTTAGTGGATCTCTCTAGAGGATTGGCCTACAGCAACCTCTCAATCAATCGAAGTTTATATAGCGCCGCCAGCCTACAAGATCCCTACTCGGAGGCCGACGGAGGGAATAACTGTCTGGTCTACTTCGGGAACTCTGCCTGCCTGCCCGCCCGTCTGTCTGCAGACAGTGCAGAGAAACCTATAATTATTATTTAGAGAAAGCGCAATCTGTTGTATGGCGCGATTGTGCATTCGCCAAGCCCAGTCCACTGAGGTAGCCTAGCATTATTGTGGCCTAGTCTAGCGGAGGTTAGTCGGAATAGTCTCACGACGAAGCAGGCCTAGGCCTAACGCCCTCTTCCCAATAAGACGTTGACTTCTCGGAATATATATATATATATATATATATATATGCATTCATTCATTCGGACATTTATATAGCGCTCCTTCAAGAAAAACTACTCAGAAGCGCTCCCAACTCCAGCGCGCACAAAAAGAACAGTTTTAAGTTTAGTAAGGAAGGATCCTGGTAGAGTCCCAGGGTGTAGGCGTAGCTCAAAAGGAAGGCCATTCCAGACCACTGGTCCAACCACAGAAAAGGCTCGATCCTTCATGGTAGTAGTACGAGCAAAAGGAACTAAGAGGACTCCCCTATATATATAATAGGTCTATATATAATATATATATCATATAATTTTATATGTATATATCATTATATATATGCCTAGGTCTGATCACGTCTACCGGAAGTACTCTTGTTATTAGATCGAACGAACACAGATTGTATCAATGTTCTATACGTATAAACGATGCAAGTCTTATAATTAGGCCTATTAAGAACATTTGGGCCGGGATCTTAAAACTTAAGCAACGTGTGTGGTATGTTTGCAATTCAAGCAGACTCGAACCGACCCGACGCGCATACGACATAACGTTTCCGCTTAGGCTATATCCGTTCAGTGGTTGGCTTTTTCCATCTGTTCCAGAACTTCGCCGGTTCCCTTTCCGCCAGTCCCTTCTCGCTCTGCTGAACCACCACCGGCTTGCTGTCCTTATTGTCAGCACCGGAAATGGTCACATCCCTAAACTTCCGGTCGTTTATCTGAAAGGAAACTTTCTTCGCCGCCGACCAACTTCCTCTGGCGCTCAGACCCTGTTCACTTTGGACGCTGTTCAAACCGTTGCCGCTACTTATCCCCGCAGCGGGGCAACAACCGCAGTTGGGGCACAGCGACGGTGTCTCGTTGGAATCGCGAGTCTTAGCGCAACCGGAGAATACGTCATCGGTGGACGAGTCCATTTGATTGGTCGAGGTAAGACAGCATGTCTCGGTGTCGGCCGAATCGAAGGCCCAGTTTGTTGACTCGTCCTGGCTGGACTTGAGGGACTCTTGAGCCGTGGATGGGGTAGTGTTGGCGGGTGTGGTAGTACCACCCCGGTGGTGTTGGAAGGCGTCCCTGGCGGCATCGATACAGTTGCTGTTGACGGAAGCGGCACCGTATCCGGAGTCCTGGCCGAGGGATGAGGTTCTCGTACAAGGTGTTTGTCTCGATTCGTCGTCCGTGGACGAAGTCTCCTCGTTGGCTGAGTTCTGTCGAATGATGTCAGCGCAGCGAGAACGCAACGACATACGATTGGCTTTTCGTCTCAGTCTAACATCTAACAACAGAGAGAGTTGGCAAGATTCGGTTGCAATCTAATGTATGCACGTACACTTGTTATAGCTTACCTTGTTAAAGAATACCTTCAAGATCTGAAGAACTACTCAGAAGCCCTCCCGACTACAGCACGGACACTGAATGGGAGTTTCACGTCGAAGCGCTGAGCAATTGCGTGCGAAGGACTTGCCCAAGGTCCCTACTGGGCGACTTTTGTACACTTGCTATAACGCCCCTTCAATTATTCTCTCCTCAGAGGCACTCCCGACTTCAGAGCAGATACTGCATCAGAGTTTCCCGCCGAAGCGCTGAGTAATTGCGAGTAAAGGACTTGCCCAAGGTCACTACAAGGCGGCTTGAGGTGGATTCGAACCTGCAACCCTTCGGCTCCAAGGCAATGAACTGCTGTCTTGCCTTACTGACTTCGACAGAAAACTTTAAAAAACTGTTAACGAAAAACAATGAAGACAAAATAACACCAAATCAAAGCAAAAACTTTATTTTACCCGAATAAAAACGAGCGAAAAACTCAGAAAGACGTAAATAAAACAACACAAGTAAAATCCTACGTTACGAGTACGCTCAAAATCACCAAAACCGTCTCGTAATCGTAAACTGAAAAGATTACATAACTTGAAAACGTAGGTCTAGCCTACTGAACAAAGTTAGGTGTCAACAAAAGACCTAGACGTTTAGGGTTACAACTTGCAGTGGCGTAGGCAAGGGGGGGGTTTCGGGGGTTAAAACCCCCCCCATTGGCTCCGAAAAAAAGGTTTTTTAAGGTTATTTTTCCGTTTAAGTAAGAAAAAATAGCAAAAAACAGGGTTTCCGGCCATAAAACCCCCCCCCATGAAAAATTTCTGGCTACGCCACTGGTTACAAGGAATCTCGGGCTTCATAAATAAGCAAAAACCAACATCGAAGATGAACCTGCACCTTCAATGCTTAGTCATCAACTCAATAAAAGAACAAGAATTGCACTTTCAATACTTATAAGACGTGAACTTATAAGGGCATGACCTGCACCTTCAGCACTTAGTCCGCAACTTTCAATCAGGGCTGTTTTTAAGGAATTTTTAGAACTGCACAACCTCTTCTTTCCTCTCCGATCCTCCATGGTAGATTACTTCCAATCGGAGGACAATCTCTGTTTTTTGCTAGTTTTAGCTGTACAGAAGTGCTTCTACAACTGGACAAATCCATTTAGAACTGCACATTTTGTGTACAACTGCACGTTAAAAAAGCCCTGCTTTCAATACCAAAACTTGAACTTTCAACACGCAGTCTAAACTTCTAATGCCATAGTATATATAAAATTATATATAACACATTATTAATATATTATATATACAATTACAAGGTTGTTTTCAAAGTGAATTTTAGAATTGCACAAATTCTTCTTTCCCTTCCCAGCCTCCATGGTAAATTACTTCCAATCGAAGGACAATGACCTTTTTTGCTAGTTTCACTGTACGTACACAAGTGCTTCTACAACTGCACAAATACATTTAGAACTGCACATTTTGTGTACAACTGCACGTTAAAAAGTCCTGTACAATTATATATATATATCAGCATTCAATATGAAAGCCTCTACCACAAGGACATCCTGGACATGGCCTCTTGAGCTTTCCGCCAAAACAAACCTAAGCTTTTATTTTGGGTAAGTTAATCACATCCATGGCCTTGTCATTCTTAATCATTGAAATCAGTTGTTGTCTGGTCCCTATAGTAAAATAACTTAATTGCTTCAGCCTAGCACAGTTATTACAATTACCCCGTCAAGGTCAAACACAAATGTCAAATATTTCACCGGAAGGCCACTGCTCAACCTTGGCCTTTCTTCTAGAATAGACTATAATTTTATATATACATATCTATACAGTATATACCTACGTAAAACAAAAACAAAAAACCGGAAAATCGAAGAATAAAATAAACATGCAACTGTCCAATTGTGGCTGCTCGAAAGCCGTGCATAGCCTATCATGAATGGCCTAATCGTAGATAGGCCTAGTCTTGTGATGGTTTAGTCGCCTAACCGTATATTTCCAATCTTTATGTGTTTAAATTCATCACAAACATCAATCGTCTAGATCTTAATTAGACAGGAACCTTACTGCATCGACAATTAAGGTCAAACAACCATCGATATTTCACCGGAAGGTCATCGTCCGACCTTGACCATTTACCTACTTATATACATGTAATCTACGAAAAACAAGAAAATCACCTAATAAAATAAACATGCAACTGTCAAAATCGTGGGTTGTCTAAACGTGGGTGGTCAAAATATATCGTGGGTGGTCTAAGCGTGGATGGTCTGACTCCAATTATGTCTTTAAAAAGCAAAAAATTCATCGTTCTCATGCATACCTTGAAAGCAAAACATTCAAAACTGACAAAGTTCCAACAAGCTCAATGGCAAAACTTCCAACAAACTTCACTTCGAATGTCAAGAAATGTCTATCGTAGTCTCCTTAAGACGCTTTTTACGCAAACTCCGACTTAATTATCAGGGCCCATAATATATCTAGCACTCAGCTGCATGTGTTTGGCTACACTCAGCTAGTGTAAGCTCCTGCAGTAGCTTATTTTTCAGTACAGTGGCTTTTGTTTGCTTGGATCTGCATCAAGCAAACAAAAACATCGCAGAGATCAGATCAGCTGCCATCAAAAGACAATGAAGATGGACCATAAGACATAAATTAAACAGAGTCTATTAAATGTCAATGAAAAGACGACATCAAAGTCGGTGAAGAATCCAATGATGCCAGAGACGCAGCCACATAAACATTTCTGGGTTTCCCATTTTGGGGGGGGTTTCCAGGGAAAATGGACGTAAAATGCATGAAATTCGATTTAAAATGTCAGAAATTATTTATTTCGGCCACATCAATAAATTACTCATCATCGGTTCATGGCTGATGCAGTAGGACTACTATTGTTGTTCTTGGCTTCTTGTGGTTCTTATAAGACGAAAGCAACATGAAAGGAGTCAATAAAAATTCAGGGTTTCCCATTATATTTCGGTCTGAAGCGACAGCGAAAATGGACGAAAAATACACAGAATTAGTTTTGAAATTCAGGAATCTGTTTGTTTTGGGCTAGCCAGAATCCGTTCGGGGCCGGACCCCACCCCCAATTGCGCTCATGGCCGATATATTTGTTGTTCATGGCTTTTGGTGGTTCTCATAAGACAAAAACAACATGAAGGGAACAACAGAACAACTGGAAAGTTAAAAAGACAGGGCAACCAAAACAGTTCAGCAGAAAAATCCGACAACGTAATACAGGGCAACCAAACCGAAAAAATAAGACAACAGATATATGCGACAACGAAACAACAAGGAGCACAAATAACCGTACGACCAGATAGCGAACAACCGGAAACCAGAAACTATTCTAAATCAGGGATGCCACTCTGAATTTTGAAAAAAGTTCAAATCCGGTTGAAAAAAGGCTAGAAAAGGCTAGATTGGCAATTTCTCTGAAAAATACATGGATTTTTCCATTTTTTCCCCGACATGAAATCTCTGGGGAACTTTTTTAGTTGTGCAATGATTAAAATTTGCTCTCTTTTTTTCACGAAAAATTTCTGATGACCTCCTTTTTTTCTTTCACTCCAAAATTTACATGTTTTAGTCCAGATTCACAAAATTATCAACTTTTTCACGTCTTTTGTGCATTTCCACTTAAAAAATCAATTTCTAAGTAAAAAGCCGGAGAAACCACCGGGAGAAAAAAAGCTAGATCCTGACCAAAAAACCTAGAAAAGACCGAAAAACCTAGATCTAGGTGGAAAAAGCTACGAGTGGCATCCCTGATTCTAACCTGCGTATATTCCCACCTTGCAATAACAGAAGCGAACACAACGGCAACGACATAGAAAAGACAGCATCCGAAAAAAGTTCAACAGAACGTCTGCAAGTTTGGATTTCGCCGATGTGGGACGTAGGAGGAGGATGGAGTCTTACTTAAGTGCGACGTGGTCGTCATGATCGACGGAAGACGCATTCCGTTGTTGGAGAGGATTTCCAGCAATTCAAAGCGAAAAGAAGAAATGTCCTGTTTGATTTCGTTTATATCGTCTTCGCTAACACCTTCCGCGTTGTTCATTCTCTGTCGTTTGAGGATGTAACGCTTGACGAGGTCGTGGATGACGGACTGCGTGAAACAACAAAGAGACAACATCCTGTTCATATTATGGAGGTAAATCGTATTCGTAACGATGAATTATTATAGCGCCACTTCAAGGGCAACTCCTCAGGGGGGCTCCGGAACCAAACCATGATAAAAGACAATGATTGATTGATTGATATATATATTTGGCGCCAATTCAAGAGAAACTACTCAGAGGCGCTCCAGAACCAAACCATGATCAAAGACAATGATTGATTGATTAATAATGGCTGATCTATTGATTTATTGTTTGATTGATTGACTGATTGATTGATATATGGTGCCAATTCAAGGGAAACTACTCAGAGGCACTCATGACCTCGCAGCACCAAACAACAATCGAGAATATGCTTTACAAACGATTGCGGAAAAGCGGCAAAGATAGACAAAGAAGTTCGTTTTTCTTCTTCATCTTCATTTTCATCATCCTCACCGTCATCATCATCGTCATCATCATCATTGACTTTTTCCTCCTCCCTTGTGCCCACCCAGTCACAGTCGTTTATCTTCGCCAGCAGAATGCAACTTCCCAAAGGCAGTCAAACCATCTGAATTGACATCAGATGGATTTAACGATCCAGAATCATTCCTAACTGGAAAACAGTTCTTCCCATTCATCGAAACACATTTGGGATCGAAAGCAACGTACGCTAGCGCCACCTATCTCAATTGGCGTCAGCAAATCAACTAATAACCGAATTCGGTCACACGAGTAGTAGTAATATTATTTTACACGGGCATTGACAAATCCATCCACAGTCGAGAAATGTTTTATATACTGGTGACCAGTTTCTGCTATAACTTCCTGTCGCTGTAATAATAATAATGATGATGATGATGATGATGATAATAGTAATAACAATAATAATAATAACAACAACAACAAATAATAAAAACAACAATAATAATGATAATAATGATAAATAATGCTTAATAAAGCAGATGATGATGATGACTGTTTTCCAGACAATACTCAATGCTGCTGCTCGCCTAATTGCTGGTCTCCCCAAGTTCTCCCACATTTCAGTCTTTATTCGGGACACTCTTCATTGGCTTCCTGTACCACAACGCATTGAGTTCAAAATTTTGACACTTATGCGCAATTCTCTTCATGGGGTTGCTCCCTCCTACCTCCGTTCTTTCTGTATTCAGGTCTCCTCTCTCCCCGGTCGCTCTGCCCTTCGTTCGGCAGCTAATGGCCTCCTTGTTGTTCCTCGCATGCATGGGGCTACTGCCCAGTCCAGGAGCTTTGCCTATGTTGGCCCCTCCTGCTGGAACCGTCTTCCACATAAACTACGTCTTGAGCTTCTCAGCCTCTCTCTCCCGGTGTTTAGGAAGCGCCTGAAGACTATACTATTCGTTAGCGACAGTGCTAACTTTGGGTCGGGAGCGCTACTGAATCTGTGAGCGGCGCTATACAAATTTTCAATTACAATTACAATGACGATGATGATGCAACAATATATCAATCTGGCTGACCTGATAGATTGTTTCTCGTTCGTGAAGCTTCTTAACAGCTCGCTGTAAAAAAACAAACAATATAGATGAATACTTGGTCATAAAAATGGCAACAATTGCTTTACATCTGAGCCATTTATCGCATCATGAGACTTTTTTTCGCTGAAAAAATATGTTGTGCGAAATGCATATTGAAACCAATTGTCATTGCTAGAAAGTCTAAATTATTCACAGGATTTGTATATTTGAAGAAAGAATCACTTTGACCAATTGGCCACTGCATGCAAGAGCCACAGAAGTCGCTGAATTGATTCCAGATTCATTTGAAGTGGCTTCTTCAATGTTTACTTCTTCCATCTAATCTGATTCTATTTCAAGTTTAACAGTTTTATTCACAATTGATGTCTTCTAGAATGTCAAGTCTCTTCCCAGACATACATTTAGACATGTAGGAAGCAGTAAACTTTGAAGAAGCCACTTCAAATGAATCTGGAATCAATTTAGACATGTAGGAAGCAGTAAGCATTGAATAAGCCACTTCAAGATGCTTGTAAACTGATTATAATGATGATGATAATAATAATAATCATAATAATAACAATAATAATGATAATAATAAAAATAATAATAATAGTAATAAAAATAATAATAATCTTCGTTTAATTTCAAACTGACACAACACAGAATGATTACAATTCACAGCATATGACTGATGATCACAACAAGTCAAAAAAAATATTACAGAAGTCGAATTCAACCAGTGCTAATTTTACCACCGTCATCTGCCTATTGGAAGGTTGAATGGACCTTGCATGGGGGAGCAGTGGCAGCGCCAGGGGGATTAGGGGGCTAAGCCCCCCTATAAAAGGCCATCCGGGTTTTTTTACATGTAAAACGGCCGGATGACTAAAAAAAAGTCGTCAGAAATTTTGGCGGATAAAATGGAAAATTTCCCCGCAAGGATTCAGCCCCCAAAACTGAAATCCTGGCACCACCACTGGCAGGGGGAGTTGCGGAAAGCGACCACGCATCCGTGCGCTCTTCCTGCCAGAGTGTTACCCATCACCCCCCCTCCCCGCCCTCTATATATACACCCAAAATGACCGATGACTGTTGATGGTCGACGCTGTTAGTTGTTACCCTCCCCAAGGTCCGATTCGAATTGATTTAGACTATTCTGAACCATGGTCCCGATGACCTTACGATGAGGAGGCATTTCTCCCTGCACAGTCCATTCATCACCCATAGCCTATATACGCCTCTGCACAATTTTTCAAAACTCTATACAAGGGTCAGTTGCCAAGCGTTTGCCTTTGGCAATCTCTCCTCATCGTGGTTTATCTACTCTCGGTCACCTTCAAACAATCCAGGGCTGTTTTTAAGGAATTTTTAGAACTGCACAACCCCTTCTTTCCTTTCCCATCCTCCATGGTAAATTACTTCCAATCGCAGGACAATGAACTGTTCTTACTTGTTTTTTTAACTGTACAGATGTGCGTCTACAACTGCACAAATACATTTAGAACTGCACATTTTGTGTACAACTGCACGTTAAAAAAAGCCCTGAAACAATCGATTTAGCCTTGCGTATCTTCGTGACAGGCTTCTGCTTCATTCTTCTTCTTCTTAAGGCCTTTTTATATCCATTCATCATCATCGAGACCAATAGATTCTGTCTCGATTGTTCGCTGTCTGAATTTGTCTGGATACAGTGGCGTAGCCAGGAATTTATTATGGGGGGTGGGTGGTTATGGCTTGAGCCGATGCCCCTTCTGAAACCAACCCAATAGTATTACAGTAAATAAAAAGGGAATAAAGTAACAAATAGGAAAAGTAAGAAAAACAATTGTGGGATTGTGGATAAATAACTTTTTTTAAAATTCGTAAGCCAATGGGGGGAATTTAATCCCCGAAACCCCCTTGGCTACGCCACTGTCTGGGTATCACTCCCTGTCTCTCTGCCTGGGTCTTTCGTTGTCCTCCTCCTCCTCCTCATTCCACTCCAGTGACGGTTCTCACGAGTGAGTCTTGTATACCCATCGGAATATGACTGCTCCATTTTCTCCGTTGCCCCTTATCGTATCCATCATCATCAACCCCATCCCACCCACCCGGCCCTCCATTTCCAGGACCTATATATTATGCGTTTGTCATGATGAAAGGCATCAGATTCTGTTGAAGAGTGCTGGATGGTGGAAGTCATGGAGGCGACGACAGATTGAATAGATTGGATAGGGAAGACTTCCTACAGAGAAGGACTCGATGACCGATGATGTCATATAATATTATGTTGACCTCTTGACCCCAATAGAGAAATACGGTCAAGTGTATGATATGAATCGTGGCCATACTGATTTTGGTCTGACCTGCAATCCATGGATAACAATGATGACAACGATGACAAAGACTACTACGATGACGACGATGTTGTTGTTGTCATTGTCAATGTCGTTGTTGTCGATAATGATGATGATGATGATGATGTTGTTGATAATGATGATGATGAAGCTGACGATGCTGCTGATGTTTTCAACTTCAGCGTTTTAATGATTATTGCATTGCATTGTAAAGCAGTGTATTGTACCGAATTGTATTGTAATGCAATGGTAATGTACTGTGTGGACTTATATTAAATTTTCATGGATATCTGGTAGAGTAGCCTACATTGCACTTACCCTTACGCTTTCCCACTTGTCATGCTTTGCCTTCTTCGAGCATCGACATAGTCGGTCCTTCAACCAGCAGAGAATGTAGTAGATCGTCTTAGGTGTTGGAATGATGTTGAACGGGGCAGGAACAGTTCCACCCTCCTCGAAGTAACTCATCCAGAGCCGCGACCGAGCGAACTTCCATTCCGTGTCGGCGTCATTCTGCCAAAACAACTATTCACCCGTAACCGCAGGTAAGCGCTGATTGATTGATAAAGGAAAATGTTGACTTGGGTAAATGTTAATTAGGTAAATTTTAGCTCAGGAAAGTGTTATTTCAAGTAAATGTTACTTCAGGCAAAATGGCAAATGTTAATTCGGGGACGTGATGATTAGTGGAAATGCTAATTCATGGAAATGTTAATTCAGGGAAATGCTAATTCAGGGAAATGCTAATTCAGGGAAAAGTTGAACTACTGCAAATATTTAATAGTTAAATATCGACCCACGTGATGATTGATTGATATCGATATTGATTCGCGTATTAACTAAAAGATTCACCAATGATTCTGTATACGAATGTCTGAATCAGTTATCAAAGGCTAAGTGGTCTGAGGAATAGAGACGGGGTCAGCCAACGGGCTATGAAGTCAGATCATGGTCACTAGGTCATGCCAAATTTTACTGGGAAGTTCAATAAGTCTTTGGATCTGTGCTTATGGTGAAGCAAACCAAAAGGCCAAATGGTTTGTCCTTTTCAGTGGGGGAGGTCAGTCACAAGACCAAAGATTTGCCAAGAACCGTGTGGCAGGCCGCAGCCGAAGTGTGTTGGTGTCTAACCAGGACTGTGAACCCGGGACCATGAAAACAGACAAAGACAATATTAAATTGTAAGAGGTCACCAACTTAACCTGGCAAAAACCGCTGAGCAAACATAAAAGTCGACGAAAACAGACCAAATACTCTGGAATTGTAATCGTAATCTCGAAATTTCTGAAGCGCTGCTCAAAAGCCAAGCGCGGGGCACCAGCTTATTCACTAGGTAAATATCGATCCAAGTAAGAAAAACAGAGCATGGACAATGAAAACAAAGCAAAGACATTGAAAACAAAGCAAAGACAATGAAAACAAAGCAAAGACAATGAAAACAAAGCAATGCAAACAGAGCAAAGACCATGAAAGCAGAGCAAAGACAATGGAAACAAAGCAAAGGCAATGGAAACAAAGCAAAGACAATGTAAACAAAGCAAAGACCAAGAAGACAGAGCAAAGACAATGAAAGCAGAGCAAAGACAATGGAAACAGAGCAAAGACAATGGAAACAGAGCAAAGACAATGAAAACAGAGCAAAGACCATTAAAACAGAGCAAAGACAATGAAAGCAGAGCAAAGACAATGGAAACAGAGCAAATATGGAAACAGAGCAAAGACAATGGAAACAGAAAAGACAATGAAAACAGAGCAAAGACAACGCAAATAGAGCAAAGACAATGAAAACAAAGCAAAGACAATATAAACAAAGCAATGCAAACAGAGCAAAAACCATGAAAGCAGAGCAAAGACAATGGAAAAAAAGCAAAGGCAATGGGAAAAAAGCAAAGACAATGTAAACAAAGCAAAGACCAAGAAGACAGAGCAAAGACAATGAAAGCAGAGCAAAGACAATGGAAACAGAGCAAAACCATTAAAACAGAGCAAAGACAATGAAAGCAGAGCAAAGACAATGGAAACAGAGCAAAGACAATGGAAACAGAGCAAAGACAATGGAAACAGAAAAGACAATGAAAACAGAGCAAAGACAACGCAAAAAGAGCAAAGACAATGGAAACAAAGCAAAGACAAGGTAAACAAAGCAAAGACCAAGAAGACAGAGCAAAGACAATGAAAGCAGAGCAAAGACAATGGAAACAGAGCAAAGACAATGAAAGCAGAGCAAAGACAATGGAAACAAAGCAAAGACAATGAAAGCAGAGCAAAGGCAATAGAAACAAAGCAAAGACCAAGGCAAGAGCTCAGTCTGAAAGTAGAAATTCAAACAAATAAAAGACCACAAAAAGACCCAATATCATGAAAACAAATCATGGCAGGAACTCAGCCAAGGTGGTCTTGGAGGCTGGAAGATTAGGAAACAAGAAAACAGACCACAGATCAGGAATACAGACCAAAGACCATGGAAGAAAGACCAAAGACCACGAGGTTTCACTTACCGAGATGGTCTGGAAGGAGCTGCTAAGCATCGCGATCAACATATTGATGAGTACGATGATCATGATTCCACAGTATGTTCCGAACATCAGCTTCCCAACAAACTGTGTGAATTCATGTTGCTCCTTTAACTCAAAGTGGTTGATTTCGACGAGACCGTAGATGGCGAAATAGAGCGTCTGAATGATCTCAAATAAACTGCAATTCAACAGAAGATGATGGATAGATAGATGGATGGATGTATGGATGGATGGATGTTTGTTGTTTGTGCACTTGTTATAGCACCCCTTCAAGCTCTCTACTCAGAGGCGCTCCTGACTGCAGAGCGGACACTGCGTCGGAGTTTCACGCCGAAGCGCTGAGCAATTGCGAGTGAAGGACTTGCCCAAGGTTTCTACGCGACGACTTGAGGTGGATTCGAACCTCGAACCTTCCGGCTTCAAGGCAACGACGCCACCACTACGCCACCGCACCCCACAAATGGATGGATGGATGGATAAAATAGATAGACATACAGACAGGCAGACAGACAGACACACAGACAGATAGACAGACATAGAGGCAGAGTAGCTTATGATTAAAATCGCCCAGTCACTGCCTTGGCGATCGGAAAATTTCCTACTTTCATTCGCACAGTCACTCATGACTTGGCATTCTGAGACAATTCTCGTTTCTCATGAGTCTTCACTGGCAACTGCACAAGTGCAGTGCAACGTAGAAGGCTGGCCTGGCAATTTTATGATTATACCATAGTGGCAACTGGCAAACGTACAACCACCAGTGGCGTGGCCAAGAATTTATGATGGGGGGGTTTGGGGGTTTTATGGCCTGGCCGGATGACCTTCCTTACACCAGGCCAACAGTATTACAGAAAATAAAAAGGGAATAAAGTAACAAATGGGATAAAGTAAGGAAAACAATTGTTAAAACAAGAAATTGTTTTGTTTTCTTATTTAAGAGGATAAATAACCTAAAAAAGCATTTTTCCTAAGCCAATGGGGGTTTTAGCCCCCGAAACCCCCCTTTGCTTGCTACCCCACTGACAACCACTCACTTTGCAATCGTCCGATCACAGTTGACCTTGCATTCCTGCGAAGTGCGATTCTCCTTCTGACAAACGGCGCAGTCTCGACTTCTCTTCTCTGCATAGTACCAGTAGAGTTGGTTGACTCCACACGAGTACGAAAAGCAGACGAGAAGGGCGATGAAGAGGAACTTAAGGATATCGATGACCATACGACCAAGGGAGATTTGAAGGGGACCGAGATGGGGGTTGACCGTGAAGATGTAAATCAACTTTAGGGAGCTGAAGATGTTGGCGGCCGCAAACAATCCCTCCGAGATCAACGTCGGGTCATAAGCTGTCCAATTTTCACGTGATGCGTACGCAAGATCCGTTTGGCCTGTGCGGATTTCCTCTTTGACCTGGATGAAGGTTTTGAAAGAGTAACGAGTGAGTGCATTGATTAAGTGACAGTAGTTGTTGTATGAGGAAATGGATTCATGAGTAAATGGACTCCACGGAAAAATGAATATATATGTGTGTGTGTGTGTGTGTGTGTGTGTGTGTGTGTGTGTGTGTGTGTGTGTGTGTGTGTGACGAAATGAATTCAGGAAGAAATGACGCTATGAAGAAATGAATTAATCAATAAACTACTCTGTGAAGTAACGATTGCACGACTAAAGACGACATCGTAGAAATGAATGCATGAAAAAATTATCCTATGCAGAAATGAAAGTAGGCTATACGATAATACGACCATGGGCGGAGTTTATCAGGGGCTATGGGGGCTAAGGCCCCCCAAGAAGACCCAGAGTCATTTCTTACTATGTAAATGGTATCTTTTCTCAGGCCTAGCTCCCCCCTTCAAGAAGGCGCAGGCTCAATGGTTCTGTTCACGAACCAGAAACTTACGAACAACCAAAAAAAGTCATCAACCTTTTGGACCCGAGAAAATATTTTTCGGCGCCGCTCGTTCTGGTCTGAGTCTCAGTTCCAACAAATTTAGCCCCTCCAAGAGCGGAAACCAAACTCCGCCCATGTATACGACGAATAAATGACTATAATGAAGCACATGAGTACAGAAATAAGTGTCTGATAAGATATCATGACTGTATGAATTAATGACAGCGTTAAAAAATTATTGAAAACGACTCTATGAAGGAATGAGTGCTTGACAAAATGACTACATGTATGATTACTATGAACGAACAAACAGAGGAGGACATACTTACACGCAGATAGGCAACTAGTTTGAGTGCATAGGTAGCGATGTATAATGAGTTGGTTGTAAAGTCGAGTATATTCCACATGTCTTGAACGTAAGACTTCACTCCCTGATCCCATAGCTGCTTGACCTCCGCCCACACGAGTCCTGTAAACAAACAAATCACTGGTTGCATACCAAGGAGTAGCCTAACATGAGCCACACAAAACAAATTTAGTGTAAACGCTACATAGCACAGAAAATAATAAGTTACAGCATAGCCTTTAGCGTATATATGTATTTACATATTTTGTTGATGAAGTTGTTACAACGGTTCATATTTCTATTGAAAAGTTACAAACAGACAAAATTGAGTGATATTGAAAGTTGGACTGATGAAAAACTTCTTGTTGAAATAGAAGCCAGATTGACGAGAAAACGCTTGAAAAATGGAAACTGAATTGATGAAAAGAATGCTTGAAATATCAAATTTGAATTGATACAAATTATTTTCCCTTAAATCGAAGCGGGTTGCGGAAAACATTCTTAATTAAATAGGAGTTGGATTGATGACAAGTAATTGTTATTTAAATAGAATTTGGATTGATGAAAAAAATAAGTGTTGCTCTAACAGAAGCTACATGCCAAGGTAGAAGTCGGATTGATGAAAATAAATGCGCGAGTTCGAAAATCTCACTCAAACAATAAAATACGCTATTTACTTTTAGCTAAGATGTTTGGAATAAAATACGCTAAAATACACTCTTACCCAACAGTATTTAATAAAAACAGAACAGTAATATAATATAATAATGTGCTTTTACCTACGATTGGTCGCCGAATCACTTTTCAAAGAACCCATAGATTTATGACGTCATCACTTCTTGACCTCACTTTATATGGCCGATTTTTATAGCGCGTACTCACGCAAAATTATACTAAAAACATTGATAATAATATTATTATGAACGGTTGATCGCAAGTTTGGACAAGATAATAATAGATAATGACAATGGATACATCATACCGGTAATTAATATACCGTGTCGTCGTACGTAGGCCATCTGGATATTAGGCTATTTAGGGCGGACGGGTTTAGGCAAAAGAACCAAAATTCACCGGCAAATGCCGGCCACCTCGAAGAAAGGCGAGTGGGAGCGGGGGTCAGCGTGGCTGAAAACTAAAAATCGAAATTTCCCAGGCAACGCCGGCTAGTTCAGCTAGTTAACGATAACAGCAATAAATGACCATGAAAAAGCGCAACATAAGAAGTGAGAGACCTGCCACATAGACGAGAATCATCCATTCGATGGTCGTGGGTTCGGCGCCTCTCACTTCCCTCGTCATCTTCGTCGTCGTCGTCGCCTTGCCATCATCATCATCACCTCTGCCTGTCAAGTTCGATATCGACTTAATGCGCTGCGAGGCGAGGATCAGCAAAACTACAGACATCATCATCATCATCATGCATTACAATCAGGGACGTCATTTGGGGGGGGCAGGGGGGGCATTTGCCCCCCCTGAATTTGAGGGGAAAAAACAATTTTTTATATGCATATCTGTGCATTTTCTCATTTATTGAAAGTAAGATATCTTTATTTTTCACTAGGAATCTAGGACATCGGAAGACCAATTAGGTCTACTACTTGTATCTATGGTCACTGTAATTAGATGTCAGAACTTTGCACACAGCGGTTTCATAGAGTGACAGAAAACTCCCAAGAGATTGAATGTATCTCGTGTGCTAAATTTGAAAATAGATAAAATTGCAGCGCACCGGTCGGCCCCTAGAGAGGTCAACAATGCACAAGTCAGGGCCGTAAATCCGGATGATGAAAGGGAGGGAGCTTCCTCCCTATCTATACCGAGGTCCATATATACATACTTTACATCCTAATCCGGCGAAAGGCTGACTTTGACCCTATTTGGAGGGTCAGCAAGCTAGGCGACTTCTAAGTCTCGCAGAATGATATATAGCATTGTGGACACCGATACTGGAAACCTTAGCCTACTCTGGGCCCGATTCCACTGAAAACAGATGTCGTTGACAGATATGCCAAAGCCGGAGCGGAGGTGCTCTGAGGAGGAATGTGACGACTAATTTATCAGACTGGACGCATTAAGTGTTAGGGGATAGGAAAATTGATTAAGACAGCTGGATATATATAACGTGTTGGATATTATATATTTATATACATATATTATTATGTATATTTGTGCGTCAGTAGACTACATAGTATTCTGAGTGAGCTTTGGGAGTGGGAGTATAAGAATAGTTATATAGTATATATATATTAGTCACAGAATCACAGACAAAGGATCCGAGTGGCTGCAGACCCCTCCACAGCGAGGGATTAATCCTAGCCAGAAGGAAAAGAAAGATATTAGTCACAGAACCAAGATCAGTTCATTTCGAGACCTGATATTGAATTGTCTATAGAGGATTATTATTTATTAGTGAATGTCAAATAAGTTAAATTGATAAATCATAGCCTACAGAGAGTGCGCTGCTTTGCCTTTTAAGTTCTTTTCTGATTGTTTCCAAGTCACAGTAGGCCTATAGTCGCTAGCAGCTGTATAAAGGTGTGTTGGTAAGTACAAGTTACTCTATGACCATTCTGTCCCTAAATATGATCATGTCTCAAACTACATGCTTGAGGTACTTCACTGGCTCCCTATTCGCCAGCGTATCGAGTTCAGGGTAGCTGCATTGGTATGGCGATGTTGTCAGGGCCTTGCCCCAACTTACCTCCGTGAGCTATGCAGCTCTACATTGGGTATCCAAGGACGTCGTCAGCTACGCTCTGCTGATAGGGGAGTCCTCTTAGTTCCTTTTGCTCGTACTACTACCATGAAGGATCGAGCCTTTTCTGTGGTTGGACCAGTGGTCTGGAATGGCCTTCCTTTTGAGCTACGCCTACACCCTGGGACTCTACCAGGATCCTTCCTTACTAAACTTAAAACTGTTCTTTTTGTGCGCGCTGGAGTTGGGAGCGCCTCTGAGTAGTTTTTCTTGAAGGAGCGCTATATAAATGTCCGAATGAATGAATGAATGAATTCACGATGTTCGAGTCAGTCTAAGTCATCTTCCACAGGGTTTCAGTGAGCTGCTGAAAGTTATCGACCTTGTCCTGACCTTGCCTGTGACATCAGTTGAAAACGAACGGCTGTTTAGCTGCATGAAGAGAGTAAAGACCTACATAAGGAACAAATGTGGTGACCAACGACTGAGTGAATATATACTGTATAGTGATCTGCTGGTCATTGCATATGCCTTCAGGAAGGTGCAAAAAGCTTGAAAATTGAAACAGTAAGTTATAGATGATTTTGGTCGACTGAAGCAAAGACGATATCCCTTGTTTTAGTGAAACATTTAAGTTATCATATACTGTTGACAGAATTTTATATAGCGTATACCCTTTTTTACAATTCTTGCAAGTATAAACAACTCCATAGAAACCTAATTCTATTAAGTGACAATGTGACAATAATTATAGGGGGGAAATCGATAGCGCATTGGATAACACGAGCCTCTGAATAGTCATTATTTGAGAGGCGCTATATAAATGTGTAAATACAATACACTGGCATGGAGAACAGCGGGCCAGAGTTCGAGCCCCGTAGGGGGGACGTGATCTGTAGGCTGCTATTGGCGCCGTGTATTTCAGGCTGTCTGTTCTGTCAGTATAATAGAGAGGATTTTATGTCTTATGTAATATGCGTTCTTGGGACTTGTTTCAATTGCATAATTGTACATTGTACAATGTAACCGGATGCGTTCTGTCAGACTGTCAACCGGATTAATTTTTGTTCAGTAAAGAATATTATTATAAGTACGCGAACATCGTGGAACACTGGCTCGCGCCAGCTTGCAGTTTGTACACACACACACACACACACACACACACACACACACACACACACACACACACACACACACACACACACACACACACACACACACACACACACACACACACACACACACACATATATATACTAAATACGAAACATAAGCTAACTAAGTTTTGCCCCCCTGAAAAAAACTGAAATGACGTCCCTGATTACAATGGCAACTACAACAACTACTATTGATATCATTTTGCCTGATTCTCAATAACAGCAGATATATACTGCCTGACCATCATTATTATTATCATCATCGTCGTCGTCGTCATCATCACATCAAACGCCATCATCGTCATCATCACAACAACCACAACCGGCACTACCACCCCGATCATCATCATCAATCATCATCATCATCATCGTCATCATCATCATCATCATCATCATCATCATCATCATCATCATCATCATCATCATCATCATCATCATCATCATCATCATCATCATCATCGTCATCGTCATCGTCATCGTCATCGTCATCGTCATCGTCATCGTCATCACCGTCGTCACCATCACCGTCACCGTCATCGTCATTCATCATCATCAATCATCATCAATCATCATCATCACCATCGTCATCATCATTCATCATCATCATCGTCGTCGTCGTCGTCGTCGTCGTTGAAGTCGTCGTCATCATCGTTGTACTTGCCAAACTCACGATTAAAATGTGTACATTTATCTATGCATCTGTGCTTTGTACGTTCTTGCGTGCGTACGTGTTCTCTCGAATGTACAGGGTGGCTAAAAAAAAAACGTACCACCGGGGAAAATGCGATATCTTCGCAGCCGATCGAACTTTTTCTGCGAAAATTTTCCAATTTGTAGGGGAATGAATTTCCAACAATACCTGAAAGTTTCATTTGAAACTTTTCATGTTTGCAAAAGTTACAGCTGTTCAAACTTAAAATTTCGTTTTTTCAATTATCCGCGGAAAATTGACGTCACTTGTAGATTTCCAAGTCAAATGATATCACTTTTCACTACGACCTCAGCATTCCGTTTTGCAGTTTATTGTAAGGTATAATGAGAGTGTCCACTCCCTGCCTTAACACAAGCTCAAATTCTTTTTGTGAAGCTCAGTATGGCCTTGTTGGTCGGGTCCTGCGGCAACTGACCCCACATTAGCAGCAAGACTTGCTTCAGCTGGCCAATGTTCTCCAACTTGGGATTAAATGTCTTGCAGCGTTCCAGCATAGCTCCCCAGACGTGATAAACAAGAGGGTTAAGGTCTGGCGAGTTTGTAAATCATCTTTGCCAATGCATTTACTTCAGTTGATGTCAATAAGGTAGCGCCATCATAATCAACCTTGCCGTGCGAGCAAGCAGGCGCACTGTCCTGCTGCATAATAAAACCAGATGTTAGAGCATACCTGGTCTTCAATGAGTCTGGGTAAGCGAGTTCAATGATGAGTTTGACATCTAACCTACTGAATGGGATTAATTGCAGTCTTTTCTTGCAGCCGCAACACACGCCGGCATATCTGATGCCGAAACCACGATTTGCTTTGCAAACTTGACCTTTCGATTACCAAGCGAATTTCGTGAAAATCGCGCTTTTTCCGTCAGATCAAGCGACCACTTCCTGCCTCTCTTCCGACATCTGATCTTCGTTACATAAACACGTTTGCAGATAGTCTTCAATGTGCTCAGGCTCCACTTTTCACTGGGTATTTTGCTATGATCACGCGATGTCTCAGTCTCTGTTCATGCAAAGTCCGAGTTCCCATTTGATCTTTTGCAGAAACTTTGCCCATGACGTTCATTGTTTGGGTTCACCAATTGAGACCTTAATCTATAAAATATCACCAAATACCAGCAGATTGCTTCATAAACAGCTTCTTTACAGCTCATAGTGAGGTCGTATGACATCATCATCAATGTGTGTGTGTTGTAATTTGCCAAACATCCTAATGAAATCACTTGTATTGGAGCATGATTCTCCGGATAATTGAAAAAACGAAATTTTAAGTTTGAACAGCTGTAACTTTTGCAAACATGAAAAGTTTCAAATGAAACTTTCAGGGATTGTTGTATATTCATTCCCCTTCAAATTGTGAAATTTTCGCAGAAAAACCCCAATCGGCTGCGAAGATATCGCATTTTCCCCGGTGGTACGTTTTTTTTTGAGCCACCCTGTATGTGTGAATTGATGCGACAGCTTTTGTGTATGTATGTGTATATTGTTATAAGTTATAACGTATGCGAGCTTAATATAGATGATTGTGATCTTACATAGGAAGGTCATGTAAGAGGCGCTGTGGCAGATGAATTTGATGAACGGCCTTCTCATGAACCGACCGAGGCAGCTTTTCGGAGCAATCATGTAGATGACGGATAGAATAGGATAGATCATGAAGACGAGGGTTGTTAGGAGGACCTTGAAGACGAATTGTCGTCGTCGAAATCCCAGTAGACCTTCATACCAAAGCGATGCCAACAGCTGCTGACAGTTCGCGTGGCTGACAAACTTGTACACAGATACAAACAGTGGTTAAAGTGGTTTGGGTGAGCAGTGGGAACGGCGGAACGCTGATGAAGTTTTATTGGGAACTCCTATGTTTCCAGGGTTCCATGCATGGGCGGAGTTTGGTTTCCTTTCTTGGAGGGGCTAAAGCCTTCTTGGGGGGGGAGGGCTAAGCCCGGGAAAAGATACCAATTACATGGTGAAAAAAGAATCTGGGTCTTCTTGGGGGGGCTTAGCCCCCCTAGCCCCTGATAAACTCCGCATATATGGTTCCATGCATGGTGAGCAGTGGGAAAGCAAGCCAAAAAATTCGAGAGCAGTTGGAACGCCGTTCCCACGCGTTCCCACTCATTTTAAACCCTGGGTAGAATAGTAGCCTAAACGTGATCGCAACCTCTAAATTTCTAAGGCACCTCTAGAAAGCCACACGCAAGGCACCAGCTTATTCACGCTGTGTCTAGTCAGAAGGGTTGTCCAAATGAGTATTCAGAAGGAGGTCGTAGTTCGGTTACAAAAGGATCAGAGGTGACAGAGTGGCAGAGAATATGGTAGCAATGACAGGAATCAACATAGTAATCCAAATTGATCGTGGGGCGCGCAGTGTAGTAGGTATGTTTGTTGCCTTGCAGCCGGAGGGTTGCAGGTTCGAATCCACCTCAAGTCGCCGCGTAGGGACCTGAACAAGTCATTTACTCGCAATTGCTCAGCGGTTCGGCGTGAAACTCCGACGCAGTGTTCGCGCTGCAGTCAGGAGCGCCTCTGAGTCGTGAGCTTGAAGGGACGCTATGACAAGCGCGCATACAAACAAACAAATAGAGAAAGGCGCTTTATAAATTTGGCACAGTTTCAACCGATCATTATATAAATATGCATATATAAAATATATGAAAAATTATGGTCAGGTGTGGCATGTTAACATTCGACTATACAATTACAATATTCCAAACATCTCTCTCGACGCTCTAGAGCTAAACATTATCCGTCTCACCGTCTGGCTGTCTGACCTCTTCATTCACCTCGAACCAAGGCTGCTGGCATAGCATCTCTCATCGGTTTTAGATATGAGTATACACAATATACTGTCCACACCCCTACGAATAATTTTGTCCCGTCATTTTTAAAATTTAATCATACTTTGTGCGTTGAATATACCGCATTGATTAATCTCAGCGTTCCTCTTTCAGTTCGCTGTTTATGTGAACCATCATCACTGCACATTGCACAATTATAGTCTATGCTGTTTATACAGTCGACAGCCCTAATTTACTGGGTCATGTGATCCTTGATGGTTTTCCATTTGCCGTCTAAATAGCAACTGTGATGATAGCTGTATAGCTGTAACAAAGCTGGGAAGAACATAACTCATTGGACTGAATTTTCTTTCTTAGAGTTGCTCAAGACCTTTCTCTTGATCGCGGCTAATTAAGCTGGGAGCGCCTCTGAGTATAAGCATGAGCGGAGACTTAGGGGGCAGAGGAAGGACCCCACAATTGATGGGTGTGGTGGGGGAACGGCCCATGCATTTGTTCCCCCTAATCGTTAAGTGTTATTAATATTATATGTACACTTCACGAACACACTGGTGAGGGATTATAGCGTTAGAAGAAGAGATCACCGGCAAAAAAGATTGAAAATTTCGTCGGCGACTCAGCCATTCGTCCGCCCAAAATCTCGCGTCCTTCCTTCGGTCACTGGTTCGTCCCCCGCAAGTCTCTGCCAAGTCTCCGCCCATGAGTATATATGCCTCTTGAAGGAGCGCCATGTAAACTCCGCCACTGGTTGTTCTCTGCCAGTGCCAGTCCCAAGCCTGGATAAAGGAGGAGGGCGACACTAATCATCTTTGATAATTATGGCAGTGTCGTTAAACATGTAACAAGCGCCATATAAATTTTCCAAATGAATGAATGAACAACCTACTCGTTTTTGCTTGTACTTAATAGCCAGCTTAAGTCTCGCCAGGTTCATCCTATCTCCACCGTCAGTGACCGGACCCTCAGAGTCGTAGTTAAGAAGTATCTCCAGCTCCTTCGAACCCCTCGTCTGATCGAGTAGATCCACCGCGAAGTCCTGGCACTGCTTCGCCAACTGTTCGTACTCAACCTTCAGTTCGTTCTCGAGTCTACTGAGCAGACGCAGTTCCCAGCTCAGCTCGAAGGCCGTGAGGATGGGGTCCTTGCTCGAGAGAGCCATCAACGATGGACTTGATAAGGCACGGTATGAATTGATGCGAGACCTCGAGTGATTGAGACTGTCCTCGGACGTCTTACGTGCGCAGTCGTCACAGCCGCAATGTACATCGTGTGGTTTTAGAATGCGGTCGCCTCTGTCCAGAAGTATCTTGATGATCTCGTAATTGTCCCGGTGGGCGGCGAGGATGAGTGGGGTGATGTCCGGGGTGAAGGAACTGCAGTGAGCGGGGGTCGATGTGGCCAGACCCTCGGAAATCTACAGAGAACAACGGGTACATTGGTGGTGGTGGTGGTGGTGGTGGTGGTGGTGGTGGTGGTGGTGGTGGTGGTGGTGGTGGTGGTGGTGGTGGTGGTGGTGGTGGTGGTGGTGGTGGCGGCGGCGGTGGTGGTGATGGTGATGGTGATGGTGGCTGTGGTGGTGGTGGCTGTGGTGGTGGTGGTGACGACGACGACGACGACGTCGATGATGATGATGATGATGATGATGATGATGATGATGATGATGATGATGATGATGATGACGACAATTACGTCGACGATGTTGATGATGAGTTCTCTGCCCAAAGCAAGATCCACTGGCTTCCACGTCGTCCTGCCACTTATTTGGGCAGCAGAGCCTGGAGAAGTGATGAGCGCTCAGGCACTTCCTTGTCTATACACTTTAGGCTAAACATTGCATGTACAACAATGTACATGTAGGATTGTAGGTATTCGTAAACATGATTTTCAAACATTGGCAACAACATTCAGACCAAGAAGAACCGGAAGAACAAGAATGCGAAGAACAGGAACAAGTGTAGGAACAGAAGCGAGTGTAGGAACAGGAGCAAGTGTAGGAACAGCGATTCAAGGAAGCAGCATGGAAACAATCAACTGTGTTGAAAGTAAGCTTATCGTTACAGGTTTTCGCGCCGCGTGAATCTAACGCCTAGTAAATCAGGCAGCACGGAAGCCAAGTGGATCCGAGTCTCTTGGTACAAGTCGCGAAAACAGAATAATAATAATTCATCAATTGGAAAATGGCTAACGATGCTGTCCGTTGTTTCGACGCTGGCGTCGCGTTTCAGCGTCAGTTTCTTCCAGCGAGCTGTTATCTTTGCCGCTTTTTCCTGATCAGAAAAACAGAGAAGAAAAATTACTTGCACAATTAGACCACGTGGATGGGGAGAAGGAGGAGGGTGGGTATATAAACTACAGATAACGAGGGAATTATGGGGCTGCGAGTGGCGAAAAACGAGTGGGAACTTTACGAGCGTTTCCGACGATTTGCGAGAATGGCATGCACGCGAGAGGCCAGCTGTACCGAAGGTTGGAGAGGGGAATCTGTGGGGCGGGGGGGTTGAGGCGGGGATTCTGCGGTTCTATGGATCAGTTTCGTCGATTATATTCAATATTAGGCGTCACGCATTTTGTTTTTGTTCATCTCATTCGTTAGCAGTAGGCCTAATTGCTGGATTCAGAAATTTGCGATAGGCGAATATTTTCTTCTTCAGTGGTAGCCTACTTTCTATGACTATGTTTTTGCAGAATCATTAACAATGATCATGACTCTTTGGTCTTCTAATTTTTTGTCTCCTTGTTCTCCAGCCATTCTCATTTGCACCCTCTCGCGCGTGCACGCAATTTAGCAAATCTGCTGATGTTTTTTTCTAAGTTTTATTAATATAAAATAATTATTGTTCATTTTTACAACAACGCATGGTGCTGTAAAGAAAAATTTAGAAAAATTCTGAATGATTGTGGCAATCGAAACCAATATCGTGACTCTACTTCCTCTTTATTGGAACGCACTTGAAGACAATAATATTCCAAGGATACAATAACGATACTTCCCGTATATAACAATTATATGATTTAAAAAGAAACAAGTGCGCGCATGTGGCATTTATTGGCGTCGCACAGGCGCACATGCAACGCAGTATAAGACATGTGTGTGTGTGTGTGTGCGTGTGTGTGTTTACGTATGTACAGTAACCTATGTACACATATGCATGAGTACATTTATACATACATATATATAATATACATATATATATATAGAGAGAGACTGAGAAACAGAGACAGAGACAGTCAGGCAGACAAAGAGGCAGAGAGAGAGACGGACAGAGAGACAGAGACAGTCAGGCAGACAGACAGAGATAGAGACAAGCAGACAGACAGAGGCAGAGAGAGACACAGAAAGAGAGGGAGGGGGAAGAGAGGGAGAGAGGGAGACAGAGAGACAGAGAGAGAGGGAAAGAGAGACACACAGAGAGAGAAAGAGAGAGAGAGAAATAGAGAGAGAGGGAGAAAGAGAGAGGGAGAGACAGACAGACAGAGAGAGATATAGGGGGAGAGAGAGACACACAGAGAGAGAAACAGAGAGAAACAGTCAGACAGATAGAGAGAGGGAGAGAGAGAGGGAGGGAGAGAGAGAGGGAGAGAGTGAGAGTGAGACAGCGATTGCTCTGGTATACAAGAGAGAGGCAGACCTGCGTTAGACTTGACGTCAATGCAGAAAATCGTCGACATTACGTCCTGTAAACGACCGAAGTTCAGCCAAGACGTAGAGGTAAGGAGGAGGAGGAGGAGGTGGATTCAAGAATTAAGGTATAAACATTGTCGATGGCAGATGGATTGCACCTGGATGGAATCACCCACAGCCTGACAGCAGCTCTACCTTCGACCAGAGGCCAAGGAGTGGCAAAGAGGATTTGGAAGAAGATCTCTCTGCAGAAGCATTGACTGCATTGGGTCGATTCCAACTCTATAGAGTGCATGACGATTAGGGTTATAGCGCCTATAATTGGACGCGAAAGAAAAGATGAGTCAAGAAAATGATTTTATGGGAGAGAGAAGATAAGATTTTAAAAAATGTAGTTTGTGCTGGGATGAAGATAAGATGTGATGGGAAAAATATAGGATAGGAGAGAACGAGATAAGACAGGACCTAATAAGATGATATAGAATAAGATAAGATAGATAGGATAGTATATGATGGGATATAACATGCGATAGAAAAAAATACTGGACAAAAAGACACAACCTAGACCAGCTTAGATATTTTATCTGAGATATCGCAGTAAGCAATGGGATAGGATACACGTATACAGGCATACCAGTCGCATTGCATACTGCGATATCTCAGTCTAAGCTGGTCTAACTTGTGTCTTTTTTGTCCATGCAGTATCTGATGGAAGACAGAACAATGGAAGAATCTCTTTTCGATAGCTACTACTCCTCCTCAACCCCGGACCTCGTCCTCCCTCGCCTCCTCTTTCTTCTCCATCTCTATCTCCTCCTCCCCATAATCTCATCCCGTTCCTAGCTCCTCCTCGTTCTCCTCATAGTACTATGCCTCCTCCTCCTCCTCCTTTCCCTTTACCCTCATCTCCTTCTCTCTCTTCTCCTCATCCTCTATCTCCTCATCCTCTATCTCCTCCTCCTCTCCCTCCTTCTTCTTCTCCTCCTACTTCTCCTTCTCCTCCTCCTCGCCCTCTCCTCCTCCTCCTCCGCCTCCTCTTCCTCCTCACAAGAGTCCCGTCTTCCTCGCTCCTATTCAATTATCCCTATCTGTTCTGCATCAAAACAACTCCAACCAGAAGCACATTGTCCATTGCTCCTCCTCGATCGTCTCTTGTCTTTTGTCTTTTGTCTTTTGTCTCTGCCAAACATCATCTGCGACGTTTAGACGATGGAGAGAGAGACCTCCTGGAGGTCACGACCTTTGCTTTTATAAAGACTTGAGCTACACCATCAAAATTTCCGTTTCCATCCGTATATCCAAAGAAGCAGACCGGAAACTTTCGACAACACGAGGCAAGGTATAGAAGAAGAGAGAAACAGTTGCGAAAGTTCAGTGACCCAGTTCTGCCTTCAGATGTAATTAATTGAATGCTTTTATTTTGTAAACAATACGCGAAAAACTTCCGGAACCCCGATTATCGTCCAAAATTTGTAGGCCTACAGCGACGTTAAATTAAAAAGCTTCCAGTCTTGTGAATAAACGGTCTTTGGTCAATTTGGTGTCCATCTCTCGGTTTAAATAATGTGTACACTGTACAGCTATTGTAATTTTGATATTAATTCTAGCCTACTAAAATAGGAACATTTCGCTGAGAACCTGAGAGACCATGGATTGACCAGAAGCCCTTGCGCGAACTCTTTCTCACTTTGGCCAGCCAACATCCTTTAAGTAACCCAACTTCCTTCCTGGTAAAATCTTTGGTGTAGCCTACCGTGTTTCACACCAGTCATAGGCGCAACCACCCTATGGGACCCACGGCACGCGTCCCCCCAACTTTTGAGTGGTCCCCTAACTTTATTATTATGGTCCCCCAACTTTTAGGACGTGATTCATTATGCCCCCCCCCCAACTTTTAGGACGTGATTGCACCTATGACACCAGTGCTTTTTTAACGTGCAGTTGTACACAAAATGTGCAGTTCTAAATGGATTTGTGCAATGTCCACACCATTAGTTAATTTAGTGGCATATAACCAAAGGGCGAAGAGATCGTAGGGGTTTAACCATTGAGATGTATTACATGTATAGGCTAACATTAGCACTAGAGAGTATGCCGACTACCTGCCCTGCAGTCAGATGTGAAGTCATAAATTAACGTCGATCTAATTCAAAACGACCAATCATATGCGATTTCTCGTACCGACCAATCACAGTCTTACAACTTCGATCTAGAAAAACAACTAAAATAATATCAACATTTGTATAATTCGGACATGTCGATGTTAACTTGTGAATATTGCAAGAAAACTGCAATATTCACAAGAAAACATCGACATGTTCGAATCATTATAAAAATGTTGATATTATTTTATTTATTTTCCTGATCGATGTTGTAAGACTGTGATTGGTCGGTATGAGAAATCGCCTATGATTGGTCGGCACAACTTTAGACAGATATGATGTGATTGGTCGGCACGAATTAGACCGACTTCAATATAGAGACTTGATACTCTCTCTAGTGATATATTAATTATATAACACACCTCTATGGGTTTAACGATATCACTTTACTGTTCTCTTTTTGGTAAGTTACGTATCATCAACGTCGCCCTCCTCTTTATCCAGGCCTGGGACTGGCACTGCCAAAGTGCAAACAGTGAAGGTGTTAATTTACTGTATACCCTGACTCTGAGTCTCTTTTTTCTATATAAATCGACCACAGCGGTGGTTTGTTTT
>OX457046.1:36970006-36987506 GCA_949752735.1 Lumbricus terrestris | reverse complement strand
TACTTGCAGACCTCTGCGGATATCTACTCTCCGATCGGTTGGTCAAGCCGAACTCTTAGTTTCTCGCTCGTGAAAACGGCTATTATGCAGTGGCGCTCTTTCTCTTGTTACATGTTTAACGACACTGCCATATCAAAGATGTTTAGTGTCGCCCTCCTCCTTTATTCAGGTTTGAGACTGGCACTGGCAGATAACAACCAGCGGCGGAGTTCCGCTCTTTCTCGTTTTGCTGGCCCTATTATCCCTATATTATAGGACATGGAATGGGCTCCGGTTGCGCTACGCCCTGTGCCTGTAGAGGTCACACCGCTATGTTCCTTACGAAACAAACACCGCTTTATTTAACCGTGGCTGGACTGGGAGTGCTTCTGAGTAAATTACCTTGATGGGGCGCTAAATACAACTTCCTTAAAAAAATCAAGAGCAACAAGTTGTTGTAATGCATTCGATAACAAAATATAATATGATCTGACATCAGTTCTGAGAAACGATGATGTCACAACACTTGGCCTTATCTGCCTATCAGTTCTGTTTTGACTGAGCTCTGGTGAATAGTAAACCGGTCGCCACGTGACTCGTATCTTTCCACCAGTACAACACCGGGAGAGAAGGCAACTAATCAGACGACAGTGGTGTGAAATGGCGCCAAAGGGTGGCAAAAAGGAAAGTCCCAGGGGACAATCCAGTCGGAAATTGGCTTCCGATAATTATGGTGGAAGCCAAACGGACAGCTTTCCGAGCGAAAATCGACTCCATAAACTGGAATAATGTCCTACGAATCTCTGGATCGGAATCAGAAATCGATCCAAGGACTTCATGGATGGATTGATGGATGGATGGATGGATGAATGGATGAATCGATGGATGGATGGATTGATGGATGGATGAATGGATGGATGGGTGGATGGATGGATGAGATGGATAGATGGATGGATGGATGGATGGATGGATGGATGGATGGATGGATGGACGGACGAATGGATGGATGGATGGATGGATGGCTGGCTTAATGGATGGATGGATTGATGGATGAATGGATGGGTGGATGGGTGGATGAGATGGATGGATGGATGGATGGATGGATGGGTGGATGGATGGATACAGAGTTCAATGAAAACCTTTGATATCAAAGGTCGTTGCCATACACACATGCGCACCTACACACGCACGCGCGCACACACACACACACGCACACACATACACGCATACAAACAGACAAACAGACGGATAGAAGAAGCAGTCTGACCTCAGCTTGGGCAGTGTCACTATCTCTTAGATGGACGAGAAGATGTTGTGTTGCTTCAACGTTGTCCTCATTGATGGCATGCAACAGAGCGTCGTGTGTTGTCACATTGAAGCTCAACAACAGATCGATCATCTCGATGTTGTCGTTTTCGATCGCAATCAATAACGACGTTCGACCATGCGGATCGATGCAGTTGACATTGATGACGAACTGTGTCTGTGAGAGAGATGGAGACAATTGAGTCAGAAATACAATTGACTGCGATCGAAATCTTTAATAATTAGATATTCACTTCGTGGTTCATCTGTGTGCGATCTGGAAGGGGCGCTAAATACATTTTCATGATTGATTGATTGATTGATTGATTGATTGGTTGGTTGGATGATTGATTGATCGGCTCCCGTCTTCCCCGGTGTTCAAATGCTTAACACACACACCATGGCTTTTTAAAATAAATTGGCAGAACTGCACCAGGGATTTTTTTAACGTGCAGTTGCACACAAAATGTGCAGTTCTAAATGGATTTGTGCAATTGTAGAAGCACTTCTGTACAGCTAAAACTAGCGAAAAGGCCTTTGTCCTCCGATTGGAAGTAATTTAACATGGAGGATGGGAAGGAAAGAAGGGGTTGCGCAGTTCTAAAAATTACTTAAAAACAGCCCTAAACTGCACAATCAGGAATTTTTTTAGTGCGGCTTTGTTTCCGCCAAAATTTCTCGTCGTTTCTGAAATGTCGCAAGTGGGCGATGGAAAAAAACTGATGACCTTTTTCGTTTTGTTCATAAATTTGTTCAAATTTTTTGCCAGAAAAATCGCAACTCGCCGACAAAAAACCTGACGACCTTTTTTTATCGACTTGAAAACTTGATTTATTTCACCTTCCTGCTTATTTTTCACTGCACATGTCCTCAAGGTTGTAGCCAGATCTTTTGATGGGTTCCCCTAGAAGTGGCGCTATATAAAATTATGATTGCAACTTTTGATTACAACTATGAATTACCGGTACTACTATCAAGCACGACATTAACATCTCCGGGTAGAATTAATTAATTGATTCTCCAATTTATCGATATGTTCATTATTGACAATTAATTCAATAAATTAATTGATTCGTTCATCCATTCATGAAGATTATAATGATTCATTCATTCTGTTAATGAGTCACTGAGTCAGTGAATGAATGAATGAATAAGTGACGACGACGACGACGATGACGATGACGACGACGACGACGACGACGATGACGATGACGATGACGACGACGACGACAACGACGACGACGATGACGATGACGATGAAGATGACAGTTACCTGGGCGAGTGCTAGGAACTGTCGGACGGTAGGTATATCTCCCCTTTCGACGGCCAACAGGTATTTCTTTTCGTCAGGAGTCAGCTCCACCTCCTTTCGAATGACCCCCATGCCAAGGCTGTCAACGGCTGACTCACCATCAAGGCTGAGCTCATCCGTGGAGTGGTCAGCCTTTGCCTCATGCTGAAGAGCCATCTCGCGATACTTGCTGTACATTCGATCCATGTGATCTTCCTTTTCAACTAAACCGGAAGTCGAGTCACGTGGTCAGTGACGTGAACGGGATGACGTCATCACAGATCAGCGGCTGTAACAACATAATATTATTAGTTACCTGGTTCAGGTCGCATTTTGATGAAACGCTTATCTGGATCGGGTCAATTACGAACGATTGTGTCGTTATCTGCTATCTGGGTCAAGTGGCGTGTAAAGGATGATGTTATGATGAGTGTCGGACACGCGTTAAAGACGATGATGTCATTATCTGAGTCGGGCGACATTTGGCCGATGCTGTTTGTTTGTTTGTATGCGCTATTGTTATAGCGCCTCTTCCAGTCCTCAACCGCTACTCAGAGGCGCTCCCGACTACAGCACGGACACTGCATCGGAGTTTCACGCCGAAGCGCTGAGCAATTGCGAGTGAAGGACTTACCCAAGGTCCCTACGCGGCGGCTTGAGTTGGATTCGAACCTGCAACCCTTCGGCTGCAAGGCATCGAACATACCCACTACACCATCGCGTGCCCACGATGTACATGTACGTATGTGTGTATGCATTTTTGCGCCTCTGAGTAGTTTCCTTGAAGAGGCGCTATATAGATATTTGAATGAATGAATGAATGAATGAATGAATGAATAAATGAATGAATGTACAATGTGCATGGGTGTGTGCATGGATGCATTTATGTGTGTATGCCTAGACTACATAGGAAAACATACCACAAGCGGTTTTGTCTGTACCGGATGGATAATCCATAGAGAGATTTTTAATCAAGGATATCCCACACAGTCCATTACCAATCGAACAGTTTTCCATTTGTCTAGCATCTCCTATCACAAGAAAATGACCGCAGAAAGAAACCGTCTCTTCTTTTTCTGGACAGGAGACAACGCCCAGCAATTTTGGATGGTAATGGAAGAACCCGATACAACGATCGCTTTTTCCAATCTACAAATGACCAGAGGTCGATGACAAGAGGGCGCGGTTTTGTGGTGGCTATCCTTGATCTCTGGTGGTTATTTTTGCGTATAGTCGCACATTGTACTCTTTCAATCATTCGTTCTTTCAGCCATTTGTAAATTAGCTCGCTCTCTCTAACTCGCATCTGTTAGCAGCTCGTTCATTGGTTGAATATTATTATTCACTAATTCACTAACTCGTGAATTAATTAATTCATTAATTCATCAATTCACTAAATATTCACAGGTTCATTAATTCATTAATTCGTTAATTCGTTAATTCGTTAATTTATTCACTCATTCACTCATTCACTCATTAATTCGTCCACTCGTTAATTCACAGACTAGCCCAATGAATCAGAGACTGGCTATAATTCATCGACCGACCCACACACACACACACACACACATCTCTCTCTCTCTCTCTCTCTCTCTCTCTCTCTCTCTTTCTTTCTCTCTCCCTCTCTCTCTTTGTCTCTCTCTTTGTCTCTCTGTCTCTGTCTCTCTCTCTTTGTCACTCTGTCTCTCTGTCTGTCTGTCTCTGTCTCTGTCTCTGTCTCTGTCTCTGTCTCTCTCTCTCTCTCTCTCTCTCTCTCTCTCTCTCTCTCTCTCTCTCTCTCTCTCTCTCTCTCTCTCTCTCTCTCTCTCTCACTCAGTCGATGGATATACATTGATACAGCGTCCTGAGAGAATCTTCAGAAAGCCAAAAACAATGATACAGCGCATTTTTTTAATCATAAAAGTCGAAATGGACTTTGACATAGCGCCATTTTGGAATCGCAAAAGCGAGCAAAAAATTGATATTAGGCTAGGCCTACAGTAACTCTGTATTATCAGAACATTGTACGTGAAGCGATAGACTTTGATACAGACCCCTTTTGGGATCTCTTAATCTCTTAAAAGCTACACAACCATTGATATAGTGACTCTTGGGAACATCGTGTATACAGGTCGCCTCAGGGCTGTTTTTAAGGAAGTTTTAGAACTGCACAACCCCTTCTTTTCCTTCCCATCCTCCATGGTAAATTACTTCCAATCGGAGAACAATAACCATTTTGTTAGTTTTAACTGTAAAGAAGTGCTTCTACAACTGCACAAATTCATTTAGAACTGCACATTTTGTGTACAACTGCACGTTAAAAAAAAGCCCTGGGTCGCCTTTCGTTGACCGCTCAAATGCGAATAAAATCGATATTCTATATATCGTCCTCAAAGAACCTCTCTCAAAACCGAAAAATACACATTTAAAATAGAGCCCCTCTCAGAGACTCTCAAACGTGCCGAGTTTATCTAACGTCGTAAACATTCGCCAGCAGATATAACAGTCCGCGAATTCCAATCGCACCCGACTCGCATTCCGGAACAGGGTCACGTTCGACAGCATCCGCAAAGGCGTGAAAATCAATGCAAACAAACGACAGAGAATAAACAAAATGGATCTCGTTTGAAGAAGAAGGGGTTGAAGCCGATTCACTCAAACAAGACCCGCATTATCGCTATTTTATGGCATTGAGCACTTGCAGACTGCAGTAGTAGCACTGTAGCAGTAGTAATAGAAGTGGTATAATGCTAGTGGCAGTAGTCATAACAATAGCAGTAGTACTAGTAGTAGTAGTGGCAGTAGTGGTAGTGGCAGTAGTCATAACAATAACAATAACAGTAGTAGCAGCAGCAGCAGTAGCAGCAGCAGCAGCAGTAGTAGTAGTAGTATATCCGCAGCAGCTGCAGTAGTAGTCGTTGCTGTTGCTTAGTTGCTCTTCTAAGAATTTATAAAGCGCCACAATCTAATTGGTCATGGTCAAATCTATGGCAAGAAGCAGAGCTCTGTGAATGAAGGAATTGCTCGTTGCTCAAGGTACCTATAGACTACGAAAGAAGAGGAAGACGAGACTCGAACTGGAATACTCTCCGCCTTATAAGGTGAACGCCCTAATCAATCGACTATTGTCGATATCACATAATCCATTTAACATTATCGGCTTCACATGACCGATTTCGCAGGATCAATTTCACATGATCAATTTCACATGATCGACTTTTCACGATCGATTTAACATGATCAATTTAACATGATCAATTTCACATGATCAATTTCCCACGATCGATTTCACATGATAGATTTAACACCATAGACTTTACATGATCACTGTCACATAACCGATTTAACATAATCGATTTAATCGACTTCACATGATCGATTTCGCATGATCAGTTTCACATGATCAATTTCACATGATCGATTTCTCACGATCGACTTCACATAATCGATTTAACATGATCGACTTTACATGATCAATTTCACATGATCGATTTCACACGATAGATTTAACATGATTGCCTTCACATAATTGATTTAGCATGATCGACTATGCATGATCGACTTCACATGATCGACTACGCATGATCGATTTCACGTGGCCGTCTACACATGACTGATTACGCACACAATTCACATGACGATAAAACATGACATCAACATGACTCTTATATAGCCTACTTGAGCCCTTGGTACATATGTAGCACCTCTCCTTGCATGTCCGGCGAGTACGGTTTAGATGATAGCAGGAGGAATGGGAAACAAAGTCACAGAACGCTTTCAATGTTTTATTTAGCAGAAGACATTGTCCAAATATACACGGCAGACTCTGGTGTTCTCGAGTTCGGACATTCTAACTTCTCAATTAACTGACTGACCGACTGACGCACTGACCCTTGCTGTCGCTGTTGTTGTACTAGGCCGCTCTGCCTCTGTTTCTTTGTCTGCCCGCTTATATACTGACTCCTCTGGCTGCTTGCTCTGTCGTGTCTTTACCCGATTGGTCCCTAGCAACATTCCTGGATCTGTTACTATAGGCAACCGATGGATCTTGCCAACCTTTGCCCCTGCTCGGTCTGAGTTAGTCAGCGCTCTGCCTTCCTGCCGTCTCTGTCTGTCTGTCTATCTGTCTGTCTGTCTGTCTCTCTCTCTTTCTCTCTCTCTCTCTCTTCACTGTACTCATCCAGTCTGTTCTGCATCGTCTACCTGTGTGTAACCGTATACCCTATCTCCTTATCCACCCGTGTCTTCCTTCTTATTCCTTCCTTCTCTTCTTGTCTTATATTATGAGTCAGCCAAGGCCCTACACATGTATCTTTGAGTTGTGAAGCCGATTATGTCTAGCATGGGCGCCTACTGCTTTTGCAGGGTTCCATATCAAGAGTGTCTGCATATTCGAGCCATTATCTCCGTAAGTATGCATCAATCTTATCCGGTCATTCCTAAGCAATTTATCAGCATCGCATAATGCGGGTACTTCAGGTATCTGCAGACCATAGGCGCAATCACGTCCTAAAAGTTGGGAGGGACCAAATGAATCACGTCCTAAAAGTTGGGGGGGACCATAATGATAAAGTCAATGGGACCACTCAAAAGTTGGGGGGGACGCGTCCCGTGGGTCCCATAGGGTGGTTGCGCCTATGCTGCAGACTACCATTCCATGAAATCTCATCCATTCCCATTCATTCCCATTCATTCCCTCCAGGTTGCAATCTGTTTCAACACTTTGTGTCGTCCAGCTTTCGTCTATGATCGTCGTAGACACGGTCGTCTTAGTTACGGTCGTCATAGTGACAGATCGCAGCCAGGACCGGCTTAAGACATCCATGGGATCTTAACCCCCAACCCCAACAAGATGCCAATTACCGAATTATTGGTATCTAAACGCAAATTTCTAAACGTACATGATAAGCTGTCTTTTACAACGGTATAACCGTTAGTTAAATAGTAAGTCATTGCGTTGCGTATAGGCCTACGCACCGGCAACAAATAATTTTATCATTTTCTAACTTGTGAAGCCGTTAGCCGTGGCCTATTATAACATAACATAACATAGGTTTTTTTATTGCTCCCAAGAAAAAACATAGCATGATACAATTTCAGATCAGTGCTAAATTGGGCTACAAAGAGAGGACCTAGAGGGATCAAAGTCCCGCTAGCAAGTCCACCTATGTACCAGTATATTAAATGGAAGTTGGTAACATAAGCAGCGGGAGTCATCTGAGTTCAAGATGATATAATAATAGTAGACCTATTCTTCTGTTGGACTCTGACCACAGTGCTCATTATTTTCACTCATGCCGTGTACGCTGTTCCCATAGAAACAGTCGCCATAGCAACACGGTAAATTAATTAATTCCGCTTAACTGACAACCGGCTGCCGTATTATAGCCAACCATTAGCGACACGTTGGTGGTTTGTGGAGGTCTCTTGCGAGTCAATTCCGATTTATGGATGTGTACTTTCGAGGCTAACTCTCCACGACTTGTTTTCTTCGGGTCCTACGTGTCGCTCTCCCTCACAAACTCTTGCTGTCCTCCGTCCCAATGAAGCCCGTCTGTCATTGTCTCCACTTACAGTTAAGAGCTCCATTTGCCAACAGGCGATCAATCTTAGCGGCAAATACTTGTTGTTTTGTTAGGCAGAGGAATTGATGTTCTTTTGTTCTACCCATTGTCGTTGAATTGTAGGCTACTGCTGTCAGTGCATGCATTGCTGCATTTGTGCGGTGAACGATAAGTTGATTGATCGACTGACTGATTGATTGATTGAACGATTATTAGATTGAATAATTGGTATAACTGATTGATTGATTGATAGATTGACTGACTGACTGACTGATTGACTACATTGATTGATTGATTGATTAATTGATTGATTGGCTGATTGATTTTAGGCCTAATTACTGGTTTCGTTATCACTCGATCCGGATTACACAAGCCCATTGCCTTCAATTAAGTCGGTATCTGTAAGGCAATGACCTGCCCCATAAATTGGAATCGATGGGGTTACTGGTCCCATTGGCATCGAATGGGTAGTGGTGGTGGCCTAATTCGTTTTATCACGATTTCGCTACGTAAGTTCCAATATTGCATAGCATTGCATAAGTATTAAAATTAACTGATAAAGCTTGGGTCTCCTGCTGTTACGTATGCGTATAGCCGATGGATCTTGACAGTTTGTTGTTTCCTTATCGGTTTTATGGGACGCTGGTTCGAGGAATCTGGGATTTGCAACCGATAAGTCTGATAGCTCGTTCTCTGGCATAGGGATACATAGGGATTGAAACTCCCTTCGCTCTACATGGTTACTGTGTATGTCTCATGTTCTATAGTCATGCTTGAGGCGCAGCACTGCTTAGCATCATCTGATAGCGCCCTATGATTGATGCGTACTGTATACGGCGCTATATAAATTGATAGATACAATATCTTCGGATGATGATTTATCGTCAGATAACTGTGACTAATAAATCCCGGAATAATGATAATAACGACCCGCTTCGTCTGCAAACCTTAGTGGAGTAATGATGTTTGCCAGTGGTGTAGGCATGCAGAAGAAAATTTGTGGATTTCTATATTGCGGGAATTCCCAATGGACAATGGCCGCAAAATCACACAGAATAAAAACATCGGCGCTTTTAATAAATTTCGGAAATCACACATTTCACGGAGGGTTTGAACCGGTAGCCCTCCCCAAATACGCCTATAATAAGACGTTCCCCAAATATTCCCACGCTGTAACCCTCCCGAAATACCGGTACCCCCATGATGTGACCTGCCCTAAATGCAACCATCATGTAGCCCCTCCCGACATACCCCATGATGTCTAACCATTTAAATTCACCCCTCCATCCTCCCTTCAAGATGTAGCATCATAATGTGTATATCGACTGCAAGTCATTGCCAATCAGCAAACTTTGGAAAATCGATTTTCTAAGAAGCAAGGCTGAGATGGAAAGTCATTCTTGTAATGGACTTCGAAAACGGAAGTGGAATTACTCATCACTAGGAAAGCTGGAAGATTGTTAGATATGATATTCGTTGAATGGGTTAATTGCTTCCCGCTGTAGCATGCATGCATGGTGGACGGAATGAAGTTCATTGAATGAGGAGATAAGTCACAAACGATCAATCAAAAACACGCACACATGAACACACGCACACATGAACACACGCACACACATACGCCTATACACAATATACCCAGATATAAACCCATCATATATATATAAAAGCACACACACACATGTACATACAAGCACACATACACATGTACACACAGGCATGAACACACACACACATACACAAATACGCATATGTACACACATATGCACAAACACACATACACGTACACACACACGTACACACCAGGGCTGATTCTAAGGAATTTTTAGAACTGCACAACTCCTTTTTCCTCCCATCCTCCATGGTAAATTACTTCAAATCGGAGAAAAATGACCTTTTTGCTTGTTTTAACTGTACAGAAGTGTTTCTACAACTGCACAAATCCATTTAGAACTGCACATTTTGTGTACAACTTGTGAGTGTTAGCTACCTATTACCCCTCTGGGCTTCCTTACTTGGACTCTCCTTGACTATGTGGGAGTTGAGGGAAGGGCAGGGCCTATTTAAAGGGCTACTACTGTGGGGGCTTGCTTCTTGTCGTGGGTCTACTCTGTGGTGTGTGTTCGACTCCTGTTGAGCGTGGCGTGTGGTTCGTGTTCTACGACGTTTGTCTTCTTCGATTGCCGTCCCACCTCGTTGGTGAACTGGCCTACATCCGTCTTCCTTTGGGCTCCGTTAGCCTGGTGTGTCTTCACGTCAGCTCTGTCGAATCAGCTGTATCGGTCGTACTTCATGTCAGCTTTGGGTAACGTTAACCTACTCCTTGTCAGACTGCTCTGTTATTGAATAAATCGATGTTATTTTACATTACGGACCTGAGTATTACTCATCATCTTCTAGACTAGAGCAAGTGAACCCAACAGATGGGGTCTCTCGGGATTTTTTTCACGATAATTTGAAATTTGCGTCAAAAAAGGGGCGTTGTTTCCGTGAAATTTAGCGAATAGTACGGTGGTAATTCCGTGGGAAAAGTGTTATATGGTGGTTGGCCGTGAAGACAGGTCAATGGTTGTTGTTTTTGGCGAATTAGGTCGGGAAAATTAGTGCGGGAAATTTCGACGTTTTGCGACATTGAGTTTTGCGAGTTTTGTAAATTTGGTCGAGACAGTTTTGAAGTGAGCTGTCGTGGGTGAATTTTTTGCGCTGTGCGTTGGTCTGCACGTCGAATAGTCGACAGGGCGTAGAGGTAAAATGGCGTCGTTAGAGGAGGAGTTAATTCCTGAATTTGGGGATGTCAGAGACATACCAAGTGACACACTTCGACGGGTGAGTGAGACATATGGTGAGGAAGTGGAGGACGTGTCTAGGTCACAGGTGAGGAGAATGGCTATGAAACCATTGTCACCGAAATTGGGTAGTGCAGCTTGGAAACTTAAGGCACAGGCTAAGAAAGAGGAGGCCGAGTTAGAGCGCTTGCACTTAAAAGAGGACAGAGAGTGGGAGAGAGAGAAGGAGCGAATGAGATTCGAGGAGAAGAAAATGCAAATTGAAGCCGAGAGAGAGGAGAAGAAAATGCAGATTGAAGCAGAGGAGAATAAATTGAGGATTGAAGCAGAGGAGAATAAATTGAGGATTGCAGCAGAGGAGAATAAATTGAGGATTGAAGCAGAAGAGACGAAAAGGAGATTTGACATGGAGGAGAAACGAATGAATATGGAATTTGAGAAGCAGAGATTAGAAATGGACGGACGGAGGATAGAAGGAGGTGGTGCTGTCGAACGACCAGCGCATGGAAATGAGGATTTGCGTTTTGGGGCAGCTCTGAAATTTGTGCCAAAATTTGATTCGGCCGATATCGAACATTATTTTACGGCGTTTGAGCAAGCAATGACGTTGCATCAAATTCCGATGGGAAAATGGTCGTCCCTCCTACAGCCACAGTTGTCGGGGAAGGCGGCGAAAGTTTTTGCGGCTTTATCGTTGGAGGAGTGCGTCCAATATGATATTGTGAAAAGTGCGCTATTGACGGCGTACGAACGTATTCCGGAATTTTATCGAAAGAAATTTCGGGGGTTGCGAAAAGAACCGAGGGAAACGTATGCGAATTATGCATTTCGACTGCAGAGTCCTTTTCAGAGATGGATTGAGGGTACAAACTCGTGGGAGGAGTTAGCAAAATTTAAAGAGGTAATTCTCATGGAGCAGTTTGTACAAGCGTTACCTATTGAAGTACACAGGTGGCTGATAGATAAGAGTCCTGATACTGTTGCAAGTGCTGCACGTTTAGCGGATGAATATGCAGTGTTATACAAGCAGGGGCCGAACCATTATTCTGGGGGGTTCCGCAGGGATTTTTTCGACCGTACACGAGGATTCTCATCTGATGAAAGTGAGAAGAAAGATGTATGGGAGCGTCAAGGCGTGGGGTACAAGGATGGTACGCGTCGTGATACAAATTGGGGTAGACGTTCGCCTCAAAGAGGAACGTATGGGTTTAATAAGCCTGTGCGGGAAAATGATGACGTCACTGGTTTTGGGGAACCGGTCACGTGCGCATTTTGTAGAGCGCCAGGTCATACGAAGGCCAGTTGTTGGAAATTAAAACGAAAGGAGGGGACTCAAATGGAAAATTGGAGGGGTGCGAAACCTGTGGGTTTGGTTCAGACTGTTTCGGCGCCTGTTAAACCACAGAGTTTTCCGAAGCCAATTGAATCTGTTGATAAACTGTATGCACCATTTTGTGTGATTGGATGTGTAATTGATGATGAGGGTGCACGAAAGGAGGCGGTATTCTTGAGGGACAGTGGAGCGCTGCAGTCTTTGGTGTCTAATGAATGGTTGAATGAGCATGAGTTTGTACACATGAATGAAACGAGATTACTTAGAGGTATATCTGGTTCTATTGTGGAATGTCCTCTGGTGAAAGTGAATGTTGATTGTGCATTTGTTCAAGGTGAGGTGTTATGCTGTCTAATGAATTCACTTCCAATGGCGGGGGTGCATTGCATTGTGGGTAATGATACAGCGATGGCAGGACAGGTGTTGGAGGTAGCGGTGACGACTCGTGCACAGGCTAGAGCACATGCAGTGAGACAGAGTGAGAGGGAGACGGCGGTGTGCAGTGAAGCGGCGCCCGAGCAGTCGGAGATAGTGGGTCAAAGTACGGAGTCGGCCGACCAAGAGCGAACGCCAGGTGAAATAATTGACAGACAAGTTGAACGAATGAATTTCGATGAAGGCGACTTATCGAGTTTATTTGCAGCGACAGAATCTGTTGTGACAGAAAGATCGGAGCTATATGTTAGCCGACAGGAATTAATATTGCGCCAGCGCCGGTGTCCTGAATTGAGACCATTGTATGCACAAGTAGACGAGACGGTGTCTGTCGGTGGGCGTGTACAACCGTATGCGTTGGTGGACGAGGTCTTGGTGCGTCGATGGGAGGAGAAGTGTACACCATTAGGAATGGGTGTGGTACAAATAGTTGTGCCTCGTGACTTAAGACAGAAGTTGTTGCATGTGGCCCATGATATACCAGCGGCTGGGCATTTGGGTACTAGAAAGACACTGGATCGGTTGACGAAGCATTTCTGGTGGCCTCATGTGAATCGAGACGTTCGTGAGTTTTGTCGTTCATGTGATGTGTGTCAACGCTTAGGCAAAGGAAACAGAAATTATAGGGCGCCCATGGTCAGTATGCCTGTAATGGAGGAAGTGTTTCAACGCTTGGCAATGGATATCGTAGGCCCATTGAGTGTATGTGAGGGAACGGGGAATAGGTTTATTCTCACGGTCATTGATTTGGCTTCCCATTTTCCATTTGCGTTTCCGTTGAAGAATCATACGGCGCAGGATGTGGCTAAATGTTTGTGTGAAGTTTTTTCGCTTTTCGGATTTCCGAAAGAATTGTTATCTGATTGTGGCTCAGAATTCATGTCTGATTTGATGCAAGTGTTTGTGCATGAATGTGGTATTGTGCAGTTGAAAACTAGTCCTTATAGACCACAAACGAATGGCTCGTGCGAACGCTTTCATCGTACTATGAAAGATATGTTGAAGGCGTTGGCTGAAACATATCCGGGTTCTTGGGATGCAATGTTGCCGTGGATCTTGTTTGCATATAGAGAGGTTCCGGTACAGGGTACTGGCTTTTCTGCTTTTGATTTGATGTATGGCAGAGATGTGCGTGGCATGTTGCAATTGATGAAGGAAGAATGGTTGGCGAAAGATGTTGTACATGAAGTGTCTGGCAAGAACGTGATTGACTATGTTTTACAATTACGTGAACGTATGCGTGTTGGATTGAAACTTGCTGGTGAAAATGCTGTTGATGCGAAAAGTAAATCGAAGCAACTGTATGATAAGCAGTCACGTGCTGTGTCTTTTGAGGAAGGTGAAAAGGTTTTACTCTTGATTCCGTTGGTGGGTAAACCTTTACAGACCAAATATTGTGGACCGTATGTGGTTGTACGTCGACTTGGTCCGGTCGATTATTTAGTGAGTACCCCGGATCGAAGAAAAACGGAACGGGTGGTACATGTGAATCTGATGAAGCGCTATGTGGATCGTATGGATGTGGTGTATGAGCGACCGAATGAGGAGGTGGTGGCTTCTGTGTTGGTGGTAAATCCGGATGTGAGGATGAATGATGTGACTTTAGAGGATAAGGTCTTACAATGTGAAGTGTCTGCTGAATGTCGTGCGGAATTGCGGGATGTTTTGCATGACTTTGCACATGTGTTTAGTGAAGTACCGGGTAAAACATCTATGGTGTCTCATAGAATTGATTTGGTTGAAGGTGCTCGCCCTGTTCGACAATACCCTTACAGGTTAAATCCTGAGAAAATGGCGAGGGTGGATAAAGAGGTGAATCAGTTGTTGGAAGCGGGGATAATAGAGGAGTCCGAGAGTCCGTGGGCAGCTCCGATTGTCTTGGTGCCTAAGCCAAACGGTACAGATCGTCTTTGTACAGATTTCAGGAAACTGAATGGATTATCTGTTCCGGATCCATTTCCTATGCCACGGGTGGAGGTGTTAATTGATCGAGTGGGTCAGTCACGGTTTATAACAAAGCTGGATATGACTAAAGGTTACTGGCAGATCCCGATGCATCCGGAGTCAGTTCCGTTAACTGCGTTTGTCACCCCGAAAGGGCATTACCAATGGAAATACATGAGTTTTGGCCTGAAGAATGCTCCGGCTTCGTTCTCAAGGTTAATTACGAAAGTGCTGAATGGATTGAATGAGTTTTGTGATGCTTATTTAGACGACATCATCATTTTCAGCTTAGCATGGTCGGATCATTTGGTTCATTTGCGAAAAGTGTTATCTCGAATAGCTGATGCTTGTTTAACTCTGAATCTGGCTAAATGTGTCTTTGCTAATGCGTCTGTGGATTTCTTGGGTCATCACATTGGGATTGACGGAGTTCAGCCAAGGTTGAAGAAGGTGGAAGCGGTGTTGAAATTTCCTAGGCCTGCTACTAAAAAACAGGTGCAATCTTTCTTAGGATTAGCGGGATACTATCAGAGGTACTTGCCTCATTTCTCTGATATTACTTTGCCGCTCACGGCTTTGACAAAGAAAGGGATTCCTTTTAGATGGAATGAGGAAGCGGAGGTTGCTTTTCTTGATCTAAAATCTCGTCTGGCTTCTAGACCTATCTTAATACCTCCTGACTTTACTAAACAGTTTTGTGTGGGTGTTGATGCTTCTCAATTCTGTCTGGGAGCGTGCTTGTTTCAGATGAAGGATGGATTGGAACACCCGATCTGCTATTTGAGTCGGAAGCTGCTGCCGCAGGAGATTCGCTATTCGACCATAGAGAAGGAAGCGCTGGCACTGATGGTCGCCTTGCGGGCCTTTAGTGTCTACTTTGGATCCGCAGTCGTCCTGGTGTTCACCGATCATAAACCTTTGCAGTTCATCCATCAGATGGCGAACAAAAATATGAAGCTCTTACGATGGAGTTTGGAGCTTGAACAGTACAACTTGGACATTAGACATCGTCCAGGCGAATGGAATGTTCTGCCGGACATTCTGAGTCGTCCATCTGCGTAATGTGAGTGGGAGCGGGTGAGGGCACACGTCAATCAGTGTCTCCACTTGTCTCCTCACAGCGGAGTCGTCGGGCGTGCTAGAGATGCTCTCTGGTACGTCTATCCTCGTCGTATGTCAATGGAACATTCTGTCATGAAAAGTCAAACACTGTCCAGAAACAGTTTCAATGGAACGTTCTGTCATAAAAGGAAAGCACGGAATTCTTCGGCAAGGAACTCTTCAGTGTGTCTGTAGTGTAGGGTGGCTTGTGCCGATGACCATTATACATTTTGGTTCATTTTTGATACACCAGTTGGTGTCCAAATTTTTTCTTGTGTTTCAGATATAGTTTTTTGGACATTTGAACTATTGATGTGTATGTATATATATCGTGATTACGTGTGAACTGATGATTTGGGTTATATGAAGTTTGTTTATTCAGATCATGATTATATCGGACTCTTACGTTATTTATGAGTGCGATGCATTATTTAGTTAAGTCTTGCTGAATTGCTTAGTACGTGTAATGGCTTGTACTGAGTGATTTTGCATTTAGGCGTAGCATTGTTCGTATAGTTCGTCGTCCCCGTTGGACTCCTCATGTTCTGGTGGGGGGGTATGTGAGTGTTAGCTACCTATTACCCCTCTGGGCTTCCTTACTTGGACTCTCCTTGACTATGTGGGAGTTGAGGGAAGGGCAGGGCCTATTTAAAGGGCTACTACTGTGGGGGCTTGCTTCTTGTCGTGGGTCTACTCTGTGGTGTGTGTTCGACTCCTGTTGAGCGTGGCGTGTGGTTCGTGTTCTACGACGTTTGTCTTCTTCGATTGCCGTCCCACCTCGTTGGTGAACTGGCCTACATCCGTCTTCCTTTGGGCTCCGTTAGCCTGGTGTGTCTTCACGTCAGCTCTGTCGAATCAGCTGTATCGGTCGTACTTCATGTCAGCTTTGGGTAACGTTAACCTACTCCTTGTCAGACTGCTCTGTTATTGAATAAATCGATGTTATTTTACATTACGGACCTGAGTATTACTCATCATCTTCTAGACTAGAGCAAGTGAACCCAACAAACTGCACGTTAAAAAAAGCCCTGGTAGACACACACAAACTTTCACGTACACTCAAGCAGGAGCAACACAATGGTGGCTGAGAGTGTACACAACGAACGTAGATTCTTTGCGTTATAGTTTCAGCATTCTCAGAAAACAAATCCTCTTGCACCTGAACTGCGAAAAACTCTAATAAATGAATCGTCGCACCTTTTTTCTGGCGCTATATAATTACAAATAAATATACATAGCCATACAGCACACACAAACTGAAGACGATGCTTTCGATCTTCATTCAACGCTGCAGACAAAACGAGAAGAAGTTTGATTATAGCGTTGAAATGTCTAGAAGCCACTCAGCACTGCAGACTTAATTATTATGGGAGAAGGGTTGAAAAGGGTATAATTCGCTTCCGGATGGTTTTCTAACAGAGTCAGACTAACCTCTGTTACGGTAATTAAAGAGGATGATGGAGTTACAGTATACTATGTGCGATGCTGAGAATATGAGCCTATATACTTTAGCAGATTCTTTATAAGTGAAGCAACAGCATGCTGCTGCACCTGCTGCTGCTGATGATGATGATGATGATGATGATGATGATGATGATGAAGATTATTGACTAATTCTCTTCCCGAGTAACAAGTGAATTATTCAAAACATAATAATTATTAGCCTAGCCATGTCTTCATCGTTCATTCAACTTCATTCTACTAGGCCTACTAACAAGAATAAAATGTTTCAACAGTTCATCCAACTTCTAGTCTAACTGCAACAACTCAACGCAAAACCATC
>OX457046.1:36833406-36960906 GCA_949752735.1 Lumbricus terrestris | reverse complement strand
GGACGTGATTGCACCTATGATCAAGCGGTTACTTCGTAAATTACTGCAGTCGTAAACTCCAAATTTCTAAAGCCAAACGCGACGTCTAAGCTTTTCCTGGAGGATTGAGTCGTATAGCCTACCAGGGAACAAATCCCATAAATTCAATAAATCCCATAAATCCCAGTTGATTCGCATTAGTAGCTTCACAGCCGACTTAAGTCTGCGTTTATTGACAACGACTTTAGTGGTTCGGGTCTGGGGTCTCGCATATTATGAGATGATACTTAAATAGCGCTTCAAAAATGCTAAATTGCAGTTCTAATGGATTTTCTTAAAGTGCCACAAAAAACTCCGTATGGCACCGGTTTATTCGGGAGCACTGCGTCAGATCGGAGGAGACAGACAACCAAACAGCCAGACATACAGACATACAGAAAGACATCGTAATCGTAATCGTAAACTCGAAATTTCTAAAGCGCCACTCGAAAGCCAAGCGCGGGGCACCAGCTTATTCACGAGCGCTGCGTTGAGTTAGAAGGGTTGTCCGTGAGAGTAGTCCGTGGTGGTCCGGGTCGAGTTACCATAAGATCAGGATCAAATGCGTTGAGTTAGAAGGGTTGTCCGTGAGAGTAGTCCGTGGTGGTCAGGGTCGAAATTCCATAGGATCAGAGGGGCGGAACAGCTATTAAGGCGGGTGTCGTTTGGACATATGGGGGGTGAGAGAGACAGACAGAGAGAGATAGACAGACGCAGACAGACAGAGACAGGCAGAGAAAGACAGAAAGAGAGAGACACGTATAGACATACAGACAGACAGTCAGGCAACAGGACAGACGCACAGACAGACAGAGGTACAGACAGACAGAAAGACGGATGGACGGACGGACGGGTGGGTGGGTATAGATCAATAGCCAGACAGACATAGAGTGAGAGAAAGACAGACAGAGGTACTGAAAAAATTGAAGGAGAGTGAAACAAGCGAGAGGATATATATATTCATTCATTCATTCGGACATTTATATAGCGCTTCTTCAAGAAAAACTACTCAGAGGCGCTCCCGACTCCAGCGCGCCCAAAAAGAATACTTTTAAGTTTAGTAAGGAAGGATCCTGGTAGAGTCCCAGGGTGTAGGCGTATATAGCTCAAAAGAAAGGCCATTCCAGACCACTGGTCCAACCACAGAAAAGGCTATATATATATATGCTATATATAGGCTATATATATATATGTAACCGTCCAAACTATATATATATATATACAGTTTGAACGATTTTGTACTTTTATACGTATGATGCTTTGAACATGGAGAAAACTAGGTCGATTAGGGTGGGTACATTTTTGACGAGGTATAATACATATCGGAACTTCGTTTTGGAGTTGGATTATGATAATAGGTGAGCCCGTGGCAGATAACAACACTTAGTAAGCGGCCATTATTGCAATTACTATTCCAAACATTGGGTGAGCTGCCGCAGTGCTTGGTTTGCGGCTATTCCAAACACGAGACACCCGGTCGAAATTAATGGGAACAAAGAGCATCTTTGCTGTCTTCAGGCCAAAACAAACAGTAAAGCACTGTCTATTGGAATCAATCGCCCAAAGGATTGATAACTTACGCTCATGCGCGCGCCAATGCCTCCGCGCGCAATCAAAATGCTTGCGTCATGCAGTAGCGGCGCTAGGGGGGTTAGGGGGGGGCTAAGCCACCCTAAAAAGGCCATCCATTTTTCTACCATGTAAAAATGAAATATTTGCACGATTAACCCCGTTTAGCCCCCCCCTAAAAAAAACCGTAAAGGTACGCACGAGGTTTGCCAGACAGTTTGACGGATATGAAAAAGATCATTTCACAAGATTTCGACGAAATGACTAAAAAAGATCGTCAGAAATTTAGATGGCTGAAATAGAAAATCTTCTTGAGATTTTGGCCTATGACTAAAAGAAAGAAGGTCGTCAGAAATTTTTACGTATGAAAACGGAAATTTGCTCCCGCAAATTCAGCCCCCACCCCAAAACTGAAATCGTGGCGCCGCCACTGGTGTCATGGCACTGCCAACACGAGCATTCTATTCCAACGCGGGTTGGGCGGGCGGTGCACGACCCTTTGGTCCCTTTCCCCGGTTGGATACATTCCACACTTGGTGCATGCCGCCGAGAAATAAAACTGTGGAACGGCGTTGCTTTTAGCTTCCGTTCCATTATTCATTCTTTTGTTGTTTTTCATTGAACCCCGCTCTCTTTGCGCCTCCAGTCCGAGATGTACTTTGTCGGCAGCTTTGAAGAGCGATGCCATACACAAATTAAGCGTCACTTAGACCACAACACACACTCTGCATGCCATGGCGAAAGCGTGCCGCTGTTGCCATGATTACCAAGTGTCACTTAGGCATAACATATACTGCGCGCTGTTGCCAGGCAACTCCCGCTTGTTGCCATGGTAGTAAAGTGTCGCGTAAACTATTCGCAACTTAAGTATAATAAACTGTATGCTGTTGCCAAGTAACTCGCGCCTGTTGTCGTGGTAACCAGCTGTCATCTAAGCTGCGTGACCTATGCATTATTGACTGCGTGAAAGACAAGCCTTCGGTGATGTCGTGCTGAGTTCCAAAAGTGCTGTGAAAAGCGATTGTGTTGAAGCGGTGGATAGAGATAGAAAAAGCGCTGATAGAGAAATGCAGTTTCTCGCTTGTCTGAAGTTTTCTTGGCAAGGCCTCATCGATTGTTCTGTTGGCTATTTTATTGTATTTTCGGTTTTTTGGCAATCAAATTCTCGGTCAATACGCAGAGGATATATAATTAGCCTATTAGATCTATTGTATGCAACACAGTTTCTATTCAGTATGCATCAGTGTTTATGAGCACTTAATTGTTATAGCGCCCAGACCACTGGGTCCAACACGGAAAAGTCGCGATTCTGCATAGTTGCAGTTCGTGCAAATGGAACCAAGAGCAGCCCTTCTCTGCAGAACGAAAGGGCGGTGCAGGGCCTTGTATACCCGAGGGGCGACAAAGCTCTCGCAGTAAGTCTTGGGGGAGACACAGCTAACATTACCGCACCAGAGCAGCGATCTCTTATACTCAATCAGCTGCCTGGTAGGAGGTCGGAATAATGTCTCCGGCAATTCACTGGAGACGTGACCAAATTTCGGATTTTGTCCAATAAGACGCGCTAATGTCATTTATATGCCGATGGATGTGGGCTTGTCACGAATAGCAAATGTTGGTCGGATAAGTGAGGGGGCTTACTATTGCGCATTCATATTTGTAATAAAGGAGTTAAAAAGATGCAGAATTTTGAACGATGGGTCTGATCTCTACAGCAGGCGTATACAGAGGAATGTTTTTTAAAAGATATTTGGTTCTAATATAGCATAGCCCCAGTGCTCAAAGTGTGGAAAAATAAGTGCCTGGGTGCCCCTTACCTTTCCAAAAGAAGTGCCTGGACGCCCCTTACCTTTCCAAAAGAAGTGCCTGGACGCCCCTTACCTTTCCGAAAGAAGTGCCTTCAGTACGCCCCTTACCTTTGCAAAGAAGTGCTTGGACGCCCCTTACGTTTCCAGACTGTGATGGCCAATAAGTGGCAGGACGGCGCTCAGATTTTAAAATAAGTGCATGTACGACGTCCATTACCATCCGGCCACACTTTAAACCATGCATAGCCCACTGATTGGATTTTTCGGAAATGGTACCTGCGAGTTTTTCATACTGTTAAGTATATCCCTAGGGCACTTTCAAATGAATAATAATAACTACTATTGAATTCATGGTACGTAGACCATACGTCTGTCTGTCTGATAACAATGACTATATTATACGAAACGAGAAAAGGATGAAAATTTGAAGACGAAGTGATCTGCATCCTATAAAACCATTGTCCTGGTCAGAAAGGCAGGGTGAGAATTGCCGGGGGGGTTGGGGGGTTTCGACCCCCCCAGTCTTTCTTAGAGCCCCATGTTAAAGTATGTTTTTTGCACCCCAATTCCAAGTGGATAATGGTCCAACCCCCCCAGTTATTTTTCCACAATTCTCACACTGCAGAAAGGACTGCACGTACGCCACATTCGAAGTGCAGTGACGGCGTCAGGATTTCAGTTGGGGGGGGGGGGGGCTGAAGCCCAGCGGCAAAATTTGACATTTCCATCCACCAAAATTTCTAACGACCTTTTTTTAGTCATTGACCGAATGCTCATGAAAATTTTCCATTTTCGCAGCCAAAATTTATGACGACCTTTTTTTGTCATAAGCCGAAAATCGTGGATATTTCAATGTAAAATAATTTAGATGGCCATTTTTAGGGGGCTGAGCCTCTTATAGGGGGGGGGCTTAGCCCCCAGCCCTCCCCCTAGCGCCGCCACTGTCGAAGTGACGCCCTAAAAATGACAGATTAAACTTACAATTTCGATTAAATTAGCCTATATAGGCCTACCTACTTCAATTATCAAAGAAGACCACTTACCTACTAGATTTATTTCAGCGATGAAAACTAAATGTCCATTCTCATCATCGCCTCAATTCGTCATATCCTAAATCACAGAAAAATCGTCTTCAGAACAACAACAAAAACGCAGTCGGTAAAATATATCACAGCATCGATCCGAAGAAGAAGAACTCCCCTCCACGACGACGACGGTAATTACCGACGACTCCAGAGAAATCCGAGCGACGGTAATTCCTATCGATTGAAATCCGAACTACATTCCTTCCGGCATTTCGATCGAATAGCAATAAAGTACGCTGCTTCTGCAGTGGATGCTAGAGAATAGAATGGACTTCCTATAGGGCCTAAGACGATGCGTCCTAGATTCCAATCCATCGAGGCTGGATCCGTTACTCTATTGGTTCCTTCGGACGCCGTGCATGCCAAGGCCATGCACACGGATGGCGGTTGAAGATGTTCGAGCGTCCGGCCAAACAGCCGTGGCACTGCATGCGGTGTGCACGGCGAAAATGGAATTACTCACGAGCTGCAAGTGATTTTCCGCTCTGTTGAACTAAATGCCCAGCGGGTCCCTCTGCAGTGGCGGCGCCAGGATTTCAGTGTGGGAGGGGGTTGAATCCTCGAGGAGGATATTCTCCATGTTCACATTTTCACTCGCCAAAATTTTTGTCGACCAATTTTTTTTAGTCATTTGGTCGAAATCTCATGCATATATTTCAGTTTTAGGGGGGCTAATCATGGAAATATTTCATTTTTGCATGTAAAAAAACCGGATGGTCTTTTTTAGGAGCTTAGCCCCCATAGCCTCCGCCCTGGCACCACTACTGTCCCTCTGGGTGCATACGTACTAATCCACTCCAGAATAAATTATTATTGTTGACGAATGAGTGAGTGAGTCTTGGAATGTGTGATTATTTCATTTCTCCATGGCATAGATTTTCTGCAGTCAATTCCTTGCAATCTTGCATCGGCTGGTATAATTGTATAATTATATCAGGGCCGGATTAACAAATGTGGGGGCCCTGTTCGGTAAAACTGTGGGGGCCCAAAACTTACAGAAGCACGAAAAATGACCCACCAAACGTGTTAGGCTATATTCAACGGATCAACATTCGTCTATTATTAATTCATTACTTGTATTATTTTTAACACTGATTATCAACAGGTCTTTCAAAAGTGACCTATATATCTTTTACGGTTTAAGAATTTTAGGCGAAAGTGATTGATGGTCAGTCATTCTCCTGAACAGCGCACAACACTCGTGCAAGCAAACAGTGCAGAAGCGATTTTATGTCCCAAATAAATTCTTGACTATGAAAATTTCTGGTAGACCTGCAGCAGGGCAAATGGTTTTACCAGGGCATTTGGCCTAATTTGCCCTGCTGTGCATGGCCCCGCACTGTTTACAAACTAAAATATATTTTCGCGGTTAGGCCAGTAGTAGACCCTGGCTCAAGCCCCATCCTGCTTATATACGAGCTTTCACCCCGGTGTATGTCTCTCTGGACAGCCGTTCACTGCGCTCAGCTGCTCGTGGAGAATTCCTTGTTATGTTTTCGAGTATTGTGACCATGCAACGACGAGCATTCTCGGTAGTGGGCCGAGTTATCTGGAATAGCCTCCCGTGGCTCTCTCGCTTCCCGTGACTCTGCCGACTCTTTATTTCGTCTTCTCAACTTTTCGTTTTGACAACGCCTGCGTTGGGAGTGCCTCCGAGTAAAAATCTCAAGGGGCTCTATATAAATTTATGAGATTGATTGAATTCGTAAAAATAGAGTGCGTATACTGCATGTAGACCTTTTCAATGTTATTATCACGCCATCTCATAATGCGTGGCATAGCACTGGAGTTCCGATCAGCTGATGTATTAAGTGTTTAAATAAGCAAAAAACGTATAACTCCTACTAGTATTTCTGACTGATTTTAAGATCAATCTGCCTGGCAATGAAACTGCAATAAGGGCCCCCATAATTTTTAAATAAGCTAAAAAGGTAGACTATCACATTTACTAGCATTTCTGACTGATTTTAAGATCAATCTGCATGGCAATGAAAACTGCAATAAGGGCCCCCACAATTTTTAAATAAGCAAAAACGTATAACTCTTACTAGCTTTTCTGACTGATTTTAAGATCAATCTGCCTATCAATAAAACTGCAAAAAGGGCCCCCACCATTTTTAAATAAGCAAAAAACGTATAACTCTTACTAGCTTTTCTTACTGATTTTAAGATCAATCTGCCTGGCAATAAAAACTGCAATAAGGGCCCCACAATTTTTAAATAAGCAAAAAACGTGCAACTATTACTAGCATTTCTGATTGATTTTAAGATCAGTCTGCCTGGCAATGAAAACTGCAATAAGGGCCCCCACATGTGCAAAAGTTGCATAATGCTAAAGTCACTAGTTGTTGAATAATTTGACAATTTTTTCATATATTTTAAACTCAGTTTACTATTATAATCAGCAATGATGAAAAAAATTCATATTTCATGTGTGGGGGCCCCTAAAGTGTGGGGGCCCTGTTCGGCCGAACATGTCGAACATGCCTTAATCCGGCCCTGAATTATATAATTGTATGATTGTATAATTGTATAAATGTATAATTGTATAATTGTATGATTGTATGATTGTATAATTGTATAATTGTATAATTGCACAATTGTATGATTGTATGATTGTATGATTGTATGATTGTATGATTGTATGATTGTATGATTGTATAATTGTATAATTGTATAATTGTATAATTGTATAATTGTATAATTGTATAATTGTATAATTGTAGGCTATAATTATATAGGACGTTATTGCATGTCATCACGCTTACTGTCAGTGGCGGCGCCAGGATTTCAGTTTCGGGGGGGCTGAAGCCTCGACCGAAATCTCATGAAAATTTTCCATTTTCGCCGTCAAAATTTCTGACGACCTTCTTTTTTTTTTTAGTCATCGACCGAAATCCCATGAAAATTTCCCATTTTCGCCGCCAAAATTTCTGACGACTATTTTTTTTTAGTCATCGACCGAAATCCCATGAAAATTTCCCATTTTTGCCGCCAAAATTTCTGACGACTTTTTTTTTTTTTTTAGTCATCGACCGAAATCCCATGAAAATTTCCCATTTTCGCCGCAAAAATTTCTGACGACCTTTTTTTTTTAAGTCGTCAGCCCAAAATCGTGTAAAAAATTTCGGGTGGCCCTTTTTTTAGGGGGGGGCTGAGCCTCTTGTAGGGGGGCTTAGCCCCCCAGCCCCCCCTAGCGCCGCCACTACTTACTGTGCTTACAACGCTTAGCGACAATTCATCCCAAATAGGAATTGAATACAATCACCATAGCGTTGTATATATATATATATAATTATGTATATTATATCATTATACATATATATGTACGGGAAAGAAAGTGTGTGTGTCTGTCTGTGTGTCTGTGCCTGTGTCAGTGTCTGTTCATGCATCTGCCTGTTTGCTTGTCTGTTTCTGTCTTCATGCATCCATTCTCCCAGTTCCCAGTAGGACAGTCCCGCCTCTCCTTTCTCTTTCTCTTTCCACTCTACACTCCCCCCCCAAATGGACGGACTCCCTCTGCTTCATTTCTTCTGCTTCATCCTTCTTCGTGCTTCCACGGTGGTTCGATTAAACCAGGTTTCCTTCCTAACGAGATTTGAGTCGAATTGTGTTTTGTCCAAATTCGGAAATGATTGGATTTATTGATCCACATCGATACGTATCTATAGTCGAATAATTATCGGACTAACCCAGCCATGCACCACAGGCCGATGAACCTCTCTCAACCCTCACCCTCTCTATACAGTACACACGCCTTCACTTGCCCATCATCTTATAATAGGCCTACTGCCTTTCCTATCTCCCCACATGGGGCAGGCAGTCTCCACTCTCCTCCCGGATTTTCTTTGACATTATATAGATGGAATCCAAGTGGGATCTAAACGGACCCTGACACATATGGGCTTCATGTGGATCCAGATGGACACAATTTATATGGACTATGCGCGGGCCCCATTTATATTACGGATTCTGCGAGGACTTCATATGCATTGTCATTGGTTCCATGTGGGTCCATGCATATATAAACATGAATATATATATATATATATATATATACATATAATGATAATAAATAAATGGATAAATGGATGGGTGGATTGATGGACGAATGGATGGATGGATGGATGGATGGGTGGGTGTGGGTGGGTGGACGGACGGACGGACGGACGGACGGACGGGCAGGCAGGCAGGCAGACAGGCAGGCAGGCAGGCAGGCAGACAGACAGACAGATAGATAGACAGATAGATAGATTGTTCTGAACTTGTTGAGCTATAAAATTGTCGTGTTGGTGTGGTAAACAGAACTCTAATGGGCATATAAATTATTGTAATGCTAACAGAACGCTAATAATGCCAATTAACAGCATTAGCCTATTATAGGCTATATATAGGCAAGTTGGGAAACTGCTCGAGCGTATTTTCATGAATGTCTTGATTTCATTGTTAATTCCGAAACGTGTGTTTCCCTGTGGAATAAATGCCTAAAATCTTGATTCTTATACTGTCTCGAACTGTCTCGGACCTTGTGTCTCGGTCTCGAAGCCTATATACTCTCTTGAGCACATGTCTGGGGGTCAGGGATCAATTGAACGCACTTCGGTGGCGGAGTCCTACCTACTGTGAAGGCGAAAAGTTCGGCTCTGTCCAGGCCTATGTCATTACACGCAGCAAGCCAAGTTATCCAATGTCCATGATAACTGTCATCAATGCTCCTTCTAGGCCTATGTGTGTATATATATATATATATATATATATATATATATATATATATATATATATATATATTCGTTTAATCAGAAATCAGAAATAGTTATTTTATATGAAATATAAAAATAAAATGTTTGTACATTGTTCAAGAGTTGCTTTAATTAGTTAATTTTAAACTAATCGCTTATTTTATCATTTGTTTTAAGCTATTGTAAAGTACTCTAGGTATGAAGTTCTTATCATCTTTAGTTGGCAATTAAAAGTTATGAGATCTCAGGCGCAGACCGCAGCGACGCTTTATTACAGGCGGAAACAAGCTACGCAGGACATGGAATGGACTGACGCAAGCAGCTTAATTTTATAATTGTCATCAGCTTCGCGAACCATGTCCGAGACGTCTGGCGTATTGTCTGGTCGATAGCCCATTCGCCTATAAGTTCTTTGTAGAAATTTGTTGAGCCTTGTACTGTAAACAGAGTTAATTGTGTCTATTTGCGATTTTATTTATTATTCGCTCGATCAGAAACACTGATCAGAGGGCATAAAGCAGTGGCGGAGACCTAGGGGGGGACAGGGGGGGGACGGTCCCCCCCAATAAAAGTGTTGGGGGGGGACGGCCCATGCATTTGTCCCCCCCAATGTTTGAGCGTCAAGACTTGTTTGGGCGGCGAAAATAGAAAATTTCTTCGGGATTTGGGCGAGATTTGGCCGGATGACTAAAAAAAAAAAAAAAAAAAAAAAAAAAGGTCATCAACTTTTTTGGCGGCGAAAATAGAAAATTTTCCGAGATTTCGCCGGTCGTCAGAAATTTTCGGAAAATCTCGCGTCTTTCCGTCCCCCCCAATTCTCGGCGCAGGTCTCCGCCTATGGCATAAAGTTATAAACAGCTATCGCGAGTGATTTTAAAAAAAGTACAAAAGGCAAGAAAATAATGGTCAGTGAAGCAGGCTTCTTACACAACTGCTGTTGTACGGTATGCATATTGCATAATGCAGAACTTTAATGGAGCAGAATTTATTCAACTCTGACTCTCTCCGAGTGATTTTTTATATTCAACACAGTCGTTTTAACAATATCGAGGGCGTGCTCCGAACATTCAGGTCCGATTTCATACCAGAAGCATTGATTCTGGATAGTAAACAAAAATTATCTCAATATGAAAAAATACGGCACAGTGGCTATCAAATAAGACAAAAACAAATTTAATATATACAGTAACTTTGGTAGTCTATTGAATACGTAATTTAAAATTTGAAACGTCCTTTATCCTGTTGTTGCGCTCGGTTGAAAAATTAGTGCCCTGAGTTCTCGGAAATCTTTATATATTGCGCCCAAGATGTTGTTTGGTCTCGTACTTCGCGATGTACGCGAGACTTGAAAAGAAAATGTCGGAGAATTTGTTGATGGTGTTTTGGTAGAAAGACCAAAATTATCAGAATTTCAAGTCCACTAAGCGAAAAGTCTCCAGTTTGCCCATTAATTCTATTCGTTAAGCGATAAAACTCTTCCAATGGATTCTAACGGCAGTCGCGGCGAAGAACTGGGAGTTGGCGTGCAAGAGACGAGGTTGTACGTAACTGTCGTCTTGGAAATTATTTGCACAATTTTTTTGATTGCCTTCTTAATAATTATTAGCGACAAGTGCATAATGGATGCGTAGGAAATCTTTAAACTCCCAATCGGGTAAATTGAATTTTCGTCCAGTCCCCAGATATAATTTGGGTGATGTGATTACCGAAGGAAAAATTATCCTGGCAATAGAATTCGTGGAAATGACTTTCACTTTCACGCGAGTCAATCTCTTCTACATATTCGGCTTCTTTAGTCAGAAATTTATTGCATTTTCCTATCGGGATTGCTTATTGTTGAAGGCATCTACCAAAAATAGTCCATTTGCCCACAGAGTCGATTTAAAAATGGAGGGACAATCCTTCATTTAAGACCATTCCAGTTTTTAATTGTTATTTCTTAACTTTTGTTTATAGGTTATTTTAAGTCTGTTACAAATAACCCTAATTAGCATTGCCTAATGTTACCTGAGATTCTACCTAAAGTTTTGTTGCATTTATAATCCTCAATATTGTTGATGGACCTCCTTGGTAACTTCTTTCCACTTTACCATCTTAATTAGAAAATTTAGTATTTAATAAATTTGCTTAGGCTTCCTATGCAAACATTTATAGCTCATCATGTTATCAACTTGACTCCCAGACTTTGACAGAATGGAATACCTACCATCAGCTTTTTGCTTTTACAATGCACGTTTTGAAGGATTAAAGAGAATAGTGGCCACAGAGAAATAAAACGATAACCTGTAGTAATTAGTTGTGTTTGTTTACTTTTAGTTCTAACTTCCCTTCTCTTCATGATTCAAAGGCTGAAGACAGGACGTAAGTTCTCTTTCCCCAAATGCTGAATATGATGCGAAAAAATTGTGCGGACAATTTAAGTGTTGAATCTACGCATTTGATTATGAAATCGTCATGCACGATTTTTACGTGTGCTGTTGTTGACGTCAAGTTTCATTTAGTATATTATTACTCTTTACATTGTTTAAGTATGAGGAAACTTCCACTTCAGTTCAATAATTGATTACTTATTGTTTATCTTTACTTTGCTTTACTTTACTGATTTCATTTCACTTCTCCCTGTAACCATGTCGCGTTTTGTCAACCTGATCTATGTTAAACGAATATATATCTAGCTTCGTTTATTTTTTAATCACATGGGTTGATGCCCTGCAATCACGTACACAGAACAGATATTCCTTTAACCATAGATATTAATAAAGAATGAAAATGCAGTTTGGGATTGCTTAGAAATCAAGCCTTTGGGATACGAGACAAAACTAAACCAAATTACAACAAATTACCAATTTCTGTTTCCTAGGAAACGTGATGCAGCCGCTCGCCTCATCAAACGCTACTACTACCAGCTCACGGAGGGATGTGGTGAGCCAGAATGCTCGAACGAGTTCTGTGCCTCTAGCAGGCGCTTCTGTTTCGGCAGTCTCGGCAAGAACGAGGCGGCCGCGAAAGCACTGGAACTTTTCAAGCACCGAAACCAACTCTGCGACCCTTCGCAGTCATCGAAGGCTACACGAAGTGGAACAGAGTCACAGAAGAGTTGCTCGCCAACTGACACCGTCGATGGGGCTGTTGGCGTTGGCGGTCCTGGCACTAGCATGTCGGCAGAAAAGGTTGTCAGTCCGCTGAGCATCGCCGACGTAACACCGTCAAGTTCGTTCTCCGGGATTACGAAAGCGGCGGGCAGTCAGAAAAATGATAAGCAAGCAAAAATAGGTGATTATCTTTATATGATAGTTTATTTTGTTATTGTTATGCACTATTGTTGTTTTGCTAATGTTTTTGTTATATTGTGCTTTTGTAGGGAATTGGTGTTGAATCTGTTGATTGATTTTCTTGACCATGCCAATGAGCTAAGCCATTGCAATAGAAACTGTGTCAGTTGGATTAATGACTGACTTGTACAAACGTGTATTATTGGGTCAACTGTTGAGCTTAGGTGACTCTATGTGTTTGTAAATATGAGTTTTGTGTGTATTTTAACCGTTTATTAGTGACAGTAATGTTGCTGTGTGTTTTGGGCATAGATTGCTTTGGAAAGAAATATCATTCGTTGGCATTAATCTCATCATCAATTGTATTTGTTACTTAACTAATCTCTCAATCTCATCAAATTGAAGCTGGCTCTGACTAGTTCCTTGTGCACAAATTTGTACAGAAGCATGAAAATTTTTGTTGCATTGTTTTTGAAGACAGTAGTCAATCCGTTTGGGTAGAAACAATAGCAGATAAAACGATAACAAAATGTGGAAGTGTCTTAGATATGCCATTATGTTTGGACGTCACGCATTTGGACTGCTTTGGCCAAAACTTGAGCTTTTGCCTGCATTGGTCTTGCACTGGGGAATTGACTCTCTACATTGGCACATTCTTTGTCGTTGACTTGTACCTTTTGCTGTTTCAGAACTGCTTTCTTTTTTGAATAGGTCTTTCACACTGGGAGCACCTTTGATCGGTGTGCACTGTGAGTGGCACTTTACAGATTTATGCATGCAATGCAACACAATTTGCTGTTATTATCAGAACACCTTGAAGTGTCACTGTATATACAAAACACGTTAGCAAGAAATTTCGTCTTTGCAGATTTCGTGACGGAGAAGTACCTGACTGACGTGATTGCCCTCTGCCGAGCGGACAACTGCTGGAAGCGACTGATCCGCGTCATCGGCTCGCTATTCTATAATCCGGAATCGCTGATGAATAGTTTCCTCAAGAATCCCGAGTCGTTCTCGAAGGAAGAGATTCGGGCGATGGAAGTGGACCAGGACAAGGACCAGGACGACCAGGAGGACCTCCTCCTTGGCCAGACCGACACCACCGCCAGCGACGACGACAGCGACACCGACGGCACCGACATGCCATCCTTCGGTGGCGACGACATGGACACGGTCGACACGCACGCCGCCGAGTACCTTGTGAAGTCAACGTCGGCTCGGAGCGACACCAACGACGACGACGAAGACTCACTCGACATTGAGTCCGTGAGGCGTGCGTTCGGTGAGCTCTGCGTCGTGACGGACCCGGACTTTCAGTCGGCGCTCGTCAACGGTCTGCTGTATCTGTCGAAGAGCGTCGAGACCGATCTGCAGACGTTCAACACGCTGATGCGCCACCCGCACTACATCCACATCTTCGTCATCGTCATGGAGATACCGAGTCTCGACAGCATCGAGTTTCTCGAAAGCGCCACGCCGCACTTCTGCAAAGCGTTTCGGCTGCTCCCGATCGCCTGCCAGGCGCAGCTGGCGCGCATCTGGTCGACGTTCTCCCCCGGTCGGCTGCGCGCGATGGTGCGTACCATCCAGCAGTTGATCACCGTCAAAGTGATCAGCGCGTCTTGGAGCCGTAGCAACATCGTCAATGATGACGAGGCGATCGTCGGCGCCGCAAAGCTGATGAAGGTGCTGTACTACGCAAGTATACTCGGCGGACGGCTTGATCCGGCGGAGCTCATGGCGGCCGAGAAAGTCCAGGAGGAAGAGGAGGACTCGAGCCTCCAGGAGTTGATCCAGGCGGGGAAGGAGAAGACGACGCCGAAGGAAGACCCGCTGGGTCGCGTGCTCAATGTTCGACCGATCAACTGCTGCGAGCCGCTCGTGAGCGCCGAGGAGTTCGTCAATGAGTCGCTGAGCGAAGCGCTCGAGATGGACAAGGACTACACTTATTACCGGGCGGACTCGGCGAGTAAGTTCACCTTCATGCTGCACTCGTTCCTGCTGACGACGGCCGTCAAGAACATGGGAATGTACTTCGACAACCGGATTCGGATGATGAACGAGCGACGTGCGGCCATGTTTCAGAACATCATCATTCAGGGCAGCTTCAGCATGCCCTACCTTCGACTGCGCATTCGCAGGGACCATATTATCGACGACGCGCTCGTTAACGTAAGCAGACGAATGTTTTTTCGGAACAACGTTCGGTCTTTGTTAACATCTGTAAACATTAACTTCCTATGTGATATAGTTTTTAACCCTTTGAACTCAGCTGGCTGGTTTTCTGGCTTGTTATCCATAGCTTTACGAAAGCTCCGGGTTCAAAGGGTTAAGCTGATATAGGACCTTTTAAAATGGGTTGAAATGAATGGCTGAGACTTTAGTGCGTGCATTCAGATTTTCTGGAACCTCTTTGAAATCTGGCTTGTCATGCTCAGAGATAAATGGAGCCCAAATTTAAGGAGCTGGAGGACACATCCATGGCCAAAACTCGAGCTTTTGCCTTCTTTCATCCTGCACTTTGGAATCAGCTCACTCCATTGACACTTAACTTCTGAAGTAAATAAATAACAATAACTGGTACTCAACGCACATCTTTTCACTGTCTTAGAACTGCTTTCTTTTTTCTGGGTCTTTCACACTGGGAGCGCCTCTGATTGGTATGCACTGTGAGAGGTGCTTTATTGATTCACAGAGGCAATACAGTACAGTAGGGACATCACAGAAATACAGTCTTGAATGTGATGTCACCACAGTGTTATTTAAGAGAATTCGTATAGTGTGTCGTCATTTTTCAATGACTGAGGACGTTTATGTAGAGTCATTTCAAGATAATATCAACTCAGAAGACAAAAAGAACAGTTTCAAGTCGTGGCTAGATATGTACATAGTATTACTAGCCAGAACCATGTATGGTGATATCTCCAGAGACCATTCAAGCTAGAGGGCGTCAACCATGAAAATAGTCTGGAGCGTGATTGGTAGTATTTGCAGTTTAACGTCACTGTGTGGTAACAAAGACCATTAGCGATGCCCTCCTCCTTTATCCAGGCTTGGGACTGGCACTGGCAGAGTGCAACCAGTGGTGGAGTTTGGAGTGTGGTTAACATGCTTAGTGAATTACTTCTTCTGTCTGTAAACAGGTTGGCAAGATTCTTCTGGTCTAGATTGTTCAGGTACTGGTAGAACGGTTTCTTGGTTGCCTTTGCACTGCCAACCTTGATTCGTATAAATTCTCAAGGAAGTGGAAGTTCTACATTCAGTTTCAATTGAAAACTTTTTAATCTGGTGTTTCAACGCTAATGAGAGGAGGCAAATGTTATGCTGCCACTACAATGACTACATGCATGTCTTGCAAATATCTCTACCAGACTACCTGCACCATTCAATGTGAAATTTTATAAAATTTGCAACTTGACCACTTAATCCTTTATTGATGGGGGTGTCCTAAAAGGACCTTGGAAAACAATGCAGTGTGTTGTTTAAAAGGTTAACTTTGTCCAATTTTGATCCACCTTGTGTATTTTGTTAATTTTTTTTCACTATTTTGAATCCAGGAGAGAGGCAATCAGCTACTGATGAAAGGTGATTATTCTGACCAGCATTGGAAATTGAATGTCTAGTCTACTGCAAGCATAAGAAAGTGCTACTTAAGTGCACTATTGTAGACTTGTAGTGTACTTATCTGAGAAGTCTTGCATAACTTTTCTATTGTATAATTTCTGGGTTATTTATGGAATATATAATTATAATGTCATTGATAGTAATGGATGTTTAGGGATTGTAGGTATTTACACATGTAATTCTGTGCATTTACGAATACTGTATTTACATATGAAATTTGTGCATTCGAATGGTTGTAAGTATTTACACTGTAATTCTGTGCATTCGTGCGGTTATTGAGACCCATTTGCTTGTACAGGTCTCTATCATGCAAAACCATGAGCACTTGTTCTGTAGTTGACGCAGCCGGTCTGGAATCACCTACCTCTTGAGTTGCACATGTTCCCTAAGTCACTCTTTGACACATTCTCTAGGCACTTGAAAACTTTTTTGGGCCATGCTGGTGTCGGGAGCACCTCTGAGTAGGTTCCTTGAATAGGTGCTATACAAATACATAGATAATTAATCTGCATTTACACCGCCAAGCCTGCAATGATGACCTACTCGTCTATCTTGAAATGACAATGTATGTTTTGGATGTTGTTGTTGTTGTTGTAGTTGGAAATGGTGGCCATGGATAATCCGCAGGATCTCAAGAAGCAGTTGTTTGTCGAGTTCGAGGGAGAGCAGGGAATCGACGAAGGCGGCGTCTCGAAGGAATTCTTCCAGCTTGTCGTCGAAGAGATTTTCAATCCGGACATTGGTAAAACGAATTCATTCTCTTTGGCCATAGTTGTTTAAAACATGTCTGTGGATTCTCGTAAAGTTGGAGGTGGTGATGTAGTGGTGGGTTCGGTGCCTTGGAGCCGGAGGAGTTCTAGGGTCGAATCCACCTCAAGCCGACGCTTAGGGACTTGAGCAAGAACTTTACTCGCAACTGCTCATGTGCTTCGGCGTGAAACTCCGATGCAGTGTCCGCGCTGTAGTTGAGAGCGCCTCTGAGTAGAGAGCTTGAAGGGGCGCTATAGCATATGCGAGAAATAAAAAGTACATTTAACCAAGTGTACGTTGAAAAAAGCACCTTTCAGAATCGATTCTTGTTTTGAACTGAATGCCCGAGAAGCTCTGCCAGAAAGATCAGTTCTTTGGTCGTTGCATCCATCAGCTCTTGCCACCACTTCATGAGGACAACTATTTACCGTACTCCACAAGAGAGGACATCCTTTGATGCTGCCTACCATTGAATCAAATTTGTTTCGAAATAGTGTCATCAACAGATCTCCATTTTCAGTTGTATATAGAGATGCATGAGTGATTGCAAAATCTGCTGTTAACTCTCGTAGCTTATTGTTTTTAAATCTATGTGTTCGGTTTTTTCAATGTAATACATGTGCGCTTGTCAGTTGCAAATAAAGGCTACTTACTTACTTATTTCGTGTAATCCTACTGTGTGGCGGGTTGTCAGCTTGAATTAAAATAAATGAGCATATTTATTTTGCGATATATTTTGTTGAAAAAGATAAATGAGCAGTTTTTTGCTATGTGTTTGTTTCAATGCATTCCAGCTGCATCTTGTCTTTTTTTCTTTTCCCAGGAATGTTTACATACGACAGTGAAACGCACACGTTCTGGTTCAATCCGTTGTCTTTCGAGAACGACGGACAGTTCACGCTGATCGGGATCGTCCTGGGATTAGCCATCTACAATAACGTCATCCTAGACATTCACTTTCCGATGGTTGTCTACAAGAAGCTGCTTGGCAAACTGGGAACTTTTGACGATCTCAAGTTTTCCCATCCTGTGAGTTCTTATGCTGTCTGTATTGAAGTCAAATCCTTGACCAGTTTTTAACGAGATTGAATTTCAATTTATGTTTATTTGCTAAAGCTGAATTAAATTTAAGACTTGTCATCACCAATACAGTTAAAACTGTACTTTCTGTTGAATTATAATGCTGACTGTTGACAGTGCGTGTAAAGCATCCTTGAAGTAGCTTGCTATTAAAGATACTATAGAAATTGTCGTAAGTACAATGCACTGCCGGTACTTATGTATGTCTGATCGTTTGGTGTCCGGATTAGTGAAAAATTGTTAAAACCCAAGAAGTGAACAATTTCCAAGGTAACAAGTCTTGTGCCTCTGTGTGCGGTCATCCGTGACTCATTGATCCTTTGTGCATCGTTAGACACTTAAAGTCATGTGTTGCTTTCAGAATCTAAAGTCGTGTGTTGCTTTCAGAATCTAAAGTCGTGTGTTGCTTTCAGAATCTGGCATTCAGTCTGCAAGATTTCTTGGATTACGAGGGCGACGTGGCGGATGCTTTCATGCAACCGTTCTGCGTTGGGAGCAAAGACGTCTTCGGCAATTCACACACGCACCTTCTGAAAGACAACGGAGATCAGATCTTCGTTACGAATGAAACTCGAAAGGTAGCTGAAGTGTTTTGATGGAAAAATTTCGATTTTTTTAAATGAAACGTATATAATGTAATGTAATGTAAATTAATGTAAATCTTCGAGAATTTCTCAGCGCCCACAAAAGCCATGTCAGCAAGACCATCTTATTCACCGGTGCTATATCAAATCAAGTCCGCAATAGCCTTTTTCGTTCTGGTGCCAGGTATAAAAATCCGGGAGGTCAAGCCGAGGAGACAGCGTGGTGCTACGGTGGTTGTCGGTGATGGTGGTAGTTGGGTGGAACTTCATTAGAATCTGGATAGGATAGCTTGAATAGTTCGGTTTTCAGTCGTGAATAAAAATGTACAGCTGATGAGGAACTACAAATGTCTCATTTCAAGCTTAAAATTGTTGTTGTCAAGGTCATTGTTGCTTTTCGTTTTCAGGAGTTTGTTGATCTGTACGCTGATTTCCTTCTGAACAAATCGGTGGAAAAGCAGTTTCGAGCGTTTAAGCGAGGCTTCCAGATGGTGACGGACGAAAGTCCTCTGCGGATGCTTTTCCATCCGGACGAAATCGAATTGCTCGTCTGCGGCAGTAAGGTCAGTGGTTGCATTTCCAGCGCATTGCCAGATTAATTTCAGCGTGGAAATCTTTCCACGTATAAATTTCTCATGTTCCCACTGTTTGCCAATTAATTTCTGGAATTTGAAATTTTGCACTTATTTTGTGTATTTTATCTTAACTTATTTGAGTTAGGTCTATCGTGATGTAAATTGTATGTGGTGTAAACCCTTGTAATGGCTTGGCTGTGTTACAGCGGCATGTAAATTGTCTCTGTTATTATTATAATTTAAAAAAAAATACTATTATTAATTTTTTTTCTTCATCAAACAACTGCTGTAATACATGCTACAATGAACAGGGAAGAAAGTAGGAGTTTTTTGAAAGTACCAGCAGCATTAAGTCTACCCTAGGTGTGGTTCAGCAAAAGTGCTTAGAAAAGCCACCGAGTTGATCTGATTATTATTATTGTAAATTAGTAGACTGCTTGTACTTCATACTTCTCATTGAAGCAAATACTTACTTACTTGCATCAGTGTAATCATCATCATCATTGGCGAGCCCCTCTCTGGAGCGTAGCCGTTTCCACCGTTCGTTGCCACGAGGCCCTGTCCTGTGCTCGTCTCCATGCCGTGCTCAGTCCAAAGTTCAGAGGTCGGAGATCCGCCTCAACCGTTCGGGTCCATGTATGTCTTGGTCGTCCGGGTGGTCTCTTCCAACCCCTTGGTGGGCCAGCGATCAGAGCCTTGAGTGCCCTAGCGTGATCCTGCCTGGAGTCACACCGTGCAAAGTGTCCAAACGTGCGTAGTCTTCGCGACTCGACCAGCTCTGAGATAGGAGCCCGTCCTGTCCGCCTGTAGATTTCTGCGTTGGTAACATGCGCAGTGTATGGAACTCGCAGGATCCTCCTCAGACACCACTGTTGGAAGGCATCCAGTTTCTTCTCGAGGACTATTGTGAGGGTCCAGGTCTCGGCTCCATAAAGAAGGACAGGCAGTATGTATGAAGTGAACAAACGGATCAGTGTAATGATGGGATGTAAACAAGGGAATGAAATGATTTCTTCTGATTTCTCGTAGGAACTGAATTTCGATGCTTTGCAAGAGGCTGCGGATTATGATGGAGGATACACCAAGGACTCACAAATTATTATGTACGTTGAAGTGAATTTTTGTTTGTCTGAGTTTTGTTGTCGTTGCTTTTTAATACCTTTTGATGATCCGGTGTGACAATAGCTTAATAAATTTATTGCAATAAAAACTTGCAAGGAAGTAAGAAGTTGTTTTGGGCAATTTAAATTTTATTTTGTGAGATGATAGAAGGAAGGTCCCATGAGGTTTATGTCTTGACTGACTGACTACTGACTGTCTAAATGGCTGAGTAAAATGTTAAATGCATGTTTCTTGGAGTTTACTTGTGATGGGTTTGTGATTAGCGTGGTAATACAAAGTATGTTCGTTTAATGTGGAATATAAACAAGTTGGCAAACAGTAACCAAGTACAATGAGGCAGAATAATAAACTAGACAAAGGAAGAGGGACAGTCAATTATTGGCTGAGGTTTAGCCAGCCCTTAGAAAGTAGAGTGGTTATGGAAAAATTCTAATGACTAAATCACATCCCCCTAATACATGGAAGCGCATTGGTGTAGTGGGTGTGTTTGTTGCCTTGCAGCCGGAGGTTTGCAGGTTCGAATTCACCTCAAGCCGCCGCATAGGGACCTTGAGCAAGTCCTTCACTCGCAATTGCTCGGGTGCTTCGGCTTGAAACTTCGATGCAGTGTCCGCGCTGTAGTCGGGAGCGCCTCTGAGTAGTGAGCTTGAAGGATCGCCATAGCATAATGCAAGAAATAAATAAATGAATTAATATATAGATGTCCGAGTGAAAACGCAACGGATTTGAACATATTGTGTGGATCATATTTTTCTGAGTGGGGTGGTTCAAAGGAGCGGAGGAGCCACTGGTTATTGGGTTGAATCCTTAGGCATGCTCTAGTCAAGGGCGGATACAGAAACTTTCGAAGGAGGGGCAAAATTTTTGGTCACGAAACACAGGGGAAAAATTTTTGTCTTCTTTGTCGGCGAAAAATCTGATGACTTTTTTTAGTAATTCGTCCAATTTCCAGGAAAAGATGCCATTTTAGCCGCCAAAATAGTATGGGGGCCACATCCCATGCATTTTTTAAATGGGGACCATGGCCGGATTGGCCCCTGGATCCGCCCCTGGCTCTAGTTATGTGTTTGTGTAAATAACCCTTGAGACAAAATTCCTATCATCTTGCCACGGAAACGATTTCAGTGACTTGCAACTGATTGTAGAAACTTCTGGGAGGTGATCCACGAGTTCACGATCGACCAGAAGCGCCAACTGCTCCAGTTCACGACTGGATCCGACCGCGTTCCGATCGGAGGATTATCCAAACTGAAGCTCATCATCGCTCGCAATGGATCGGATTCAGACAGGTACGTCGCTGTGAGACGCTGTGGTGTAGTGGTGAGTTCGGCGCCTTGGAGCCGGAGGGTTCCAGGTTCGAATCCACCTCAAAGCCGCCACGGAGTGACCTTGAGCAAGTCATTCACTCGCAGTTGCTCGTGCGTTTTGGATTGAAACCCCAATGCAGTGTTTTCGCTATAGTCAGGAGTGCCTCTTAGAAGCGAGCTTGAAGGGACACTATGGAAATTGGGATTATAAATAAATAAACATGTTCACTCCTCTCTGCTGCTCTTGCCTGGTGGGGTTTAACCGGCAGAGACGGTAGGAACAGAGTCGGTCATTGTCTTCACAGAACATAGCAAATTGTTCACCATGTGTCTTGAACTTGGTTCAAGAAGCTAAAAGTAGACTTGCAACAGCATGGCTAATGGCTATGTCACGTCACCCTAGAAATTTTTGCTGTTTTTATGCTTTTGACGATTGATTGATTTAACTGAAGTGCAGAATCAGCCATTTTGTGCTCAGCATGGTTACTAGAGCTATGTTGTGTGTTCTTTAAAACTGTTGAAGATTTTATTTCCTTGTAAGTAAACCTTCAAATAGAGTGAATCTGAAAGCACAATAATTACAATTTAAGAAATTGAACTAAATTATATTTAAAGTATTACATGACTTTTTCAATAAATAAATCATAAGACATTTTGATGACTAGAAAATATTCTGATGTAATTTTTTGTTGTGTTGTCGTATTTCTTCCAAATACAACAAAAGATGCCTTGGAGGAACATTTTCAAACATGGACTTTTGAAGACATGTGAAACAAGATTTACCTCTGACCCTGACTTCATTGCTGTCATGCCTTTTGACTTGTCGTCACCATACCTGTAACTAATTGCTTTTTAATTTTACCTGTATTTCGTCTTTCATTGGCCCTGCGCTGTGGAACCAGCTTCCTCCTTCAACACGTTCCTCCTTATTAACTGGTTGGCCAAGTGCTGTCTCAGACCTCTCTAGCAGGGTTCCTATATAGCAGAGGCACAGCCAGGAAACAATTTTGGATTTAAAAAAAAGCTTTTGTATGATGTTCTTCTACACATGGTCACATCTGTCTACATTTTCAGCGAGTGATAGCAGTAATGTATTAATTTTGGGGAGTTTTAAACTTAGAACCCTTTTCTCTCTTTGACTCTCGCACTGGGAGCACCTCTGATTGGTGCACGCCGTGAGATGCACCATATAAATTCACAGATGCAATATGATACATTTCAGAAACTGCGCCACTTTTCATGCTCTAAAAGTGCCAGTCCCAAGCGTGGACAAAGGAGGAGGGCGACACTAATCCCGTTTTATTACGACACATTGTCGTTCAAAGTAAAACAATTCTAATATCGCTTTTGTCTTTACTGTTGGCAGGTTGCCGACGTCTCACACCTGCTTCAACGTACTGCTTCTACCCGAGTACCGAGCAAAGGACAAGCTGCGTGAGCGGCTGCTGAAGGCGATCACCTACTCAAAAGGATTTGGAATGCTGTGAAGCGCCACCTGCTGGCGCAAACTTTCTTCCCGCGTCATCATCGTCGGGCGTCGCTGCCCACCGTTCGACGCGGACCCAGTTTTTCTATATACATCTTTCGAATGTGTAAATATTTATAAATCTGAGCCCACGTCGTTTCATAGAATCCTGTGAGTAACTTCTTTTTCCGGATAGCACGAAGACGTTTGCTGTTGTTCTAGTTGGTCTGGTCGGATGTATGGGAAAATAAACGACGGGCTTCTTGACTTGCGTGGATTTGCCGGCTTCGACGCTTTAGTTTGGCTTGTGATTTCGTTTGAGATATATAAATAAAAAAAACTGTTAGGGTATTTTGATGGATTTCTGTGCGTTGCTAGGATGTTTTTGACTGCAGGGGCCTGTTTGTTTGATGAAGAGGCAGAGTAAGAGCTCTCTGGTGATGCGAAATGTTTTAGCATGGCTTTCATACTTTAATTCAAAGTAGTAACGTAAGATATAAAGTTTGGCTAGTACTACATAACGACAGGGCTGTTTTTAAGGAATTTTTAGCACTGCAACTCCTTCTTTCCTTTCCCATCATCCATGGTAAATTGCTTCCAATCGGCGGACAATGACCTTTTTTGCTAAATTTAACTGTACGGAAGTGCTTCTACAACTGCACATTTTGTGTACAACTGCACGTTAAAAACACTGCATAACGACACTCGAGCTTTTGCCTTCATTGGTCCTGCGCTTTGGAATCAACTTTTTCATTGACATGTTCTTCATTTTAAACTTGTACCCAAATCACATCTTTTTCGCTGTCTCAAAACCACTTTTTCTCTGTTTCTTTCGCACTTGCAACGCCGATGATTGATTGGTGTGTATTGTGAGAAGCACTTTATAACTTTACAGATAAAATACAGTTCAATAACAAAATTATTCCTTAATTTCTCTTGCCAAGACATTCTCACAATAGTCCTTGTTCACGAGCAATTCATCGTTTTTGTCGTTTTGTTGTTCGGTGATTAAAGGAGATGAAAGCAAATGCAGATAATATAGCAACTGACGAATTAATTGACGCAATTCTGTCGTCCATTTGCGTTTTGCTCACTTTTGCCAGATGTCTTTGTTTCTATCGTGTGTGATGGTGAATTTGGATTGAAGATTGTAGCTCAGGTTTTCCTTCAACTCTAATGTAGGATGTCACAAGCAGTCAAGGGTTCTTTTTCATTAATGCCATTGTCTTCAGATAATAATTGCTCTGAGGCATAATGTATTCTGGAAAATTGCATTTCATACTTGGAATTGATTTATTGATTATAACTAAAACATTTATTTATTGATATATTTTGCTTCACTGTTACTTAAACGTAATATGTTAAATTTGTGCTCCTGTTTGCCTATAAGCTTTAAATGGATGCTGCTATCATTCAGTTAAGTACAGTGATAGCATGACATATTGGTTTTATGTGTGACCATTATCTTTCCATGTGTCATTTCCTAATGTGTTAAAGTAACATTTCGTTTGGCCGATACCAATTAGATATTCCAGTTACTGTGTTTGGTCTTGTGTGGAAATATTCAATCAATCAATCAAGCAATTGGTCATCATATGCAAGCTGAATTAATTTAGACATTCGTGTACAGTGGCGTCAATGGGCAAACCCAATGGAACATAAGGAACAGGATTCCCCCTCTAGTGATGTCTTTGATGCCTAAGGTTTTGGTGCCTGTTTCTTACCCATCACCAAACCAACTGTGTTGAACAGTCTTTCGGCCATGTGATGAATGTACCTCTCTCAACATTATGCAAACTTCAACTTTAAACCCATCCATATAAAACTCTTTTGACTGTCATTAGTGTTTCGAACTCATTGTACAACACCTTTTGTTTTCAATCTCTGCTGTACTACAGTGCTACAGAAATCATTATTATTTTATATTATTATTACGGATAATGGAGGCATGTGACATTGGAGCAATGAATTTACCTTTAATACAGGTGTAACCGCAAATGTAGCGGCTCTGTATCCATTGTTTGTTTACTTTTTTTGTTAGGCTGATTTGCATTGTTTATCTGCCATCCTTAATTTTTGTCTGAGACAGGACTCTGTGTTTTCAATTGTGCATTATAGTGGAACCTCTTTACAGAGCAGTGCTTGGCAGCAATACATTTAAGGACCTGTTACTAAGATGAGATCTGTAAATACTTATATATACAGCACATGTATTAAAGGCACATGTAAAATACTTGTACAAGGCCAGAGGAGTTCTGTAACGAGGGCCACGTGGCAAGATTGCGAACTTAACGTTAGTATTTACTCTTGACGTTGTTGCAAGAAACCATTGACGTATTTAGGGGGAGGTTTCACGGATTCTAAGTTTCAAACTCACCAAAATTAATACATTACTGTTATTACACACTGAAAATGTAGACAAATGTGACCATGTATAGGGGAACATCCCATTGAAAACTGTTTTAAAAATCCAAAATTGTGTCCTGACTTTGCCTCTGCTAGTAACCCTGCTAAAACTTGTATCGGAAGTTCTTCAGTATTGCGGCAAATGTTTTGTGGTTATATGAGTGTGCTGATAACGAAATCTATTTCTGACATCCTCTGAAGTATCGGAAAACTGTTGAAGAGATGAATAACATAGACAACCTGGGACAGGTCATTCATTCATTTAAGAGGTCTATATAGCTCCCTTTCAAGGTTGTCTACCAACTCCATCGGTGATGTTTTTCGATGAGGCAGTGATTGTTGTCATTGGCATATGAAAATGAAATATGTTAGAAATCTGTCATTGGAATTATTTAAACATGTGAACATGTTAGCTCCTATTTAGTTTCTTGTTAGCATTCTGTCTCGCATGGCATATGGGAGATTTCCTGTTTCCTTCTAGATTCGGTCTTGTAAAAAAAGCTAATTGAAACGACAACCGTTGCAAAGAAACAACGGTTGTTCAAATGACTACTTTGCGATAAAAGGATAAAATTTTGCTGTAACTCAATTTCGTATTCATTTTGGACGTTTTCAGTGGAGTGATGTAGTTAGTTCGTCAAAGGCACTTGGTGGACGTTGCAAATGGCTAGCTGTTGACAATGATTAGCTGTTAACAATGGTTGTTGCTGTTGCATGAAATTCAGTTTGTACAGTCGTTGATGTTGTTTTACTTAATTAATTTAGCTGATTAATTAGTCTAATTGGTTTTTTCTGGAGTATGCATAAAATTATGCATACCGGACAAATTAGGCTGTTTTGCTACTGCTTCATGATGACGGTAAAAGTCAAATCTTCTTGGTACTGGGGCAACCCTTTGACCTTTCTTGGAGCCTCTTATGAACAATGAACAGTCACATGAAAATCCATTGCTGGGTGAGAAGGTGTCAGTGTTCACACATGTTTATACAGCAGTGGTGGAGGAAGTAGTGGTTTCAATTTAAGACCACAACTGTCACCCTCCTCCTTTATCAAGTCTTGGGACTGGCTGGTGCCCTACTCTCGACTTTTAAGCGGCACATTAGAAGTTCGGGGCATACAATTACGATCTGATAATCATTAGTGCATGATTATTCCTTTAGCACAGTCCTCGCAACAGGTCTTGTTAGGCTGTTTGTTGTTTTTAGAGTCCTTTGCAAGATGCAACAGAGTCAGCACACCCCACCCTGTAGCATAGTTAGGGTGCAGGGAAGGGCAAGTATGGTCCAAAGTGGGTCTTCATTTTCAGACTTCCGTGTTGTGTACAATACAATAAAAACTAATTATTTATTTTGTTTATGCTCTCCTTACAAATTTCAGAATGCACATTGAAGCCAGACAGCTATTAATTAGCATAGGTTGATTGGAAGAGATATTCGCAAGAATGATCTAATATGTATCCAGTGGGTTGGCAGATGGATCGACCGAGGAAAAAAAGGAAACCTTTTATGCCTGCATGTTTGTTCGAATCTTTGTGACGCACATGTATGCTGGTTTGTGTGCGTGTGTGCGCTTGGTATTCATTCATTCATTTCAGACATTTACATAGCGCCTCTTCAAGAGTACTTACTCAGAAGCGCTCTCGACCCAACCACGGCTAAAGAGAACAGTCTTAAGTGAGAAAGAAAGCCAAAGATATATGGTATATGATAAACTGACGAATGATTATGATTAGATAGGAAAAGCTGATAACAAATAAGTAAGAGTTGATTTTATTTATGACTGTGTGGCAGACTGTTAGGTGCTGATCTACACTACTGCTGCTCATTTTTACCCCCCCCTATACGGAGTGAAAGACTGAGTAAATCTTATGATAAGTGGATATTGAACATGCGTCAGGGACGGATACAAATTTTCCAGGGGGCCAACATTTTTGGTCTTGGGTCGAAAAATTTGGGGGAGGTCTTTGGCCGAAAAATCTGATGACCCTTGTTTTTTTCGTAGTCGTTTTGTCAAAATGTCCTAAAAATATAGGCCTACCATTTTCCCTACCAAAACAGTGGTGACATTTTTTAGTTATGCTACTTTTCTCTGCATTAATTCAAAGCTTCTTCAAGCATTGGATCATATGCTAATTTTTGTAAAGCCTGCAGGAACTTGATTGGGGGGGGCACGTCTTGTGCAAATCCCTCAATGGGGTGGGGTATGGCCGGATTGGCCCCTCGGTAGTGTACTACCATTTGACCTCCTTGCCTCTTTTAAGCCTCAATTTTGTTCCAAACTTTGATGAATTACAGCCGCTCACGATGAACTGGACTTTGGTGATGCTGGAGGGAGAGGCCAAACATTCTTTTGTGCTGAGGATAGGAAAAACGAAGGCTCAGACCATCAGATCCGTCGCAGCGTCAAGGCTTCGCTTCTTCAGTGAAATAAATTACGCATGGCAACTTAACTTACACCAGAAACTACAATGTTGAACTTCACTGTTCAGTCTGTAACACGAAATGATCGATCGGAGTGCTTTGCATGCGCTCTAAGCCCACCCCGAACAGCGGGCCAAGCAATCGGTATTGTTTTTATAAAATTAGACGCTGGCGGGCTCTCTTATTTTTCGCAATTTTGTGCTTTTATTTTACAATATTTAAATAAACTTTCGACTCTTCTGTGTTTGTGCAGGTTAGAAAACTACTTGATGATAAATTTGTAATAATTATAGGATCGATAAGAAGGCGATGATTAATCTTCAGCTGAGATTCCAGTTTTGAAATACGGATCAAAATCTGATACTGCCGCCATGTGCAAATAGAGTTGTAGTTGGGCAGACTTATAGTATCCGGGACCGAATGACGACACCAACCCTATACCTAACCCTAACCGACCCTCACGACGCCTAAACTGATCACAACCGGCCCCTTAACCTGACCCTAACCGACACGTCGGTCCCGGTTACTGCAGTCTACCAGTCGTACGCTCGGGTTCGATACCAGAAGGTTTTTAATTTCCGAATAAATAAAGCGAGTGAGCGACGCTTGTAGGTTTTAAATAGCGGAAATTCTATAGCGGATTTTTGTAGTTGGACTTTCACTGCGGATCGAGGGTGAAAGATCATTCCACCTAGAATTAAGGGCCTGTAGACAATAATAAAAAGTCTTCTTTTATCTGATTTATATATTATCTATCCAGTGTAGTATTGGTTCGATTCTTTTTTCCTATTGAGCAACTGGTATATACCTTTAAAACCAAAATCGTACCTTAGAAATTTATTTCTTACTCGGTATATATCTTTTAGACATGAAGCGAGACGCATCTCCTGCAGAAGAATCGAAGGAGGTGAAAAGACTGCGACCACCCGATGCTCCGTCCAACGCTCTCGTGCCCAGCGGCAGCAGGTATTAAACCACATTTCACTGAACAACTGTAAATCCTACAGTGTGTGCCAAGATTTCTCTTGAAACCAATTATTGCTTTAGGATTTTTATTTATTTTTATTTCTCACATTTGCTATAGCGCCACTACTCAGAGGCGCTCCCAACTACAGTGCGAACCCTGCACATCGATCATAGTTTCACGCAGAGACGAATGAGCAATTGTTCGTTGTCCCTACGCAGCAACCTGGGGCGGATTTGAACCTGGAACTCTCTGGCTCCATGGCTCCGAACTCACCACTACACCACCGCGCCCCACAAGTTTTCCGTTCCCCAGGATAAGTGGTGCTAAAGAATTGGTGTCGGATTTACTCAGGAACAGAGGTTATGGCCTGTTGGGTCGGTACTGTCTTTTTTTAGCCGTGCTGGGGACGGGAGCGCTTCTGAGTAGTCGCCTTCAAGGGGCACTATATAAATCCTTGTATTGAATGAAGGAATTCCAAAGGGTGGCAATGCTTAAAGATTAACTTAAGAAATCGAAGCTGAACATTTAATTTAATGTTAAACTGTGATTAAGGCAAAGACAAAGCACGTTTTTCTGTATTATATCGATGTGATATTAAATGACAATCTATGTTACTTGGACGTGTTAAAGACGTTTTAATTATCTGTGTTTTTCTTAATTGTCTGGTGTTCTCTGGAGCACAACCAGAAAATTTAAAACTTTTTTGCATGAATTTTACGTTCAGTAAAATTATGTTTGTAAACATATGTGTTGCTCAGTGTTGCAACCACCTCAGTATGGCAGGCACTGTTTTTGGTGTTGCTTCTAAGCAAAGCTGCACTGCAGAAGCATCTGTCACCCACAGACCAAGGCCACTCAGGATATGAATTTTTTTTACAATAACTTCATCTAAATTATCCTTCAGGTAGACATGTAAAGTTGTTTACCTGCTCAAAACCTCAAACTGTGGCTTTAATAGTAAAATGGTCCTGGTCTGTCATAGGTTTCTAGAGCTTGCTTAGCTTGTGTGAGCTATTACTGTTCATAATAATAAGAATAATAATTATAATGATCATTCATTCATTCATTCGGAAATTTATATAGCGCTCATTCAGAGACGCTGAGTAAAGGTCTTCTTTTAATTTCAAACTGGCTGAGTAAAGGTCTTCTTTTAATTTCAAACTGGCTGAGTAAAGGTCTTCTTTTAATTTCAAACTGGCTGAGTAAAGGTCTTCTTTTAATTTCAAACTGGCTGAGTAAAGGTCTTCTTTTAATTTCAAACTGGCTGAGTAAAGGTCTTCTTTTAATTTCAAACTGGCTGAGTAAAGGTCTTCTTTTAATTTCAAACTGGCTGAGTAAAGGTCTTCTTTTAATTTCAAACTGGCTGAGTAAAGGTCTTCTTTTAATTTCAAACTGGCTGAGTAAAGGTCTTCTTTTAATTTCAAACTGGCTGAGTAAAGGTCTTCTTTTAATTTCAAACTGGCTGAGTAAAGGTCTTCTTTTAATTTCAAACTGGCTGAGTAAAGGTCTTCTTTTAATTTCAAACTGGCTGAGTAAAGGTCTTCTTTTAATTTCAAACTGGCTGAGTAAAGGTCTTCTTTTAATTTCAAACTGGCTGAGTAAAGGTCTTCTTTTAATTTCAAACTGGCTGAGTAAAGGTCTTCTTTTAATTTCAAACTGGCTGAGTAAAGGTCTTCTTTTAATTTCAAACTGGCTGAGTAAAGGTCTTCTTTTAATTTCAAACTGGCTGAGTAAAGGTCTTCTTTTAATTTCAAACTGGCTGAGTAAAGGTCTTCTTTTAATTTCAAACTGGCTGAGTAAAGGTCTTCTTTTAATTTCAAACTGGCTGAGTAAAGGTCTTCTTTTAATTTCAAACTGGCTGAGTAAAGGTCTTCTTTTAATTTCAAACTGGCTGAGTAAAGGTCTTCTTTTAATTTCAAACTGGCTGAGTAAAGGTCTTCTTTTAATTTCAAACTGGCTGAGTAAAGGTCTTCTTTTAATTTCAAACTGGCTGAGTAAAGGTCTTCTTTTAATTTCAAACTGGCTGAGTAAAGGTCTTCTTTTAATTTCAAACTGGCTGAGTAAAGGTCTTCTTTTAATTTCAAACTGGCTGAGTAAAGGTCTTCTTTTAATTTCAAACTGGCTGAGTAAAGGTCTTCTTTTAATTTCAAACTGGCTGAGTAAAGGTCTTCTTTTAATTTCAAACTGGCTGAGTAAAGGTCTTCTTTTAATTTCAAACTGGCACAGTGCAGTATGGTTACAATTCATAGTATGAACAAATGATAACAAGTTATATGTTACAGGAGTCGAATTTAACTGTTGGCAGCCATGCAAGGGTCCTATCACGTTCTACAGCTTATTTTGCCAATGCCATCTGCCGAACGTAAGGTTGAGTGGTCCTTTGATGCGATGTATTTGAGATGGAGGTGAAGGTTGAATGGTAAGATGCTGGCAAGGAAATCAGAAAGACATGGATTTGATATCTGTTAACCCCATGTAAGGTTGACTCTGCCTTCCACTACCTAGGGGGGGAATTGGATAGTGACCATAAACTGAGGGGTAGGATGGATGGGTACCTTGCAGACTGCCATTTAAGTTAAATTTGACTCAGAACTGATAAATGTGTTAACCCTTTGACGACCAGCTACACATGTTTTCAATTGATGCATGTTAGTACATGCTGGTCGTTGAAGGTTTAAGGTTGGTACGAAGATGAGAAGGACATGGGTTCAATGCCTGTTAGTTAGCCCCATAATGTTGAGCATTTCACTTCCTAGGTCAACTGTAAAATGAGCAGTGAGACACGGGCACTCAACTGTAAAATGAGTAGTGTGATAGGTGGGCAGTGGGCACCTTGCATGCTGCCATACAGTTAAGTTCGACTCCAGTTAAACTTGTTATCATCCGTTTCTACTATATCACGTAATCTTACAGTGTTCTTTGTCCGTAAGCCTTCTTGTCAGTTTGAAATAATGAGCAAATATCATCATCGTGTCATCAGAAAGAGTAAATCGAATGTTGTTTGTGTTCTGTTAGAGCCGCGTGTTTAACAGGCGTCGAATTCAACTGCACGGGAACCGGCAAGGCGCCCAGCTGTCCCACCTGTGGAGATGTCGTTGCGCAGCAGCCAGGTTTGCAAGTGACATCCGGCGGCGTTGTCTTTGGAGCAGATGGATACGTAACGTATGGCGCAACCTTCTCGAGCGGAACGCCACCAGTGACAACAGCCGTACACGAATCACCCAGTGTCCGGATGACTGCGGCTATCCCAAATCGCTCTTCCATGGCCACCAGTGGATCTGACCCAGCCCAGAATGAAGATAAGCAGCCCATAATCCTTTCAGTGAAACTTTCAAAGGACTCAGGATCTCTGTTTCCTGGTTGCAAGTATATCAGTTGCTCGTTCAAGCTTCGCTAAGCTTCAGAGTTATGCGAGGCGACAGACCGAAATGTCGGAGAAAAAGAATTCGCAGAACTGGCTGAAGAAAGAACAGGACCTTAAGCAGAAGTTTTTAGAAGTTTTCAAATTGTTGAAATGTGTTTTTACCTCAAACTGTTGTTTAAATGAAGTTAACGTTCTCTTAATGCTTTAGAATCTGCAAATGACCATTTATTTTCGATTAGCGTAGTTGCTGAAAGTTCTACTTGCTGGACAACGAGCAAATTTTTCTGTATTTAACTGAATTCCATTTTTCAACGGTTTTCGTTAAGTGATCTTGTTCATTAAAAGTGCTTTGTTGTTATTAAATGGTTATCTGTTTTTATGTTTGTTGCTGATGAAGGAAATTCAATCTGTTTATTGCTTTGTATTGTATTGTATTTGACCAGTTATAGAGCGCTTCTCTCTGCAAGGTCTTTTCAGAGGCACTCCCAGTGCAAGTGAAAGCCAAGAGAAAAGCAGAATTTGAGTTGAGAGAAAGAATTTGTCTTGGATTGGAGTTCATACACCAGACCAGATGAACAATTTATTTTTGATCTGGACTTCCATTTGGAGCTGATGCATAGATCTTCGTGATGTTTGGGCCACCATTTTAAGTATGTGTATATGAACATGGGGGAGAATTGCTGTGGTGGTTGAGGGGTTATCCCCCAAGTTTTCTTTTACAACCTGACTCCATGTGGATCATAATCTGATACCCAGTTATTTTTATATAATTTTCATACTGTGTATGAATGCATGTATACTTGCATATTATGCACTTAAGGTCGTTCAATTTGAGAGTGGTGGTGTGCCAGGTGGAGTGGTACTATTCGCTGCATTTGTGATTGTCCAATGTATAGGATTGCAGTACATACTGTTGCATCAGTAAAGCATGATCCTTAAAACCTTGACTTGACTTGAATAGTGTACCGTCTGTATTGATTGCTTTTGGATGCAGTTAGAGACGTTAGCTGCATGAGGCAGCTACAAAGTGTACCCCATTCTGTAGCACAGTTAGCTCTTAGGGTATGGGGTGAGAAATATTGGGACAAATGCAAAACAATGGTAGGGTCACAAGTAAGCGCTATGCACTGTATGCAGTCTGCATGTGACCTACTTGAGACCATACCATTGTATAATGCAGCCATCATTTATCAACAATCCATTATGTATAAATTGCAATTTATTGGCCGATGGACAGAGAGAAAGAATGAACATGTTTATTTCAATGCCATCCGCTTGTGCCTATCGTGGTGATGATGTGTATATGCATGTATGAGTTCTTTTTATAGCATCCCTTCAAGATTACTGCTCAGAGGTGCTCCCGGCTTCAGCGTGGACACTGAAGCGAAGTTTAACTCCAAAGCGCATGAGCAATTGCGAGTGAAAGACTTGCTTGTTTACAGTATACACTCTCGTCGTTTAAAGTATTGTAACCTTTTTCTGCCGACGACAGCAAACAATGTGCTAAGTTAGCCAACTCGTTTGTGGCAAATGTTTTGTGGACTCGAGGTCACACAACACTTTTCCATGAAGGTCAACAGACTCTAATGGTATGTGGTGTATGAAGATAATTTTTACCAGTTTGTTGTGATGTATTATAGCTCAGGATTCTTTAAAAGCACTGTAACTATCTAGATGCTGTATATGTATAATATACTACGTATGTTTTTATTTAATTAGGATATTTTTTATAGTGCCTTTTCAAGGTAGGCTACTCAGAAGCACTCCCAATCCAATCATGGTTAAATGTATGTATGTAGTATGCATGCATGTATGTGTATATACTTTTCTGTATCTGCTTGCTTTCTGGGAGTCTCATACCAAAGCATTCTTTATTCAACTCAAGACTGTACTTTTGCCATGCTAGAGTCGTCGGGAGTTACTCTGAGTAGTTTGTCCACTTGAACAGTGTTTTATCTAATCCCCTTTGGGAGGGGTGGGGGTTGGGGTTGAGTCGGTCCCCTTGAAAAGTGTAGTCTAGTCCCTTTCTTTGGGGGCGGGGTGGTACTTAGTCCCTTTGAAAAGGGTTCAATCTGGCCTCCCCCCTACTTTGTGGGGTTCCATGTTTCTGATGGGGGGAGGATAACCAACCGTGGCGGCCTACCGCTGAGGCACGTGGTTCTGACCAGTGGAAGATTTTTTTTTCTTGTTATCTCTCTTTTTTCTGATGACCATTTTTAGTATATCATCGGATTTTGTCATCTATTTCTTAGTTCTACCAGTGGGCAACGCATTAGTTTACATGTAAAAATCAGCTCTTCAATTGGGGGTGGGGGGAGAGAACCGTGAACTTTCCCTCCAGAGACGTCTGGACTAAATAGTGCCCCTTGAAGAGGCGATATTGAAATGAATGAGTGAATGGATGAATGCACGAACGAATGGATTATGAATGGATGGACGAACGAACGAACGAATGAATGAACGAATAGATGGCTGGATGAACGAATGTATGAACGAATAGATGGATGAATGAACGAATGTATGAACGAGTGGATGGATGGATGAACGAATGGATGGATGGATGAACGAATGGATGGATGAACGAATGAATGAATGAACGAATGGATGGATGGATGGATGAACGAATGGATGGATGGATGAACGAATGGATGGATGGATGAACGAATGGATGGATGGATGAACGAATGGATGGATGAACGAATGGATGGATGGATGGATGAACGAATGGATGGATGGATGAACGAATGGATGGATGGATGGATGAATGAACGAACGAATGAATACTCTGCAGTTTCAGTCATCAAGGGACTTGCGGCTGGTAGCCTATACATATAGGACATGATGACTATAGTTTGCCTAATAGTCTGGATGATGAAGAGCAGGACACTGTAGAGCGGCTGTGGTCAATTTTGGTGAGAGCACTTGAGTTGTGGGGGTGGGGTAGGAGGGGGTAACAGGTTCGAGCCTTGACCCGAGGGCCCGCGAGGAGTTACTGTGTAGGATTCAAGTCCTTCACTCACAATTGTGTAGGAGCAAAATGTGTAGGAGCAAGTCCTTCACTCACAATTGTTTAGTGCCAAACCATGTCGTTGTTGGGTCTTCATTTTCTTAGTCTTGGCTTATGAGGAGGGCAGGTGGTCAGTCCTGCTCCTCGCCGTCCCATCTTCCCATCGACAGTGTAGACCTATAATAGGCCTACTCATTTATAGACTGCGTTTTATAGTAGGCCCTATAGCCGTATTTAGTGTCTATTCACTTCGTAATTTCTTATTATGAAATTATATATGTTTTAAGTGACAGGTTTAGAGAGAATAAATAGAGAAGAAGCGTGTGTATGTGTAAAGAAGCAGATATCAGAATTGAGTGACATCGTTATCTTATCTACTATATTGCTGGGAGTCCGTTACAAAGTTCTACTTTTCCTCACAAACAGGCTTCCCGTGGCACTACTATTATGTATAGTTGCCCATTATCGCAGGAGTCCGTCCCGGAGTACTAGGCCTAATAATTATATTGTTGTCGGGTAGGCTGCGATACTAGGCCTCCTATACATGGATATGTACCCAGTGCGCTTGCCTCATTTAAGGGCTCGGACGCGGGACTCTACTCGTCTCTGGAACATTCCTCTTGCTGCTCAACTCTGTAACTGGACCATTAATTTATTTGAAACAAAGATATGTGAATAATTATTGAGAAATCCTTGTACGTAAATTTTTACAGCGCCTAAATAAATTATTAAGTCGGTCGTGGGATCCAGCTTACTTACTATAGGCAGAATTGACTATAGAAAGAAGAAAGAAACTGGAACTCCAACATTTTAATATTTAATTGAATTGTGTAAATTTTTAATTAGATCTTAGCTCGTAGCCGAGTTTGGATCCAGATCGAAAGAAATCTTGTGGGACTGATCATTCCATCTGACCTAAATCAAGCTCAATAATGACAGCTGTTATTCGATTGGCTAAGCTCGATCATGTTGCTAGGCAACAAATGACGTGACGTCACTGTATTGTCAAAATTTGTTTAAAGAAAAAACGAAGCATGGATGCTGTCAATATTATTATTATTATTGTAGCTAGTCAGGCCTATAACATTATTTTTTTTAAATTTTATAATGACGTCCGGAGACTAAATGCTACAATTAATTCCAGAATTTATATAGCGATTTTTCAAACGGACTACTCAGAAGCGCTTCCGCTTTTCTAGCACGGAAAAAGCGCAGTAGCCTATTGAATTTAATTTATAAAAAAATGCTTCAGTACGAGACCTGGGAAGCAGACTTAGCTCCTGTGGGAGCCCATTCCATAGTGTTATCGTGAATGATAGTGCCAGTTACAATAACGTACAGCTGAGATTACAGCCTAGAGCGCAAATTTTTATTGTGCTACCTTTCTTTGGATAAAAAATAATAACAATAAGCGGTTTGGCTGACGGTGAAGAAGAAGAAGAAGAAGAAGAAGAAAAGGAGAAGGAGGAGGAGGAGGAAGAAGAGGAGGAGGAGGAGGAGGAGGAGGAGGAGGAGGAGGAGGAGGAGGAGGAAGAAGAATGATGATAATAATAGGAACAATAAGAATAATAAGAATAGGCCTAATAGACGTTCCAGACCGCTTCATCATCATTGTCATCATCGTCGTCGTCAACGTCATCTTCATCATCATCATCATCATCATCATCATCATCATCATCATCATCATCATCATCATCATCATCATCATCATCATCATCATCATCATCATCATCATCATCATCATCATCTTCATCATCATCATTACCACCACGAACCATCACCACCACAGTACATCCTACACAACGACCACAGCCAGGGCCTGGGCGGTCGGGCAAAGGAGCAGAGTGGCCGAAACGTCTCGCGCCGCTCGGCCGAGCAGCGATTACGTCGGATGAAGACAGTGACCTCCACAATTGGTCACGTGGACAGCTCGTCCCTCTTCCAGGGCGGCATTTCTCTGACCTCTAGGGGCATGGGAGTGGGGTGGTGGGGGACCACAGTAGAACGGACGCTGTGTACGTCTGATGGGGATCAACTCGGCGAACGAAACTCATCATTTTCGCGACCGAAACTTTGGCTGGATGTCGATCTGTCAGACGGATCACTTCGTAATCAAAGTGTTAAAATATGAACCGGGCGACCACTATATGCTTCCGAATGCATCGCTATTGGAAGAGGATGGGCCTCGAATTTTATTTCGGAATCTATCATCGGTTGGCGCTACATAAATGCGAGTTTCTTCTTTATCAGATAATCTGTGTTTACCAGGGTAACATGACCACAGACAACGTTCGCGGTTTCTGCTGTGGGCAAACCAATACTTTGTGGGGCGCGGCGGTGTAGTGGTGTTGGTTCGGTGCCCTGGGCCCGTATGTACATAAGGGCTTAAGTCTTATATATGGCTTAAATATCGTCTATGCGGGAGAAGTGTGTTAATTCGGTATGCATGGCTCGAGCTTAGCGAGCTGTGCTAGGTATAACGTTATGCCAAACCCGAGGTAGGAGTTGGCCGGCTACTCCCATTGTGAACAATAGACGGCCGACTCTAGCTGGACAGCGCGAACAATAGGCAGCCGTTCGATATTTCCCTACGGGCCGCTTTAGGTCTGATTCTGCTTACCCCACGCTGACACACAATCGCATATAAATATCTTTCACGCATGCGCGCTCAGATATAACCTATTGAATGGGGGGAAGAGCAAGCGTCATGCATCGTCGGCTACAAGGAATGTGTAGCTTAGTTATTCTGTCTGCTATTTTGTTTCGTGCATACGGATACATTCCAATGGCTATATCGGGAATTACTAAGTCGCGTTTAGGCACTAAACATCGATAGCCTTATGCCGTGTCTTGTACATACCGCCCCTGGAGCCGGAGAGTTCCAGGTTCGAATCCATCTCAAGCCGCCGCGTAAGGACCTTGAGCGAATCCCCTTCACACGCAATTGCGCTCTTGCGCTTCGGCGTGAAACTCCGCTCTGTAGTCGGGTGCGCCTCTGAGTAGAGAGAGCCTGAAGAGGCGTTATAGCAAATGCGAGAAATAAACAGTGGCGGCGCTGGGGGGGACTAGGGGCTAAGCCCCCCCTAAAAAGGCCATCTATTTTTGCTCCATGTAAAGATAAAAAATTTGTACGAATAATCCTCTTTAGCCCTCCCCCCAAACTGAAATTCTGGCGCCGTCACTGGAAATAAATGAACATAAAATTAATAATACCTCGCAGGTCATTATTTTGGTTGTTACCCTCCTCCCTTCTTCCGACTTGGGACTGGCACTGCCAAAGTACGAGCAGTGGCGGACTCCAGCGATGGGAGAAGGCGACCACGATGATGATGATGAAGGAACTAGACACGATGTAGATCAACGGAGACAAGGAACCAATCGAACACAGCGATGAAGTGCATAATTATCGCGCATGCGCGTTACGCTTCAAGGACTCTGCTGAGCGAGGCATCCGATTCAGCCTCATGCCTGTCTGTCTGCCTCCCTGCCTGTCTGCCTGCCTCCCTGACTGTCTGCCTGCCTCCCTGCCTGTCTGCCTGTCTGACTGTTTGCATGCCTGTCTGCCTGTCTGCCTGCCTCCCTGCCTGTCTGCCTGCCTCCCTGCCTGTCTGCCTGTCTGACTGTTTGCCTGCCTCCCTGCCTGTCTGCCTCCCTGCCTGTCTGCCTGTCTGTCTGCCTCCCTGCCTCCCTGCCTGTCTGCCTCCCTGCCTGTCTGCCTGTCTGCCTGTCTGCCTGTCTGATTGTTTGCCTGCCTCCCTGTCTGTCTGTCTGCATGTCTGCCTGTCTGCCTGTCTGCCTGTCTGACTGTTTGCCTGCCTCCCTGTCTGTCTGTCTGCATGTCTGCCTGTCTGCCTGCCTTCCTGTCTGTCTGCCTGTCTGACTGCCTGCCTCCCTGCCTGTCTGCCTGCCTACCTGTTTGCCTGCCTGTCTGCCTGCCTACCTGTCTGTCTACCTCCCTGCCTGTCTGCCTGCCTTTTATATCAATGATGATTATGGTCGCCCTCTGCCTTTTTCCAGGCGAGGGACTGGCACCCCGATGTATAAAAAATGGTGCTGCTATATATTCTGTGCTTTTCCTGAATATCCTTACACAGGGCTTAAAGTGTGCCAGGACGGTCATGGACGGCGTCCTGGCACTTATTTTCGAGGCTGGACGCCGTCCTATAACTTATTTGGCCAGCACTGCCAGGACGGTCGTCCATGACTGTATGGACGGCGTCCATGCAGTTACGGACGGCCGTCCATGACTGCATGGACGACCGTCCAGACAGCCATAGACGACAGTGCATACCAACAGGTTTCTATAGGACATTGTGTTTTATGCCCAAATATTTCACAAATATTTCAGATATATCATTTTAGATTTCTAGAGTGTTATCCATTGTCTATCCATAATGAGCAATTTCATTAAGATGACGTCTTAAAATGCCACCATTGCAGTGAGGAAATTCAAACATGCAAACAACGCGGAGACGACATATATTGAACTCGTAAACTGTGTCTTTCATCAATGAAATTATGAGAAATTTGTTAGCATTACAGTTTGAAGATTTAGCAAAAAGTTAAACAGCTGATGAGACACTTTTGAAGCCATAAACCACGACTATCGGCACTGAAGTGATGAGCCGTTTAGTTAAAATGACAACCTAGGCCTAAAATGCTATTAAAATTAATATTGCAATGTGGAAATTCGTCAAATTTGAACAATGGGGGAGAAAACTTTCTTGAACTCTGAAACCATATCTTTCAGCAACAAAATTATGAGGGATTTTGCAGTTAAGAAATTTGACAGATTTAAACAATAGCATGCAGGACTCTGCAGGAGACACTTTTGAAGTCGAAAACCACGACTGTTAGCAATGAAATGATGAGCATTTTCGTCATAATGACAGTCTAAAATGCTACCATTGCAGCGTGGAAATTCAAAAACATTTCGATATGTGGGGAGGTGCTATCCCCTCCACCAAAACCCCTTCCTCTGCTCAGTGGCTCAACACTAAGCAATGGTCGCAAAATACAATAAGTATAAGTTAAGCCTTCATAGAATTTGTTCTAAAAATTAGGAAATCACACATTTTGGGTGGGCTGATCCCGCAAAAACCCCTAATACGACATGCCCCTTGAGTTTCCTATACGGTACCCATACGACGGCATACTTTCAAACTTGTTATTGGCCTAAACTTTCAACTGTTGTGATTACGGTAAAGACAAAACCTTTATCTTTTACAATAAAACTTTGACTTTTATTGTTATCCTATAGTAGCTTGCGACTCTGAAAAATGACTTATTCTTGAAGTTTTCATGACTTTATCGTTCATAAAATAGCTGGCAAACAAGGGCCGAAAAGGGTTCCAGTTGAGGGTGACACAGCTAAAAATGCGTTGGTAGCTGGGGCTCCGCCCCAGACCCCGCTGGGGGAGCTTACGACGCTCCCCCAGACCCCTTAGTCGGCACGGGCTTTGTGCCTTCGGCACTCGCAGCTTCGCGCCTTCGGCGCTTGCAATATGAGCACCCTTTAAGAAAACATTTCTTATGCACTTCTGGGAGGCAGGAACGGCTTAGCCCCCCGCCCCCAAACCTGAAATCCTGGCGCCGCCACTGACGACCAATTAATTAAGTCTCCGTATACAATACAGCGTCCTGGCACTTCTTTTTTTACACTTTAAGCACTGTCCTTACATCTGTCACACCTGCTGATGTATTAATTTTTGTATCTTCTTCTGTGCTTTGTCTGTCTGCATTGTCTCCTGTCTTTTATTGTTTTCTTGTTTCACTAAAATTTTCAATAATTTCAGGAGCAGAAATTTGGTTCGAGATCAAAACTTTACCTGCACCCCTAGCCAAGTCAGCACTCAATGAGCACATTGACCGTACACTGTTGATAGGAAGATAAGACGGCGTGGGAGAGGATCGCTGACCCTTAAGGATTGTTCCTCCACTTCCCCTCCTCTACCATCTTCCACTTCTTTCTCTTCCCGCTCCATTTCCTTCTTTCTCCACTTTCCGGCGACTCTTTTCTATTTTCCTTTGAATTGCCTTCTTTTCCTCCACCCTACCGTTTCATTTTCCATATTCTCCTTCCCGTATTTTCATCTTCCATAATACCTCCATTTCCTTTTTCACGTTCTATGCTCCGTATCATGCTCCCTTTTCTTTTCCAGATTCTTTTCCCCGCATTCTCCTTCTTTTTTCCGATTCTCATATCGACGATGATATCCTCCTCCTTTTCATTTTTAACGTTCTCATTCCGTAATCTCCACTTATTCCTTCTTAAAATTTTCCTTTCCAAAAGTTCCTCCTTTCCCTTCTACATTTTCTTTTCCATGCGTTCTCCTCCCCCTCTTCTTCCTAATCTCATTCTTCCATCTTCTTAATTTCCTCCTCCTTATTCTTATAATTATTCTCCTTTCTGTGTCCTAATACTGTCCATTATTTCTATATACCAGGGTGGCTCAAAAAAAAACGTACCACCGGGGAAAATGCGATATCTTCGCCGCCGATTGAACTTTTTCTGCGAAAATATCCCAATTTGTAGGAGAATGAATTTCCAACAATCCCTGAAAGTTTCATTTGAAACTTTTCATGTTTGCAAAAGTTACAGCTGTTCAAACTTAAAATTTCGTTTTTTCAAATATCCGCGGAAAATTTACGTCACTTGTAGATTTCCATGTCATATGATATCACTTTTCCCTACGACCTCAGCATTCGGTTTTGCAGTTTATTGTAAGGTATAATGAGAGTGTCCACTCTCTGCCTTAACACAAGCTCAAATTCTTTTTGTGAAGCTTAGTATGGCCTTGTTGGTCGGGTCCTGCGGCAACTGACCCCACATTAGCAGCAAGACTTGCTTCAGCTGGCCAATGTTCTCCAACTTGGGGTTAAATGTCTTGCAGCGTTCCAGCATAGCTCCCCAGACGTGATAATCAAGAGGGCTGAGGTCGAGTTTGTTAGTCATCTTTGCCAATGCATTTACTTCAGTTGATGTCAATAAGGTAGCGCCATCATAATCAACCTTGCCGTGCGAGCAAGCAGACGCACTGTCCTGCTGCATAATAAAACCAGATGTTAGAGCATACCTGGTCTTCAATGAGTCTGGGTAAGCGAGTTCAATGATGAGTTTGACATCTAACCTACTGAATGGGATTAATTGCAGTCTTTTCTTGCAGCCGCAACACACGCCGGCATATCTGATGCCGAAACCACGATTTGCTTTGCAAACTTGACCTTTCGATTACCAAGCGAATTTCGTGAAAATCGCGCTTTTTCCGTCAGATCAAGCGACCACTTCCTGCCTCTCTTCTGACATCTGATCTTCGTTACATAAACACGTTTGCAGATAGTCTTCAATGTGCTCAGGCTCCACTTTTCACTGGGTATTTTGCTATGATCACGCGATGTCTCAGTCTCTGTTCATGCAAAGTCCGAGTTCCCATTTTATCTTTTGCAGAAACTTTGCCCATGACGTTCATTGTTTGGGTTCACCAATTGAGACCTTAATCTATAAAATATCACCAAATACCAGCAGATTGCTTCATAAACAGCTTCTTTACAGCTCATAGTGAGGTCGTATGACATCATCATCAATGTGTGTGTGTTGTAATTTGCCAAACATCCTAATGAAATCACTTGTATTGGAGCATGATTCTCCGGATAATTGAAAAAACGAAATTTTAAGTTTGAACAGCTGTAACTTTTGCAAACATGAAAAGTTTCAAATGAAACTTTCAGGGATTGTTGTATATTCATTCCCCTTCAAATTGTGAAATTTTCGCAGAAAAACCCCAATCGGCTGCGAAGATATCGCATTTTCCCCGGTGGTACGTTTTTTTTTGAGCCACCCTGTATATAGGCTATTATTCTCTACTAACGCTATTACTATCCTCTTTCCCGTCCCATCCTCCTCTTCGTTATTCCCACTTCTCTCCTCCACCTCCTTCATCTTCTTTCCCCTTCTCCTCTACTCCATTCTTCTTCCAATTCCCCTCCTCCCCTCATCCTCTTACTTCCCTCCGTTTCTCCTAATTTACATCTATGGTCCATACGGATATCTATGCGAGAAAATGCGAGACAACAACCTTATTGTGACGTCAGAGTTGAGAGTTCGGTGGATCGATTCAGTAGTGAGCGACACATTTGTCGTCTAATTCAACTGTCATATAATTAAATTGTCATATAATAAATGTACATGTTCGCAACAAATGACTGTATCTGATCGGTCCTCGCAGTATTTGAAAAGCATCCAACGCAAGCTGAGAAAACTAAAGAGGCAAAAGGCCGTACTCATTCAAAAACAATCGGATTCAGACAGAGAACTGAAGATTTCTCAGGACGAGGTTTCGTCATTATCCCGTGACCTCGAAGTAGAGAAGCGCGTCAACAGTCGCCTGATGTAAGATTTAGTCATTTTATTAGAACTTCTTTTCATAATTGACTATTGCGTCATATTTATCCTTGCGATCATCATCATCGTGATCTTTTATTTTATGTCAATTGTTTGACACAATATTCGCCGATAGTGTCGCAGACAACTCATGCGGCTCAGACTTAATTCTGGTAGATGCTTGTTGCAGTTTAACGACGTTGTTTCATATCAAGTATGATTAGTAGCGCCCTCCTCCTTTCGCCAGTCGTGGGACTGGCACTGCCAAAGTGCGAGCATTGGCGGTGTTAATTCAGGTTCATTTAGACTTTATAATTATGCGAAGGCCAGCGGCGTAGCAATGGATAGTACAGACTACAGAGTACAGACTGTGCTGTGCACAGGGCCACCGGTTGCACAGGAGTCCAGTTGGTCAAAGTCGATCTTTTTACTTTCAGAATGCTCAAGAATGTAATCAAATCTACAGTGTAGATTATATAAATATAACGTTGTCATGGATTATGAAATTTTATAACTTTGTGTAATTTGAATTGACGATTGCATAATTACTTGGATATGTTCCCTCTGTCCCTCAGTTATGTCTACATGTAAGTCTTATTTAAGTGGTGGTGCTACTCGACAAGCCCACAAGGAACATGCAAAGAGGGTCGACAAAATGTCAAAACATTTAAACTTGTCTGAATATTTCAGTGTCTACCTGTAAAGGTGACCTTTACAGGTAAATAACAGGAGTAAACGTGTTGCGCGCTAACAAAATAACGCATTGTATTGCATCCCTTAGGCTCGCTTGATACTTTTGCAGCGATAAATTAAATGAATCGTATGGCGTAAAACAGTCTATGATGTCATAATGTCAGGACTAAAAATAGGCTACTTAAACAATGAAAGCATATAGGTAGCCTACGAGTCGTGCATCCGTAGGCCTATAATATATTTATACATGCATTTATACATTTTATTCAGTTGTTAATTAAACAAAATATACTTCGAAAGGCATAGCAAAATAAGCGATCCACCCTATTTTTGATCCTCTCGAGAAGACTAAAACTAATTAATTGGTCTGTGCATGGGCGGAGAATTAGGGGGACAGAGGGGCGGCTCCCTCAATGTTTGTAGTGGGTGACCGAATGTTTGTGGTGGGGGACCGAATGCTTGCAGTGGGGGAACCGTCCCCCAACCAACACAAACTCATATGCTCAAATCCCCCATTGAAAAGAAGTAAAGGCTTAAAATCAGCTATTTCTGCAGGGGAAAATGGTATAATTTTCACGAAATGTCGACCAAAAAATTAATGACCAAAAAAGGTCGTCAGAAAATTTGGTCGATGAAAATGCCGCCGCAGCCGTCCACCCAGAAACTTCGCGCCTCAGCGATCGTCCTTCTGCAGTGCGTTTGTTCCACCCCCTCCCCCAACCGCCAACTTCTGGATCATGATTGTCTCCGCCTAGGGGTCTGTGACTGTTCTTCATAATAGAGGCCCGGAATTAACTTCTGCTGCAGGGTTGCCTTGTTTATATACATATAATATGCATAGATAATTATATATATTTAAATTATATATATATATGTGGAAAGAGAGACAGGCAGAGACAGAGACAGACAGAGAGGGATGGAGGAAGCTGCTCGTGGAGACGCACCCGGACAAGGAGGCGCATATGGAGGAAGGGAGGGAGGTGGGAGGGAGGGAGGGAGGGAGGTGGGAGGCATGGAGGGAGGGAGGGAGGTGGGAGGCATGGAGGAAGGGAGGGAGGGAGATCACCATTCTTATCGAGATCAGTAATTTCTAACGTCAGCATTTTGGCAATGCATGCATGGATGCGAATAATTGATCTGCACTGTCCTCGGTCACTTGTCCAGACTCTGAGAGAATTGTTGTTACTCGCATTTTGCTTCAAATTTTAAGCGCGTATATGTGTAGCGCCTTTCCGACAGAAACTCATCAGAGCTGCTCCACAGTCTAGATACCTGACTACTCAAGACCACGATCGAATGGAATGGTCTTCGAACGCTTGAGAAACAAAGCATACTGCAATAATGTATGATTTTTACTCTGTTTTCGAAGAGAGATGGCACAGCAGCCAACTATATCGTACCACATCACCGTGGAGCCAGGAGCTGTCTCCTTCTCAGGCGGTGAAAACAACGGATTTTACTTCTACGACGGAGTTGGGTGGCAAGGCGTTCCTACCGGTCAGGGGGCCGCCGCCGGTCGTGGGGCCGCAGCAGGACAGGGTGCCGCTCCTGGTCGTGGGGCCGCTGCAGGACAGGGTGCCGCTCCTGGTCGTGGGGCCGCTGCAGGACAGGGTGCCGCTCCTGGTCGCGGGGCCGCAGCAGGACAGGGTGCCGCTCCTGGTCGTGGGGCCGCTGCAGGACAGGGTGCCGCTCCTGGTCGTGGGGCCGCTGCAGGACAGGGTGCCGCTCCTGGTCGTGGGGCCGCTGCAGGACAGGGTGCCGCTCCTGGTCGTGGGGCCGCTGCAGGACAGGGTGCCGCTCCTGGTCGTGGGGCCGCTGCAGGACAGGGTGCCGCTCCTGGTCGTGGGGCCCGACCTCTGTGGCGACAATAGGATATTTTAAGGTGAGAGGTTCTTTGATTAAATTGAATTTAATCACCATATTGACCTATCGCTGAATCACAGAACCCTTACTTATAATAAAATTATGTAGGCCTACGATGTCTAAGCTTATTGTACAATGTACATCAGGTCCTATGAAATTTTATTGATGTTTAACTGTAAATATCGATACGTACCGAAAGCATCTGCCCAAAACAAAGTTAAGATGGGGCAAAATTAGTTTTATCATCGCTGAATAACAGTATAATTCCAGTTATTTGCGCACACAATTTCTCTTTCACCAAGCGGCATAATACGGTTCCAGGTTGACGTGAAGGCAAATGGTTATAAGTGCCAAATTATGCTATCCCCACAGATGGACGGACGGACGGACGGATAGATAGATAAAAAGATAGATTAGATATATAGATAGACAGACAGACGGACGGACGGACACAAGGACGGACGGAAAAACAGACGGATAGACATACAAAGATAGATAATTTTCACAAACAAATAGCATTAAGTTCATTCTCAGCTTAATTTTGTCTACGAAACCCAAATTGAGCTGATCTGCTATAAGTTCTAGTGACAGTAGTGAGTATGATTTGGAAACATTACTTAATGTTTTTACTTGTTTGGAACCATGGAAGTGATGCACTTGAAGTGATAGCTTGAAGCTAATGATACACGCTGTTTATAGTCGATTGCTTCTAGAGCGTTTGCGCTGTAGCATAGACCTCCCCTCACCTGAAACGGTTACTATAATCTACGGACCTTGAACTAGTTCCATCACTCGCAATAACGTTCAGTGCTCTCGGTTGATAGTTGATTTTAAGACATTGGTGATTAATAAACGCACAATGATAATAATTATATACTAAGTTGAATTAAGCTAATTAATTAATTAGAGTCGTATGACAAATTTTGCTGCGATCCTCGCTACTGAGTTGCGTACTGGTGCAATTTTTTTGCAAGAGATATTCTTTAACTGTATACCGGTGATTGATGTATAGTAGGCCTATACGCACGTATCCTGTTGGCTTTTACTTGCAGGTTCTGGATGGTGGAGGTGACGCTTTTCCCAGAACAATTTCTTCCACTCAAACCTCGTCAAACTCGTTCCTCTTCTTCTCATATGTACAGTATAACTGATGCAACCGGTTCATCTATGCGAGCGTCGACTCGATCCTTGATGCACGCTGTCCCATCCTCACCACCTGTTGTAGCCTAATAAAAAAACATTGCATTATATACATGCATGTATATATATAATTATATGTATATATATATGTGTGGAATTGTTCTGAAACCAAAAATTTCTAGCGGTGCATTATTTTGACACGCATGTCTTTATAGGTCACATGATTTCTTCTAAAAGTTTTGCACACAGAATTATTAGTTATATGCCATTAGCTGATAATTAATTAATATTACACATCTATTGATACATACTGTGATAAGTAAAGTTTACGTCTTATGCCTGGCATTTAATCAAATAAATATGTGCCTGTGATGGTTTTTAATCATCTTATGATGTCTCACTCAGTTATGTATAAGGTCTACTAAGCATAATTATTTAAACATGTTATAATTAATTAGGCCTACTAACTTCTGTAGCGCCGATATCTAAAGAACAAGGCATCAACCGATAATGCTCCAAAAGTCAAGCATATACATACACACATACATATACAGGTCAAAGCTATCAAGTCAGATCTCTCCGATAGAGACTCGATCAGCCATGAATATAAGCAATCTGAAGCAGGTGAGTTTTACGTTGAGCGCTAAGGGCCTTAACACAAAGCGACAGGACAGCGAAGGAGTCGAACGCAATCATACAGGGTCATGAGAGTTTCAGAACCTCAGTCCAGCACCCGGAAAGGCTTTCTGATCCAAAACATTCCTACCTTATACCGATATATACGTGACCAAAGTTAGCACATAGGATAACCCAACGGTTCTTAGAATATAACCCTGCTGCATTGGCGGCGATCCCCTGGGGATGACGGGGACATACCCATAGGCGTACGGGAGATTTCAGCAGTGGGGTAGGGGGCAAAGATTTAACTTCTGCCAGAAAAATAAATCCTGAAATCTCGTGGAAAATATAACTTTTTTCCAGAAAAAAAGTTGGCAACCTTTTTTTAAGTCATTTCCCGGGTCTGCTTGCCCGACGAAAAACTGTTTTACCCCAAATTTGGGGGGCATATGCTCTCCCTGGACCCGCCTGGTACGCCTATGGACATGCCTCCTTCATACTTAGCAAACAAGGATTATGTAGGAGTAAATGTTCACCATCATGCAGTTTCAAACTGTCCCACAGTTGTCACACAAAATCACAACTCGGACCTGTTTAAAACAAAGATGCGACGGAAGGGAAAGACTTTATTTTTAGCCTTGTGTACTTTAGTTCGACAGAGTATATACAGCGCAATATAAACTATAATATCCATACATATAGATACGTAAGTGCGTGTATACACAGGCCTATATAATATACCTTGCATACATATACATACATGCATACATGCATAATGCATTCATACACACATACACGGACGTCTTATTATACACACACACATACAATGTCATACAAATATACATATATATGTAAATACATATATACAATGCATACATACATATTTACATACATGCATGCATACATGCATACATACATACACACATGAATAAATGCATAAATACATACATACATACATACATACATACATACATGTACATACATACATATATGCATACATGCATACATACATACATACATACATACATACATACATGTATACATATATATGAATATATACATGCATACATACGTGCATACACATATAAATACATACATACATACATACATACATACATACATACATACATACATACATACATACATACATACATACATACATACATACATACATACATACATACATACATACATACATACATACATACATACATACATACATACATACATACATACATACATACATTATTGAAATTGCTATTGTATTCTAACTCCGTCACTTCAAGCACGATGATTATCAGCGCCAGTCCAAAGCATGAAGAAAGCAGGAGGGCTGCGCTAACCGTCTTTCTTATTATACAATGTCGTTAAACAGCAACTAATCCGACATTTATCTAGCGCAAGCTCAAGAAAACACTCTCGGCAAAGTAAATGATCACACAGATCATTTTGAACATGAGAGCATGTAAACGAAACATTAAAACGAATTAAAACTAAAAATGCCTACAAAGTAAATAATTATTTACATCGCCCTTGCAACATCGGATCGGCCGCCTTAGTGAACACTTTCGAATCAAGGCTTGAATCTTAGTGTTTGCTAGGGCTTATCCCGCAGTTAGCCTTTTGTGATATATATATATATATATATATATATAGATATATAGAGGGGTATAGCTGCGTTACGGTGCCATATAAATTGTCGTTATATTGTAGATAATTTATATGGCGCTATAACACTGCCATATCGCTTGTTAATGGAAGTCTATTCAAATATTAGGTCTACTACATGAGAATGCACGGTGGACCCATGACAATGTACATGTAGGTTATGAGAGCGTGGGGCCAACAAGTACCCAAGAGCCGCCGAGCGCAAGGATCGACGACTTGGCTGGCTGGAGACTGGAAATCAGAGCTTCCTATTGCACTCTGCATGGTCCGCATCGACTATTGATGTCCGTTCCATGATCATGATCTTGAGTGCGATCCTCTCCGTAGCCGAGAGCCAGCGCAAAGTGTCTCGCACAGGTCTGTAGATTGAGATAATATAATTTATGTGAGAATTTTTGTTAGTTAACGATGATTCAGGTGTCGCAGCTGTTTGTTTGTATGTTCACTTGTTAAAGCGCCCCGGCCGTCAAGTTCACTACTCAGAGGCGCTCCCGACTACACCGCGGACACAGCATCGGAGTTTCACGCCAAAGCGCTGAGCAGTTGCGAGTAAAGAACTTGCCCAAGGTCCCTACGCGGCGACTTGAGGTGGATTCGAACCCTGCAACCTGCAAGGCAACAAACATAACCACTTATCGCATACATGCATAGACACTACTGTACTACCGCGCCCCACAGAACAGACTGAAGCTGTCGCATCCGGAACTTTGGCAGGCTACTGAGGCCAGCAACGACGCCGCTATACAGCATAGTCCAGGGGCGTCTGCACAAAGGTGTGAAGATAAACGATAAATTATTCGCCGTATTTATAACTCTAATCTGGGCGCCGTTGACAAAAGCATGACCTGCCGAGGGAATTAGCATGCTGCTTCATACATGTATAGACAGACAGGTCCTCAGCCAGAAGCACTCCCTGCAGGTCCCTGACAACGCGTTGGACATTCCAGTTAGGAGTTGCCACTTTAATCGCCTCCGTATCAATCCTTGAGCGAGCCTTTCCGTTCCCAGCCATATGAACCCAGTTTTCCGTGTTCAGCCTCAACCGGCTGGAAGACATCTAGGTCTGCAACTCCGCAATTATTGAGTAGATTTTTGACACACATGTGGGTCAGTGCGCCGGATGGATGGCACGTTATAATACAGTTGGGTGTCAACAGCCTAATTAATTATTTATGTAACCCGGGCTCCAAGGGCATACATGAACTTAGTCAAATCGACTATGTAAACATGTAGCACGTACTGTGACAGTAGTGGCCCAAGGACTGACCCTATGATGAAGTTGCAGAGTCAAAGGACACCAGCATTTCCGGTCCACAGATGAAAGAATGGATCTAGCGAAGGGTCTGTCCGACAATATAGCACATCGAAAGCAACCAACCCTCACATGCATGCACAGTGCGCGCGCGCGCGCGCACACACACACACAAACACACAAACACACAAACACGCATACACACGCGCGCACGCAGGCACGCACACGCACGCACGCGCACACGCGAACACACGCGCACACACAAAAACGCACACGCACACGTACGCACACACACACACACACACACGCACACGCACACACAAACACACACACACACACACACTATTTCAATATGATGTAATGCCGTGCACCTAATAGTATAATTTGAATATCAGTGCTGCTTACAGATCGATATATTAATTTCTCGCAGGGATGTGATTGACCTATTTACGATTTTAACCGATTATTGATTGATTGACAGACAGGCAGACACACACACACACGCGCGCACACACAAACAAACACACACACAAACAAACACACAGACACACAAACACGCATACACACGCGCGTCCGTCCATCCGTCCGTCCATACATCCATCCATCCATCCATCCATACACTGTCTATGCGGATAGACAGATAGATAGACAGAGGGACGGATGGACAGATAGATAGATAGATAGATAGATAGATAGATAGATAGATAGATAGATAGATAGACAGACAGACAGACAGACAGACAGACAGACAGACAGACAGACAGACAGACAGACAGACAGACAGACAGACAGACAGACAGACAGACAGACAGACAGACAGACAGACAGACAGATAGATAGATAGATAGATAGATAGATAGATAGATAGATAGATAGATAGATAGATGATAGATAGATAGACAGACAGACAGATAGATAGACAGACAAACAGACAGACGAACAGACAGACAGACAGATATTATCTTTACCTGACTTATGACCCGCCAAAAAATAATCGTAATCGCAAGAGTCCAGACTTGAGCATTGGAATGGATGTAATTCATGTAAATGAGCTTTTGGTTGACGTATACATGTCTCAGTAATCACCTTATCATCGAAATGTCTTCGTTCTCGCCAAACTTGTAAGCAAAGCAGAATGGAATTACTTCGAGGCTCAGACGGAGTCCGAGATAATTATCGGCTCCGAGACCGAGGCACTATAGGTCCCAAGACAGTTCATGAATCAAGACTCCGGTTTTCCTATTTGTTCCACAGGGCAAGACACATTTCGCAATAAAACAATTACTTGTAAGCCTCTGATGATACAGATTCCCTGCAGCTGGCCGACTTGCTTATACACTATAGTCTATTAGCTTCATAGGGCTTCGTAGATATAGGCTATTAGCAAATAATTATGGCTATTAGCTTTCTAAACTATTCGCCTTACCGAAACACGACAATCTTATTGCGCAGACAACTCAGAACTGACAGTCTGCACGAGAAGTACGAACAGCACATGGATAATCTATAGTATCGGAGACCGACGCGTCGGTTAGGGTATGAATTATTGGCGTCATGAGGATCATTTGGGACTCAGGTTAGGCGTCGTGAGGGTCGGTTAGGATTAGGGATAGGGTTTGTGTCGTCATTCGGTCCCGATACTATAGTTTTGCTAAGACTATTGCCAGTTTCCAAAAAGTTAAGACAGTGACATGGAGACCAAAAACCAAGACCGTGCATGGAAATAAGTTTTGAGACCGAGACCGAGACATCAAAGAGCTGTCTCGAGACGACCCGAGACCAAGACACTGTCTCGGGACCATAAAAACTCTGGTTCCCACTGTTTAAAGGATATTCGTTGGAACCCTATTGTGAATCCATTGGGAACCTACATGTATGTCAAGCATTTTGGAAGCCTATTTGGAATCTTCAGACTTGCTATAATAGACCATCATAAAATAATGGTCTTCCGCGCGACTATGTATAAGAAACAATGACTTATGACGTAATCTTATTTACTTAATTAGTTAGACTTCGTAAAGCAGCAAAGGCTCAACCGAGCAATATCTAAGCCAGGGTTATTACGTTGATATATAATCATAATTATATTATTTGTTAAAATTCAATATCTAAGCCAGGGTTATTACGTTGTTATATAATCATATATTATTTGTTAAAATTCAATATCACAGAGACCTATTACAATATAGATCCTCGTCGACATGGGAAGGAAGGGGAAGAAGGTCAAAGCTATGCAAGGAACGAAAGGAAATCCGCTTTTCCTATCCGACACCTTGTTGCTCAAGGGGTGAGCTATATTCTTCACAGATATAATATAAAATTATATATCATATATAGGCCTACATGTATCATAAATATATAATACTTTTTCAGGCGTAACTAGCGGGGACGGAATGACGACACTAACCCTATATCTGACCATAGTCGACCCTCACGACGCCTAATCTTGACTAACCGACCCTCACGACGCATAACCTGAACCTAACCGAAAAGTTGGGTCCCGAAACTAGAGTTATGCACTTTTCCAGGGTCGTGCGATAGCTCTGACTTCAGAATTCAGTACTGTGGTTCACTTTTATAGTTTATTGATCAATCAATTAATAAATCAATCAGCCAATCAGTAAATCAATCAATCAATCAACCAATCAATCAATCATTCGTCCTATTTTATCGATTCAGTAGTCCAGTATTAGTACAGAAAATTTAGCAGTACAAGAATGGTCAGTTAAGTAAAAATGATAAATGCGCTGTAGTGCTGCTGAAAAATACATGTAATAGCAGTTGCTGGTAACTTTCTGCTATATAGGCCTGCCGCCTATAGTATTTAAAGAGTGCCCTCTGTTTTAAACATAGAGAATAAGCTCGTGGACAAGCTGCTGCCATGCGTTTGGCTTTCGAGTGGCACTTTAGAAGCTTGGGGGATTACGGTTAGATATGTGTCGGGTTTTGCATCTGTTTCTGGCTTCTGACCAAGGATTTTGAGCTCAACTTCTGCTGCTGATGCATTTGATAATAATATTATATCGTTATTAGTGAATCAACTTTGAATTGTTTCTATCTGGAATTAGGTCACTTCAAAGCTGCGTTTATTACATCTGACCAATCAAACTTCGTTTCATAAATATCTCAAATCTTTTTCTTTTGCCGTGGCTGGGCTGGAAGAGCTCCTGAGTAGATTTCTATAATAAGTTCATGGAATGAATGAATGAATGTACGATTGCATTAATTAATTTAATTGAATCATTGTGTTGCTTTTGAGTAGGGTTTCTAAATAAGTCCATTGAATGAATGAATGAATGAATGAGTGAATGAATGAATGAATGAATGAGTGAATGAATGAGTGAATGAATGAATGAATGAGTGAATCAATGAATGAATGAATGAGTGAATGAATGAATGAATGTACGATTGAATTAATGAATTGAATTGAACCATTGTGTTGCTTTTGAGTAGGGTTTCTATGTAAGTCCATGAATGAATGAATGAATGAATGAATGAATGAATGAATGAATGAATGAATGAATGAATGAATGAATGAATGAATGTACGATTGAATTAATAAATTGAATTGAATCATTGTGTTGCTTTTGAGTAGGGTTTCTATATAAGTCCATTGAATGAATGAATGAATGAATGAATGAATTCAATTATTTTGTTGCTCTATGTTAGAGATGGCTGTAAAGTGATGGCTGCCAATGGCTCAGTTGACGCCAACCTCCGAGACTCGACTGGTGTTGACACGACTTTGGTGAACTGCACCAACATTGAGGTCAACATAAATGAAGGTGGAATCGTTGGAGGCATTTATCACAACACCGACTTCGCTGCCGATAGAAAGACTTCTTCGGAGGTTGGAGATGAGACGATGGCAGCTGGCTTCGTCTCAACTGACACCGGTGTGGAAGCGATGGCTCCTGGCTCGGAAAATGATGCCAGCTGTAAGATGGTGGCTCTTGGCTCGGAGAATGACGCCCTGTGTGAGATGGTGGCTGCTGGCTCGGAAATTGATTCCAGCGTGGATATGGTGGCGGCTGCTGGCTCCTCCTCAACTGACGCCAGCTGTGATAACATGATGGTCGCTGGCTCAGAGACTCAAGCCAGCGGGAAGGGAGTGGCAGTTGGCTCTGCCGCAACCGACGATCCCAGCCGTCACCCAAACCTGTCTGACCGTAAGCCAGGTCTTCGTCTAAACCTCAACAACATTGAGGTAAATATAGAGAGCGGTGTAAACGTGCACATTGGGGGCGTTTTCTACAACAGCACCTTCTGCGCCGGTGGGTCTTCCTCGGGGTCTAACGTGGTGATGCCTTCTGGATCCGCCTCAAACCACGCTAATCTGGAGAGGATGGTTACTCGTCCCGAAGTTGCCGCGCTCAACCGGCTTCTTGACGTGTGGAACTCGGGTAGCCATCTCAGCCAAAGCAACATTAAGGTGAATGTGCACAGTGGTGCAATGGTGAACATAGGTTGTGTGTACTACAACACCAACTTCGTGGCAGAGGGCAAGCCATCGCGGCCCGCGGTCGCCAGCGGATCGAAGGATCGCCATCAGGGCGCCTTGCAGCGCTCATCTGACTCGGCTGCTGCTCCTACTCGACAGTTGGAGAATGGAGCAAGCGCTCCAGGACCATCCGCCAAGAAATAGAACTCTTAGATAGTCAACAGAGTTCGCTGAAAGGTCGCGAACTTACAGAGTTAACTGGAGTCATTAAGGACAATATCGATTATCATTTAAACCCCACCTAGATTACAGTTAAACTCCCCTTAAATGATGTTTTGCCTGCAAAAGGGATAAACCCCATTGATTGATATTTTGATTTGCTAAAGACGCAGTGAACTTATATAGCTCCATTCTAATTCATAAATTCTGTTATAATAAGACTTAGTGCTTTGCCGAAGGTTCAAAAGGTCAAAAGGTCACCGATTGAACTCGCCTGTATATGTTTTGCTGAAGGTATTGGAAAGCTGATAATAAACACGAATAAAGAAGCTTTAGACCTAAAGAATGTACATATTGAAAATGAAATTTATACGTTTCCGGAATATGTTTATTAAATTATTTGCTTCATTGTTCTGTGGCAGGCCTGGGAGCACTCCTGATTCAAGGGGCGCTATATAAAGTTCGTCCAATGAATGAATGAATGAACTAATGAATGAATGAATGAATGAATAAGTGAATGAACGAACGAACGAATGAATGAATGAATTGATGAATGAAAGAATGAATGAACGAGTGAGTGAATGAATGAATGAATGAGCGAACGATTGTATGAATGAACGAATGAATGAATGAATGAACGAGTGAATGAGTGAATGAATGAATGAACGAGCGAATGAGTGAATGAATGAATGAACGAACGAACGAACGAAAGAATGAATGAATGAATGAATGAATGAACACGAGTTGTCATTATTTATAGGTTGACAAGTATACGCAGACGTTAATTCAAAGTTTTCAATACAGTCAAATGTCCGGCGAATATCCTCTTCTGCAATTTATGTATATGCATGTAGGCCTGTGAAAGATTGTATGTATTATGTGAATTTATGTACCTATGCATATGTGACATGTCAAAGCGCCTCTTACGAATCTCACTATTCAAGAAAAACCAGGAGCACCATGCAAGCCACCAACGTACACAATAGTAGCTATTAATGAATAGCGAGCATGTGTGATAATCTCCTTAATTGAAGATGTAGTGTTATGTAAATAGTACAGCCGACTATACTTAGGCTACAGACGTCGGTGTAGTCCTATTCTACAATCAGACACAAAATAAGATGTTGTCTGACCACATTAGCCACAGCTGTTACCTGACGAGATAGCCTCCTCCGAGAACTCAAACAACGCTTTCTAGATTTCTAATGGCCTAAGATCTAAGCGATCGTATGGATAATAACAATAATAATATTATTATTATTTATTTAAACAATCCGGTTGACAGACTGCAACCGGTTACAGCGCACAGTTATGCAATTGAAACAATAATAATTATTCACAAGAACACAAATCACAAATACTAACTATACTAACAGAACAGACAGCCTGCAATACACGGCGCTACAAACAACCTACAAAGCACGTCTATCCTACGGGCCTCAAACTCCTTGGCAGTGTATTAAAATTGTTGTTCAATCCACTACCGGGCCTCCAATATGCATGTGCATAGAATAATGGAAAGCGTTTCTAAGAGTAAGAAAAGGGCAAAAATTAATATTCAGATAATGACAAATAGGCCAACAGAAAAATAAATGCATAAATATTCCTATTTCATACACATACATGCATAATACATAATAATACTTACATACATACATACATACATACATACATACATACATACATACATACATACATACATACATACATACATACATACATACATACATACATACATACATACATACATACATACATACATACATACATACATACATACATACATACATACATACATACATACATACATACATACATACATACATACATACATTCGTACATACATACATACATACATACATACATACATACATACATACATACATACATACATACATACATACATACATACATACATACACACATACACACATGAATATTTACATAAAATTAATGCCCTACATACATGTCCTATTTGCATAAACTTAGACACACACACATGCATAAATTCACAAGTGCATGCATTTAAATTGCATAAATATACATAGTCATATTGGCCTATTATACTCAGTAATATAATTTAAAAAATCATTCCCTAGACGATGGCTGTTACAAAAACATTTCTTCTAACAGCGGAAGTGCAATGACAACGAATAATTATTGGAATAATTATTGTGGAATTGTTCAGTTGTGCTGAACGAGATGCCATCTATTGTTGACGCGTGGGAGGCTGGCAGGGCTGCTGAGGATGGTCTAGCATCATCGGTGAAGATTCATCATTGCGAAGGTTGTTGGCTACTGGTTCGTCACTTCCGGCTGACTTTGGAAGTTTAACGGGTGCAGTGGAACCGACGTTTAATTCTAAATCTGGTTCTACAGAAGAGAAATGAAAACAGCACAAATACAACAATAATAATTATTATTATAACATTAATAATTTGCGAAGACTAACAATTCCAGAACATTGCTCCCCTAATTTTTATAAAGGGATCATTGATACCTAGGGTAAAAAATAATAATAATGAGTATTGATGACGACAATTTCTATGGCGTCGCTACAAGCAAGAACGCCGTTGTCGTCATCGTCGTCGTCATCATTGTCGTCGTCGTCATCGTCATAGTCACCGTCACCGTCATCGTCATCGTCAACGCTGTCGTCATCGCCATCTTCATCGTCATAGTCAGCGTCATCATCATCATCATCCCCGTCGTCGTCATCGTCGTCGTCATCGTCATTGCCATCTTCTTATTTCTCCTCCTCCTCCTCTTTTTCTTCTTCTTCTTCTTCTTCTTCTTCTTCTTCTTCCGCTTTGTCTTTTTTCTGATAGGTAGAAGAATAAGAGGAAGAAGAAGAAGGAAGTTCCTATTATTACTATTATTACTATTAAGCAGTTTCTAAATAGGCCATAGAAGGCAGACAGACCCTTTTTCTCCGTTTTCTTTCGTGTCCTTCGATGAAGCGTTTCCATTGCAATGGCCAACAGAGCACCGTATACAAGAGAAACGCCAGCGAAGATCTGATACATGCTTTGTGGTCCGATCGTTTCGTAGAGATGACCAGCTATCGCTGTCCCTATCGCGATGCCTACAAATAAACTGGAGACATTAAAGAAATTCAATGCTCCTTAATCAGTATGAGAAGAATTGTGTAGAAAAGAATAACTAAGGGGGAGTGTAGGACGTTGACTCACGTGGAGTTTATGTGTGAAAAGAAGACTACACTATTGGGTGATAGGAAAGACATTGGGTTGAACCCTCAACCTCCAGGCAATTATCACCTCCCCCCCAAAGCTCCTAATGCCACACGAAGCTCACACTCCACTAGTGTAGTCTAGTGTAGTCTAGTGTAGTCTAGTCTAGTGTAGTCTTGCATAGCCTAGTGTAGTCTAGTGTGGTCTAGTAGGGTGATTCAGAAAAAAATTATTTTTGAAATTTAATGAGCATAGTTGCTAATTTTGTTCCTTTTGGGTACAGATTAAATTATGTACAAGCAATTTCGAAATCAAATGCATTTTAGGTTATGCTCAATGAGCACAAAGTTTACATATAGTTGTATTCAAAGTTACAAATTGAGATAATGGCCATGTGATATAGCACACACTAAATAAAGTTGAATGATACAAATAATTGAGTTTTTAGTAACTCAAAGTGGAGATAAGAACTCAGATATTCATTTACTATTACAAATTAGCTTAGAAAAGTCCACAATTCAATAGGAATCCTATGCTGCCTGATCGACTTGTAGCCTTGTACAACTACAAGTCATTCACTCACATGCCACCGGACCAGCAGCTCTCGCGTTTACACATGTAGATCTTGAAAATACATGAAATTCAGTGGAAATTCTTCTCTCAGAGTCTGTCTGTCAATTTAAATTGATTTCTGATACTACAAGTCCTGAAACAATAGGTGACTTTTGTCCTTCATGCAACCAGATGCACCTTTTTGCCTGAAATGACAAACTCAATCACCAGCTGTCTCTTCTTGAATCAGTAGGCACAATTCCGTCACATTCTTCTCTTGCTGACAATTGATGGCATGCGATGATCAGTTGAAAATGATATAGAGCTTTCGTCTGCATTTTAACAATTTACTTAAATTGCAGTGGTAACTGATAAGATAGTGAACTTCCTGTCTGACAAGTTTATGTGATCCAATACAGATCCTGCTTTGAAGAATGAATGGTTTATCGCTGCTGTATCTTCCTGTATCTGCTAAAAAAAACTGCCTATACTTATCAATTTTGATAACTTGCCCACCTTACTTAATGCATTATCAAAAACGAGATGTACTTTCAACAAATACTTCTCACTTTTTTGTGACTCAGAGTCGTTGCTTCTGTTATCTGTATCTCTAAACTCTTTCCTATGACATTTTATAGACTGAACTGCTTTATGGATTCGTGCCTTATTCCAAATTCAGATTGACTTGATTTTCAAGCTCTTTTGCACAGCCTTCTTAAAAAATTGCAATGATGAAAAAGTAGAAAGGTCTGTAGTGTGTGTGGCCTCTTGTAGGCAATACATTAATATAGGAAGGGTAACTTCTGGTTTTCCAATCAACCAAAGTTCTGTTTTCAACCTTGTTGCAGTAGTGAAAAAGACTCTTCCACTTAAAATTCAGAAAAATGGCATTTTCACAAAAAACACTCATGGAATGAAAATTTTAAAAACTTTAATTTAAGAATAGTGTATAAAATGCATTTAGCTATCTTTCTCTCACTGCCAAGAACAATGCATAGACAGCTAAACATATGCAGTTGCACTTTTCATAGACATATGGAAACATATTCCTGCTTTATAACAATGATGTTGCAGCTCAGAATGTATATACAAATTCAGCAGGTTTCTTTATAATAATCAACAAAGCAAGACTTGATTGTTTATGTATGGCCTTTGACTATGTACATAATTCTTACTTTCAGGATTGTAGCTTTATCTAATAAGAATTGCTGTATTCCAGGTCTCGTCAATGGCCGGTGCATTGCTTTCTTCATGTATGTCCCATGTAATATTTCAGGAGCATTGAGCACCCAGTAAACATTAATATATTACATTGAAATTTGGTTGCAGTGTTGAATAAGATCAAAGGAACAAAATTATCTACTATGTCAGCCAAAAATAACAAATAATTTTTTCCCCATTGTGACGTGAATCACCCTAGTGGTCTAGTGTAGTCTAGTCTAGTGTAGTCTTGTATAGTCTAGTGTAGTCCAGTGTAGTCTAGTGTTGTCTAGTGTAGTCTAGTGTAGTCTAGTGTAGTAAGTGTAATCTAGTGTAGTCTAGTGTAGTCTAGTGTATACATAGTCTAGTACTCTAGTGTAATCTCCGCAATAGTAAATTATTTGTCATGAATAATGATGTACAGTGTCGCCTACTCTAATATAATGGTACGTAATTTAGTATTATGTAGTTAACGCGTTGTAATGTAACATATATGCGTACATGTATGTAACAGTACTCGGCTTTCATAGAGCGCGTTGAAGGCCTCTCCAAAACGCTGTGTATACGTCGACTGTATAAAAGGTTACATTACATTCGTAAACACACATGTAAACACATACGTAAACACATACATAATTATTATACATAGCCTACGTACGTACATGCACAAAGTCATGCTTATCTAGTACTTTGCTTTGTGTAGTGTCGTAGACCGCAGTCTGGTCTATAGCCAACGGCACAGCACATTATTTCATACAAAATTATATCTTACAGCGAACAACAGAGAATATAACTGCACTCCGGAATAGTTGAATGAATGAATGAACAAACGAACGAATGAATGAATGAATGCATGTATGAGTGAACGACTAAATGAATGAATGAATGAACGAATGAATGTATGAATGAACGAATGAATAAATGAATGAATGAATGAATGAATGAATGAACGACTGAATGAATGAATCACTAAATGAGTGAGTGAGTGAATGAATGAGTGAGTGAGTGAATGAATGAACGAATTAATGAATAAATGAATAAATGAATGAAGAACGACTGAATGAATGAATCACTGAATGAATGAGTGAGTGAATGAATGAATGAACGACTGAATGAATGAATAAATTAATGAATGAATGAATGAACGAATGAACAAATGAACGAACGAATTAACGACAGAATGAATGAATGAATGAACGAATGAACAAATGAACGAACGAATTAACGACAGAATGAATGAATGAATGAATGAACGACAGAATGAATGAATGAATGAACGAGTGAATCGATTAATATAATTAATTAATTATGTGATGGAATAATGCTAACCGACACTCCAATGCAATGCGCCGATGATTCCCTGCACCGTGCCATGCATTCCAGCTGGTGCCAAAGCGTTGACGCAAAGCGATGCGGCTGGAAACAGAAGACCATTGCAGAGGCTCTGCGTCATTTCCGTTGCAACGGCCAACCAAGGGTTGATGATGAACGAATTGACGAGCAGGCGAATGCCGTAGACCGCGAAGACGAGGTAGAGACAGTATCTGTAGCCGACGAACTCGATGATACGACCGGAAGAGAAGAGCAGAGCGATCTCAGATATGCAGCAGACAACGATGTTCAGACCTAGTAGAAGCTGGTTCGCTCCCAAGGTCTTCAGGTACCAGAAGAAGAAGGCGTTGTGCTGACCGAGGATCACGCCTGCGATGAGAACGGTGATGAAGACGATGACGATGATGGGGTCGGAGAGGAGGAGGACGATGTTTTGGGACATGCTGCTGCTGGGATGGGAAGGTCCTTGGTCTGGAGGTGGAACAGGTTCGAGGGTCGCTGGGTTCCCGAGGTCTCCTGATATGGTTGACTTAAGCGGGACTGATTCCTCCGGGTCTTTCGGAGATTCAAAGTGGGCGGTGTCTCTCAACTGTGTTCCATTCGAAGATTTATGATTAGCAAATTCTTCTAACTCTTTGGAGTTCTGAGGCATAACCAATGTACCCGAGTCTCCGAGAGATTTGGTAGCGACGAATATGTCTAATTCACATTGAGGTATGAGAGCAAAGGACCCCCGAATGTCTCCGTTATGCTGAGATTCGTTAGTGGTCGATCCAAACACGTTGAATCCGTTTGCAGACGGGAAAGACGTCACCCCTACCTGGCCGAGGTGAGACCCAAGAGTGACCAGGCTGGACGACTTTCCGTTTGACAGACCTGGAAAAAGTTGGTAAACCGGCAACGGGGCATCCGAACTGGACACGGTAAGAGGTACTGGCAACTTCGGGCTCTTCACTGCCGGAATGCGATACGCAAGCACGGCCGTGACCAACATTAGGACAACACAGACAATGAATGGATACATGTAGACGTTCTTCACCCCAGCCTTCGCAAGGGCGTCCATGGCAAGGCCGGATAGGAGGGCGAATATCCCCAGGGAGACGGTGCCCCACAGTCTCACCTGTCCGAAGTCTTTGCCGTTTCCCGCCAGCATTGCGTAGACTAAACTATCGGCAATGGAGAAGATCGGGCAGAGGAAGAATAGCGTTACGAAGAAGGAGATAAAACAAACGACGAACGTTGTTCCGTATTGTCCTTCCTCTCCACCATCGGACCCTTTCCTCTCGGAAGATGCATTTCCGTACGGATCGAATCCCTCGCATCGAAGAGTGCACGACGAGTACGTCCAGTCTGTCGAGTAGCATGTTCTGGAGTCGCCGGTGAGGTTCGCTGGTAGATCAGCGATCCAAACGGAAGTGCAGTCCTTGGCCTCGAAGACCGACGTCGAGTTGGAATCGACGAAGGTCAGATTCGTGAAGTTGCCGCAGTTTCCGAAGAGATTTGCGATCGATGAATCCGATACGGTTGTTGTAACTCCAGGAACTTCTGACGATTCAGTTCTTGAGGATGAGGTACCTAGGGCGGCAGCTGGATCACCCTCAAAAGTCCTCCGGGTCGTTACTTCAGTCGATTGCATATCCTTCCGTAAAGAAACTGACCCACCCATCACCCGCTCCGACGTCAGCGTACTTTGGCCACCAGACTGTGACGTCGCATCCACCATCGAACAACACTGAACGCTGCAGCTGTCCGTGACCCCCACCCACACCCCACTTCCAGTCTGATTCCACTTTGAACCGTTCCACCCGCCGTAATTTTCAGGGTCCTGCCCTATAACACAGATCGCCATTCTGCCTTCGCTGCAGGATAATGTTGCCGTGAAGTCATGCGTGACATTTGATGCGGAGTTCTGGTTGACTGGCGGTGTGAAGTAGAGACAGACGTGCGCTGCTGCAGTCAACACACAACAGATGCTCATCAGAAGAGCGTGCTTGTTGAAGGCGTCGGCTAAACCTCCGAACAGCGCTCTGGAAACTCCGCTTCCGGCTATAACGACCGTCAAAATGATTGCTGTCTCGCTTGGAGTCAGTCCAAGTTCCTTCATGTAGACTGGGACGTAAGGGTGAAGAACAGCGATCGCTGAAATCATACAAAATTATTTCAATTAACATAAAAAAATTATTTCTTTATTTCTTGCGTTTGTTGCAGCGTCCATTCAAGTTGATCTACACAGAGGCACTCCTGACTACAGTGCAGACAGTAAATCCGAGTTTCACGCCGAAGCGCACGAGCAATTACAAGTGGTCAGGGTTTGCTCAGGGTCCTAAACGCAGCGCAGAGCTGTTTTTAAGGAATTTTTAGAACTGAACATTGAACAACCCCTTCTTTTCCTTCCCATTCTCCATGGTAAATTACTTCCAATCGGACAACAGTTTTAACTGGACCGAAGTGCTTCTACAACTGCACAAATTCATTTAGAACTGCACATTTTGTGTACAACTGCACATTAAAAAAGCCCTGACGCAGCGGCTTGAGGTGGATTCGAGCCTGGAACCCTCCGGCTCTAAGGCACCGTATAACCAATTGAAGTTAATTCGTTCAAGACCTGTTATACCAAGATCGGTTGCGGTATAACTGACATGCATGGCGACTATTTTTGGTATCATTGCAAACACAACGGTGTGTATAATAGTAGCTATGTCAATGTCAGATCATAAAACACAAAATCAACTCGTTAGCATTGTGATAACGCTACACTCTGATTGCCTCATATGATTGAACTGGCTTTCCATGACATCGCTTTTTGATGCTGTATTATAACACAGAAATCCCTAGATAGCGACCAAATGCGGCTAAAGAAAACAAAGGTAATCGTAATCGTAATTTCCAAACTTTTAAAGCGCTACTCGAAAGCCAAGCGCGGGGCACCACCTTATTCACGAGCGCTGCGTTGAGTCAAAAGAGTTGTCCGTTAGAGAAGTCCAAAGTGGGTCCGAGTCCGGTTGCCATAGGATCAGAGGGAACGGAACAGCTACTAAAGCGATCTTGGCTATGGTCAATTCAAACTACTACTAATGAAAATTATATGTCACTAACCTGCAAACATAAGGAAGTAGGTTGCCTTGATGGGCAACATCGTGCGGTTGACGGTTGTCCCGCAACCGTTGCCTGGACAACATCCGGTTCTTCGGCGAGACATAGCAACCTGGAGTAGCAACAGTTGCTATAGGAGACAAGGCAACAGTTGCTATAGGAGACAAGGCAACAGTTGCTATAGGAGACAAGGCAACAGTTGCTATAGGAGACAAGGCAACAGTTGCTATAGGAGACAAGGCAACAGTTGCTATAGGAGACAAGGCGGCATCTGGAAAGAGAATGACTCCAGGTGTGGACACGAATGAAGGTCTACGCTCGCGACTAAAACGACCTCTCTACGTCAATTAATAGGCTTTACTAATCCAGCAAATAGGCCTACGTCTCTATCCGTTATTTGGTAAGCGTTACTAAACCAGTCGCAGGCATATCTCTCTCTCTCTCTCCGTCCTTTCGTAAAAAGCTTAGCTCGACTAATTCCGCAGTGTCGACATGAATTCTGATCTTTGTAGCGTTAATAACAGCTGATTAGGTACGCGGAAGACAGAGGAGGCGGCGGTTTGATCTGGTTTCGATTGTAATCTCATATCATTGAAGCAGTCACTGTCCGTCCGTCCGTCCGTTCGTCCGTCCGTACGTCCGTCCGTCCGTTCGTCCGTCCGTCCGTCCGTCCGTCCGTCCCTCCGTCCGTCCGTCCGTCCGTACGTCCGTTCGTCCGTCCGTCCGTCCGTCCGTTCGTCTGTCCGTCCGTCCGTCCGTACGTCCGTTCGTTCGTCCGTTCGTTCGTCCGTCCGTCCGTCCGTCCGTTCGTCCGTCCGTACGTCCGTCCGTCCGTTCGTCCGTCCGTCCGTCCGTCCGTCCGTCCCTCCGTCCGTCCGTCCGTCCGTACGTCCGTTCGTCCGTCCGTCCGTCCGTTCGTCTGTCCGTCCGTCCGTCCGTCCGTCCGTACGTCCGTTCGTTCGTCCGTTCGTTCGTCCGTCCGTCCGTCCGTCCGTCCGTCAGTTTATATAGATTTGCAGCATGAGTATCAAAAATGGTGCAATAACGACTATAAGTACATGCATCTGTCTGTCTGTCTGCCTGTCCTTCTGTCTGTCTGTCTGTCTGTGTGTTTGTCTGTATGTCTGTCTGTCTGTTTATCTGTTCCTACTTTTGCAGCATGAGTATAAAAAATGGTGCAATAAGGTCTATGTGACCTTGCCTGCCTTTCTGTCTGTCTGTTTGTCTGTATGTATGTTTGCCTATTTATTTGTATGTCTAATCTTCCTGTCTGCCTAACTCTCCATCTGGTTTTGGCCGTCTGTTTGTATGTCTGTGTATGTCTGTGTATGTCTGTCCTCTGTCTGTATGTTTGCCTGTATCTGTCTGTGCCTCCCCTCTCTCTGTCTCTGTCGTTGTCTGTATTCGTGTACCTACATGTATATGATTGTATATACGCTTCTATTGTATATGTCGTAATCTGTTAACTACACTGTATCTATTTGTGTTTTTCAGTTCGGCGTGTCAAGAACTGGTCTACCACAGTCATACACGCACACGTCCGCGCGCTTAGAAATTCCTAAGTGCACAAGGTCTAAGGCTCTAAGCAACACCCACTTCTCAATAACCACTATAATTAGGCAAACCGGCAAGTGCACAACCTGCGATTTCTGCCTTACAGGTCCACGTGCATTTGGAATCCTATTTATAGAAACTGAAGATGACGATGATGACGATCATGGGCGGAGTTTGGTTTCCGTTTTGGGGGGAAAGGGGGGCTAAAAACTTGGTCCAGAAGGCGCGGCGGGGAAACAATTTTTTCGCTTCGACCGGAATTTTTTTTCTTTAGTCGTCAAGTTCAAATCTCATGAAAATTACTATGTATTTCCCGGCCGAAAAAGTTGATGACCTTTTTTAGTCATTAGTTGGAAGTACTTTGGGGACTAAGCCCGAAAAATAGACCATTTACACGGTAAAAAGCATGACTATGGGGCTTCTTGGGAGGGCTTAGTCCCCCCCCTTGCCCCTGATAAACTCCCCCCATGATGACGATGACGATGATGATGACGACGACGACGACGACGACGACGACGACGACGATTACGATAATTAATCGACAGTATCAGCAAAAAAGTAGTCATCCGAAGGCCTTGAAGAAATATCGCTTTGTTTCTTAATAAGAAGAAGAAGAAGCAGTTCTGGCTTATCAGGCAGATGCTTTTTGGGCATGCATCGAAAAGTGCGTATAGGCTTGTGATAATATACATGTATCCGTGCTCAGTTGAGCATTTAGGCCATATGACGTGTGTGTGTGTGTGTGTGTGTGTGTGTGTGTGTGTGTGTGTGTGTGTGTGTGTGTGTGTGTGTGTGTGTGCAAACATTGTGTAAAATGATAGTTAGGCCTATTGCCTCCCCTCATTACCTCGCGAAGTATATGGTCACGTGATACATGTATATGGGTTAAGTCTCCTGTAGGTCATAATTATAAGTTTTATTGCACGCATAGCAGAATCACGTCATTTTCACGTGCACCGTCTGAATATAGGCTAGCTGCTGCGATTACGTCAGTTATTAGCTGACACGACTAAATTGTTGCAGATAATCTTATGACCTTAATATCCGCCCTTTTACATCAATTTGATAATAATTATTATGATTATCAAGTATAGGAAGATTTGTTGCGCTTTTTAAAAAGGCACTAGCTATGGTTGTTGAAATGTTCTGGTATTTATAGGCCTGCGAGCATACACAATATGATGATTGTAGAAAAAAACTGGGGGTCAGGCTATGATCCACGTGGAGTTAGGGTGCAAATGCTATTCAATATTCAATACAATGCTATACAATGCAATTCAATACAATGCAATACAATGCAATTCAATACAATACAATACAATGCAATGCAACACAATGGAATGCAATACAATACAATACAATGCAATAAATACAATACAATGCAATAAGTACAATACAATACAATACAATACAATGGCATATTCTTTCAAAGTTCAGAAATGCAAATTGCCAACGCCTCGACAACGCAATTGCAATTATGATCGCAGAGCGATTGAAAAGACGGGGATTGCTCATAATGCTCAAGGTCCCTATGATTAGAACGATTGATTTGATTGATTGATTTGATTGATTGATTGTCGATTTGGTTGATTCGCTGATTGAATCCATGATTGATGCACACTTGATTCCAGACAATCATAGTAATGCTGCGGCCCGCCTGATTGGTGGCATACCAAAGTTTGGGCATATATCAAGTTTTATACGGGAAGAACTGCACTGGTTGCCAATGCAAAAACGTATTGAGTTTAAGATTTTAATGTTCATGCGCAATTGCCTAGCAGGCCAAGCTCCGATCTATCTTATGGAACTCTGTGTACCTGTGCTGTCCATCCCAGGCCGTAGGTTCCTTCGCTCTGCTACGCATGGTGACCTGGTTGTCCCTAGGGCTCGATCTTCCACAGTGCTTCATAGTAGCTTTGCTATGGTTGGTCCGTCTTTTTGGAATAAGTTACCTATTAGTCTCCGCAATGAACTTCTTTGTATTTCTTTGCCCCTTTTCCGCAAACGTTTGAAAACCATTCTCTTTGATTGTGGTTAGGTGTCAGGTCGGGAGCGCCTCTGAGGAGTTCTCTTGAAGTGGCGCTATATAAATGTACGATTACAATTACAATTACAATAGTCTACACACACACACACACACACACACACACACACACAGTCACACACGCACACACACACACAGTCACACACGCACACACACGCACACACACACAGTCACACACGCACACACAAAACAAAATTAGGCATAATATGCATACATATTCCTACATGATTATGTGGACCTACATATTGGCCTACATACATGTAAGTTTGCAGGCATAATTATATAGGCCTACTTACGTAGATACGTAGGCTACATAACAAGCTATAGCAATCGTGACCGTGAATTTATATAGCGCCACTTCTAGAGAAACTCCTCAGAGGAGCTCCCGACCTGACAGCAACCACACCACAGTGAAAGAGAATGGTTTTCAAACTCTTGCAGAAAATGATCAAAAAACGGCCAAGAAGTTCATCATGGAGACTGCTATTAATAGGTAGAAAGCACTCTTTCTCGCCCTCCGATCGCTACTCGTAATTATGCCAAAATAAATATTCCCCGACGAAAACGGCTTTGTTGTCACAAGCTGTTGTTAAAATCTTGATTCATAATAGGCCTATGCTATTGCACGTGTTCTCAAGTTCTTGGTAGCCTATAAGCTTATACGCAATAATCACGCAATAGCCTTATTATGATGTTGAGTACATGTACATGGCTATTATAATTATGGTCCTTCAGTCTAGTCTGTTCTCGCAATGGTGACCCACTAAAGCAGCATATCGTCAGAAATCGGTCACTGTTCGCACTCTACCAGTGCCAGTCCCAAGCCTAGATAAAGGAGGAGGGTGACACTTATCATCCTCGTTATGACACAATGTCGTTAAACATGTTACTAGTTCCGACCATTGTGTTTCAACGTCTTGTGCAATCGCTACATTTATAATCGTCTGAAGTGGTCTATCGATTTAATTTTTGATCAACGTTAGGCTTTAAGACGATATAGGCCCATAGATCTAGAGTTTAGACCAATGAACCACTTGAATTAACCGCAATACGCCCCCCAAGGTTCACTCAACATCAAAATCGGCAGGTGCGTGGTGTTGGCAGGGGTGGATTCAGGGGCCAATCCGGCCATGGCCCCCATTTAGAAATTTATTTTTGACCAGCTATTCTTACTAGGAAAGTTGACGTGGCCCACCTCCCATGAGTAGTTCCGTAAATCCATCCCCACACCTACAAGGTCCGTACGACTATAAAAAAGGGCATCAACTATTTTTGGCGGATAAAATGGTATCTTTTTCTTGGGAATTCGAGACAAAATTTAATGCCTAAAAAATAAGGTCGTCAGATTTTTCAGCGACCAAGACGAAAATTTTTCCCTGTCCAAAAACCGACAATTTTGATCCCCCTTCGAAAATTTCTGTACCCGCCCTTGGATGCTGGTGAAACGAGCAACAGGACGTTATGTGCGCCCTGTTGTCTGCCACCAATTAAATTCTACTCATATATCTGTAGCCTAATAACTTGTGATCACCGTCATGGTCTACTACAAATTGCAATCTTACTGCGGTGTGTGGGTTTTAAATTAAAATAAAATATTAGACCTAATTATAATTAGGCTTATTTAATTTGTGAAAGTCTCGCAAATCTGTGGGACGTGTCAAATATCTCAAAGTCCGCCACTGGTTGTTCTCTGCCAGTGCCAGTCCCATGCTTGGATAAAGGAGAAGGGCGACACTATAATCATCATTGGTATGACAGTGTCATTAAACATGTAACAAGGACTCATTTTTCGGCGTCACAGTTTCCAGGAATTTTATCTCTGATTTCGAGAGGTCATCTTATCTCACCGTTTTATCTTGTGTCCATCCACTTCTTGAAGATAACGAGACAGAAGCGTAATTTTTTGCGTAAATTAACCGAATTTGGAAGAGGTCAAACGTCGCATCTATAAATATACCTTGATAAAAGTATGCCCCCATTGAGGACCTATAGGCCTATCAGAAACGCCAGACCCACCCGCCACGCGAAATCCACACTAAGCGAACTTATAATAGGCTATACAGCTTTGAAAACTCGTTGGTCACGTCTAAAGTTATATCTATGGCCTCGTTCTATAATACAAGCCACGATCAAGGTCTTGAGCCACGATTAATTAACGCACAGTCACTGCAGTGGGCGAAACACTTCTATGATATCTGAATGGCTGCGATTTTTGATCCTTGCTTTGAAACGGTTGCTCTGGTGGACTATATACTTCAAAGTGATATCAATTGCCCATTCTATAGCAACATCGTTTCATGTGTCATTCTATATCAACCATCGACAAAAATTTAAGCACATTGAACGAATAAAATCACAGATCGACACGATCTCAAAACCGATATGTTTGTTTGAAATCCATAATATAGTAATCGTAATCGTAAACTCGAAATTTCGAAAGCGCCACTCGCAAGCCAAGCGCAGGGCACCAGCTTATTCACGAGTGCTGCGTTGAGTTAGAAGGGTTGTCCGTGAGAGTAGTCCGTGGTGGTCCGGGTCGAGTTACCATAGGATCAGAGGAACGGAACTGTCTTCGCAGTGTGAGAATTGTGGAAAAATAACTGGGGGGGTTGGACCATTATCCACTTGGAATTGGGGTGTAAAAAACATACTCTAACATGGGGCTCTAAAAAAGACTGGGGGGTCGAAACCCCCCAACCCCCCCGACAATTCTCACCCTGTGTCTTCGAAATCTTTTCACTGCTAACGTTTTAATCGTAGCCTAAATCGCTACCTATAAATTTTTCTCTAAACTGCTACTCGAAAGTCAAGCGCAATTTAGGGAACCACCTTATTCACGAGCGCTACGTCTAGTCGGAAAGGTTGTCAAAAAGACTAGGCCTAGACCGAAGGAGGTCGTAGCCCGGTTACCAAAGGATCAGCAGAGGTGTTAGAGTAGGCTACTGGTAGCTGTTAATGTGGCTGGCGTTTAGGCCGAGATTTGGAAGGTGTGTATGCGCACTTGCCACTTGTTATACATGTGCCGCTGATGATGTGCGGAAGAAGTTTGCCAAACAGGCGAAAACCGTCATGTATAGCCTACACGTGGGCTATATAAAAATTATTAGCCGAAGTTTATTAGTTGACTTGTTGAGACGAAAAACAATTAGACGAAGTGTTTATACTACAATTAACCGAGGTCGAAAGCAATTAAAATTAATCTACGCAGCCACAATGTAGTCCACAGATCATAAGAATAATTGATCAAATTAGAAAAATTGTATCGGCCGAACATAATAATTAAGCTTATAGTCTAGAGATCGGTCTAAGTCTGAGGGCCTCAGGTTGTTGGCTGTTCATGTTTGAAAAGCTACATAAACAAGTCAGATGTAGTCTGCTAAATAAATCTAAATCTAATAAACAACTAACTGCATTCTTCCATTGACGAGATCTTTGGCCCAATAGGCAGGGCCGCCAGTGACGCCGACACAATAGGCCGCATGTAATTAATTTTGACTTAAGGCCTATACTGCTGCCTATTTTACTCTTTATCTGCTTTATGACCTTCCAAAAGTTCTTTGAATTTTTAAAGTTATCTTCTTTAAATTTAAATCTTTGACCACTGGAATTAGGCTACTCCCATGACCATGACGCGAAATTTTCAGCCTTGGGACAGGGAAAACATTTCGTCTTGGTCGCCGAAAATCTCATGGCTTTTTTAGTTATTTGTCTCCAATTCGCAAGAAAAATATACCACGCCATTTTATCCGCCAAAAAGTTGATGACCATTTTTTAATCGTATGGACCTTGTGTGCGGACTTCCGTGGGTGTGGGGAGGGCCTACAGAATTACTCGTGTCAACTTTCCGAGCCAGAATAGCTGGTCAAAAATAAATAAATTTCTAAATGTGGGGGCATTGCCGGATTGGCCTCCTGGATTCGCCCCTAGGCTGATACCAACCAGGAATGAGATGTAAGATAGTTTTCCGTTGCCTTCCTCACAACCTGTCTAATGTCGCAACGCAGTCTTGAGGTAGGTTCGAACCTGCGACTCTCCAGCTAGGCTACAAGGCACGGAACATACCACTAACAATGTAATAATAATTATATCTAACAATCATTAAATCATTAAATCTCATTAACAATGATCTATTTTAGAAAGACGCTTCGATTTCATGTTTGTAACTCTTAACGTCACTATATGTACCAGGTTGCGGTGTGTCAAGACTGTCAACCTGCTCTTTTTCTTCATGAATTAAACGAATATATATATATATATATATATATATATACTACACCACCACGCCTCACATACTTCTTCCATCAACTTAATATATAATTTCATTCATCTAATGTAGGCCTATGTCGTCTGTGCTCAGACACAAAGAGACAATAATTATCGAATTATTGGTCATTGACAATTCGTTTGTGGCTCTTCAATAGCGTAAACAAGACAACATAAACATAATAAAAAAAAACTTTCAACACAACCAGCTAAAACCAGATACAGTAAAGCAATTTAATATATTAATCGATACAGAAGAAGAATACTGCATTTATGTTCGTGGGCAAGAAACAGTTCTGACGTTACCCGTCAATTAAACCCTGTATTTCACGTAGATAGCAGCTTGGCAGAATTGCACGCGGTCCATTCCTTTATATGGTACCTAATCGACGAATTAATCGTACCTTACAAGACTAAACTCAGCATAGCAAGAATTCTATACCCGCCACTGTTTGCACTCTGACAGCGCCAGTCCCAAGACTGGATAAAACAGGAGGGTGACCGTAATGATCTTTGATATCACACAGTATCATTAAACTCCAACTACAATGACTGCTATAAAGATTTCTACTGAGCAATACAACCGTCAACTGTTTGCACTCTGCCAGTGCCAGTCCCAAGCCCGGATAAAGGAGGAGGGCGTCGCTAATGATCTTCGTCATGAGACAGTAACGTTAAATTGCAACTACTACCAACTGTCAGACATAATATTCAACTTACAGCATCAATAATATTATCTTTCAAAATCTGTGCTTTTAGCATGAACAATAAGCTATATTTTATGCTTTACGATGAAAATTTAAAATAAAATTGAAGCAACAAAAGTGCGAACCTATGCGAGCCGCAGGACCGTGCGACATTATATTTACAAATACACAAAGTGATTTCATTCGGTCGTTACGTTTAAAAAATATTATATTTAGAAAGGCATAAATTATCAACTTTGTATAACCATTCATCCACAGAGGTCACTAAAAGTCACCAGTACTGCTGGACCCATTCCCACCCTCTCCCCCCCTTGGAGGGCCTGTGGTCATGCCAAGACCTCAACATCATGGACGTAACCTACTCCTCGTCTCAGGACTCGGCCCCGTCGCCTAGTCCAGAGTCACGCATCGCTTTGGCACCGTGTTTCTCCGGCATCTCAGTCTGCCCAGCACCAGCCTCCGTAACAACAACATCAGCAGCAGCAGCAGCAGTAGCAGTAGTTGATGCAGTTTGCAACAGGGAATCAAAAACAATCGGCACACCCAAACCATCCACATCAACGCGAATCTTCTCCCCATTCGGGGGAACAACCACGGACCTAAGATGTCCAAATCCATCGTACTCATACTCATAAGTCCCCCTCCCGTTGCTCGCCTGTTTCGTCCGGATCAAACCCGTGTTACCAACGTACGTGAAAATCGTCGATGAATTCCTCGAATCCGTGAACGACTGTAGCCGCCCCATGTAGTCCATCACAATGCCAAACCCCTGCCCGTTGTGTAGCACCAACTCCTTCGCCTGCAGCTTGTAGTCGCGCTGTATCGTAGTCACGTTACCGCTACGATCCGTAACCCGCGTCAGTTTACTGTAGTACGAGTTTGCGTTGTACGTGAAGTTGTAGATGTAGCGAGCGGTTGGTAGGCTACGCGTAGCGATGTGTTGGCCGTAGCGGTTGAAGACGTACGCTTCACTGGCTTCCACGTCGTGGATCTCGTACTGGCCGGACCGGTCCGGTTGTGGAAGGTCCGGTAGAACGGAGAGCACCTGGAGGCGTGTGGAGTCGGCGATGTGAACGATTGAGTCTGGTGTGACGGCAAGTTCCGCGGATAGGCGTAGTGATGCGTTCGCTACAACGGATGTCTTTGAGGTGTTCGTGCAGTCGCAGTTGTCTCGCCAGCAGACGCAATCCGTTTCCGCTCCGGCATATGGGATGATGCGTCCGTCTGTCGTTAGGATTCGAATGCGGTCTGGGAGTGGTCCATCTCGCTCGACGATGTAGAGGTCTCCGTTTGGTGCGAAGGACATGTGCTGCGGATGGTTTAACGCTACGGGTTGGTGTAACGCTGGATTCGACGTGGAAGGGCTGGAAAACGTCATCTCAGATCTTGACCTTGTCATCTCGGAGTTTGACCTTGACCTTGTCGTCTCCACGCTGGGTCTCGTCATTCTCGTCGTTTCGTTAATCGATTTCAACGTTTCCAGATTTGATCTTGTGATGTTGACGCTTGATCTTCTGTTGGAGCAGTGAACGGGATGTCCGGCTATTAAGGTGACTTTCCTTTCTGGAGACATCCTTAGGATGAGGTTGTTATCGAGGATGTAAAGCGAGTCGTCGAGTGGATTTATCGCAAGAGCGGTCGGCCAGTGCAGCATTATCTACGGAAGTAAACAACAGATTCACAATATAATATCTTCGTTATTCAACAATCCGGTTGACAGACCCCCAATCGGTTACAGTGCACATTGATGCAATTGAAACAATTCACAAGAAAGCAAATTACAGAAGACAAATCTTAGGCCTAATTACTAACAGAACAGAGCCTGCTATAGGCTACACGTCGCTAACAGCAGCCTACAAAGCACGTCCGCCCTACGGGTCGCGATCTCGTCACCTTTCGCTCTCTACGCCAATGCGCTACCGCCCCACCCCCATTTCATCTCTGCGTGAGCTTTTCTTTGAAGCTAACACCAAATACTACGCTTGTATGACACAATTGTGTATTCCTATTGCATACCCCTCCCAACTCTCCTTGAAACAATCACTCGTGTTTTGTTAAAACATCATTGGGTAACCAACACGCCACACTAAAATTATACTTATAATCAATGCAGACTGAAATAAAACCGAATAAAGATGTAGTCACAATAAACAACGAGTTGTATCTTCAATGGCTCCAATAATAATAATGCTCTAAATAATCTGGACATTTACGTCATCTAGTGAAACTTCAAAATGATATGCTCTTAGATAAACGATGTAAGATCTTGCCTTTACCCTTCCGTACCCAATGGTGGCACAACATCAGGGCAAAGCCAGGGTATATGACCAGGTAAAAAACCTTTGCCCTGCCAGATTTTTACCCTATCAAGAATTTATTTTGAACATGAAATTTAATCACCTTCTGCACTGGTTACTTACTGGTTACTGCACTGGTTACTTACATGGCAATTAATGCCATGGTTAAAAATGGTCTGTGCCACCTCTGCATTTATCCCTTTATCAATAATATTACATACTTCAGTATAATACCTGGTATTTGTTTTGTTTGTTTGTTTGTAAGTGCACTTGTTATAGCGCCCCTTCAAGCTCTCGCGCTACTCAGAGGTGCTCCCGACTGCAGAGCGGACACTGCAGCGGAGTTTCACGCCGAAGCGCTGAGCAATTGCGAGTGAAGGACTTGCCCAAGATCCCTACGCGGCGACGTAAGTTGGATTCGAACCTCGAACCTTCCGGCTTCAAGGCAACGACGCCACCACTACACCACCGCGTCCCACAATGCTTATGCTTCATATATAGCCATGCAATGCCTCATTTTCAACTAGAGATATCGCAAGAAAACAAGAAGCAACATGTTCAACATCACAGTAGCATGGAAAAATACATTTTTACATTTCATGCGATAAAACAACCAGTAAGCACCTGTGAAGCACGAGCACTTCCGCTGCATGGCAACGGTTGCCAATTCGCCGGAAAATCCTGTGAACCTATGACGGTCTCCATGATTCCACTGGAGTTGACCGCACGAATGTTGACGCCGTCCGCAAAGTACACAACGCCATCTTTGCTTATGGCTATACCTAGAATTTAAAAAATCTATGTTTTAATTTATTTAGAACAACTATAGATTAAGAGAAATGTAAGTAAGTATCCAGATACACATACATACACATACATACATGCACATATACACACACGCATGCACACATAGGCCTACACATGCACGCATGCACACGCACGCACACTTACATGCATGTGCATATCACACAATGTTTCTATAACAAACACTCAAGGCCGTAGCTAGGGGGTGTTTTGGGTGTTTGAACACCCCCGAAATGAAAAATGAGAAAAATAAAAGAATGCATTTACTAGCACATGATGTAAAAACCATAAAATAAAAGCATGAGAACAACCCCCGAAATGAAAAATGTAAAAAATAGAATGAATTGGTGACATTTTCTGAAGATATCGGCCGGATAACTAAAAAAGGGTCATCAGTTTTTTCGGATGGGAAACTGAGAAAACACCCCCTCCCCCCAAAAAAATCAAATCCTGACTACGACCTTGCGAACACTTCAAAACTTATATCATATAGAACATCAGCCGGCTCTTAACCTTTCGGTTATGGCACCTTTTACGAATTTGACAGAGGCCCTGGAAGTTTTCGACAAGAGAAACAAGGCATACAGAATACGATGACTATCAAAAGAGAATCCCCCTAAAACTCACCCTTGGGATGAAGCAGTTTCCCAAGGGCAGCCAGTCCCCCATCGCCACACCGGTTCGTGTCGCCAGGCATGCACTGATCCCCTGTTCCAGCAACGACTTCATAGTTATTCACAAGATCTTTGACTGGACTTGCAGTTTTCACGCGAACGATCTGCTGTCTCTGGTAATCGGAGAGATACAACTTTCCGTCGAGTGGACTCACAGCGATGTAGTACTTGTAAGGGACTTCAGCGATACTTTTTAAAACAAAATATAATATAATATAATATAATATAATATAATGTTGCAAATATAACACACACAAATGTTCAGAGCTAGGTATCAGTACAATTTTAACGGTTTTTAAACATGAAGGCATTTGGCTTCCTGAAAGGCCTAATCACCTGTTTTATATCAGATTAACATGACAAAATAATGTCAATATTTGACAAAATAATGTCAATATTTGAATTAGAAGCACAGGTTGCCAAGGGGGGGGCGAGTGGATCAAATGACCGGGGCCTGCGACCTTTAGGGCCCGGGCTTGGTACCCGGTACTTATATAATAATGCAAAGTCTATAACTAAAGCATTTTCAGAAAAAAAGTTCTCACAAAGTCTTAATATAGTTTAGGGACAAGTGAATATTCTGCTTATGGGCCCTTGTGGAAGTCAAGTAACCTATGGATTAATAAAATAGAAATAGAACTGGGGCAAGTTCAAACTCACCTCTTTAAGGATGAGATTGTTGGGGCTGACTTTGCACCAATTAAAGGTAGTTCACTCAAGACGGTCAATCATATTTGTGCGATTCTATAAGATTGCACTTGATATAGCGCCTTTTAATAGCAATTATCGTTAACTATGTGTGTATGTGTATGGATGTGTGTGGTGATATGTGGGAAGGCAGACAGCTGATTTAGTAGACCATGCTGACGAGGTTGTACCAGGACCCGCTGCATCAGCGATTTCTAGACGTGGTGGCGTGGCTGACAGACCAGGATCGCGGCACGTACAACAGACAGAGGCAAGGAGTCAAAGGAAGAGAGACCGTGCAAATGCTGAATTTCTGCTTAGCTCAGCATGGAAAGTGTTTAAAAGGGACGAGCGCAAGCAATCAGGGCTTGTTCGTTCGCTCTCGCTCGCTCTGTTGACGTTGGATTCTTCGTGGAAGTTGCGCTCTAAATTATGTGATTAAAGTTGGATTGTTCGTCGAAAAGTATGCGAAACGAAGCCCGTCTTCTTGGATGCCGACATCAGAACGACGTTAAAAGGATCAGTGCGATTATTGAAGTGAAGTGGACCGAAGAGAGACTCAGCCGAACGAAGTGGTTGAGTAACGACGACGAAGAGAGGAAACCAAAGGACGAATTGGCGATTACGACGACAAGGATCTAAATTACGTTGCCGCAGGAAGCAAGGAGAAGGACTCAGGATTATTCAGTGATTCAAGCGGAGAAAGAGGACATTAACGTCGAGATCGTGGAAGACAGTAAACTACGAGCTCAGCGGTATGTTATGAACTAGACCTTCAGCCGGGAATGTTTGATTAGTAAGGGAAAAACCCAGACCAGAAATTACCTTGATCAGCCGTTGCCTGTAGTTATAGAGACGAATATATGTGGAGTGAATGTATTTTTAGCCGTTGAGTATTATATTGCGCTATTTAGTATTGTGACTTTTCATTGTATTTTGTATTAAACAATATAGCATTTGCTATTTGAAGTGTCATGTCTAAAGTTTCTGTGACTGACGACGGAGACGGGACCGAGAGAGATATGGAAAGAAGGGAGGAAGGAGGACAACGACCGATTGGAACGGACGCAGGATTGATGGCGATGCTATCCAATATTAGTCAAACGCTGTCGAGCGTAGACAGTAGAGTGAAAGGCATTGATACTAAAGTGAGACAATTGGACGAACGACAGAAACAGATCGATGGGAATGTCAGACAGATAGACGGACGCCAAAGACAGATAGAAGGAAGGATAATGGATATCTCAAATGAGATGGAAGTCGTGTTCGCCGAGCAAGACGATGTTCGGGACAGGTGGGCGAGATTGAGCGCCGAACTAGATGACCGTCGGGCTGAGATGCGATGGGCGGTAGAGGAAGTGAGAGAAAGCCGGCAAGACCGAGGTGAGCAGACGGACCCAGGTGGTGAATCTGAAACCATTGTAGGGCAATGCCCTTCCGCGCCATACTCGGCTGGACCTTGTCAAGATGAGGAAGAGGGAGCCAGCGCAGGTCCTATGCCAGACAGTAGGCGGAGTGCTAGGTTGATGGGAAAACCTAGGCCCGACTACTTTAATTTGGATAGACTGGGGTTCCCCTCCCAGGCCGGTTATTCCACCCTAGATAGGGAAGGGAATAGGGAGATTGAAGAAGGCGAGGCCCGTATCGTAAGACCCGGGGGGGTACTCAAACAACCGGAAGTAGCACGCCCGTTGGCCTCCCCGAAGACTACACCGGAGTTCAACTTGGGCCAAGCGTTCCTGTCGCTGAGCGGAAGGTCGGGAGACCGGGAAATGCTAGATCCGGGGGCAAGGGGGCTCCCTCCCGGTAGTGCCAGACCAGAAGCGCAAGCGACGAGGAGCGTCGAACTCCACAATGGCGGCGAGGATGTCGATCAAGATTTAGGAAGGAGAGAAGGAAGAAACGAAAGAGAAATAAGGAATAGAGAGGGAGGGATAGATGAATTTGATGAAGAGACAGAACGATTAAGAATGATTTTCGACTGTAATGAAAACAGACGAGGAAATTATACGACGAACAGACGAGAAGACAGAAGACAATTAAGATTTGATGAACGGATGTATGAGAACTATGATGATGTTGTTTTTGATGGTGTTGAACGTAACGTTAACTATGGGCAACTTAATCAAAATTTTGAAAATCATTTTGGCATCCCAACGAGCAATATGGCGAATGTTTCCAATGCATTCACCAGGGGGCGAAATGAGTATTTGTTGCCTTCACAAACACATAATTTATATGGATCGTGTTTGACAACTGGAACGACGACGACGAGTTCAAGGAACTGTGTCTATCCAAGTACAATACCATTACGACTGAATAACATGGCTGCACAACTATATCAACCAGCATCTCAAACCTACACCTTCACTCCGAAAATTTCGATTGCAACGCAGACTACAGCAAGCGAAATCAACAATAGGACTAGGCCTACTACAGAAACAGTTTCGGAACCTGTCGTTGAAAAGGCACACAACTGCTCTACAAGCAAGAACAGTCAGATCAAACTAGGTTACTACAATGGAAAAACAGATTGGGCTACTTTTCTACGCCGTTTCCATGTGTGTCGACGTCAGAATGGATGGACAGCAATGGACAGTTTGAATCATTTGACGTGCGCTCTGATAGACGAAGCAGCTTATGTGATTCCAGACGGAGAGATCGAAGAGTTGGATTCTGCAGAGGAACTTTTAAAACACCTTGAAGCCAGGTATGGTACAAGAGATCAACAAGTAATGTACCAAGTTCAACTAAACTCCAAGAGACTGGCACCGTCAACTACCATTACTGATGGCTGCGTATCGGGCTAGTGTACACAGCGGTACAATGTTCACGCCGAATCAGCTTTTTCTGGGACGCGAGGTGTGTCAGCCGATTGACTTGGTTTTGGGCGACTGCTTTCTGAAGGAAGAAATACCTGACTACCAGAGTTTCGTCTACGAGCAAGGTCAACGGTTTCAAGCGAATTTCGCACTGGCGAGAGAGACGATGAAACGACAGGCGGAAGTGCGAGCATACCGGTACAATCTGCGATCGAGACCAGCAAAATACGCTGTAGGACAGTTGGTCTGGTTCTACTATCCAAGATATCGTCAAGGGCTGCAAAAGAAATGGACCTCACTATACCAGGGCCCTTACCTTGTGGAGAAACAGCTTGGACCAGTGCTGTACCTGATCCGGAAGACGCCGCGTAGTCAAGCCAGGATTGAGTACGTCGATAAACTCAAACCTTACTACGGACGCGACGAGGGAAACCCGGACAACCGTCCGCAACGAGCTACCGTGACGTCAGACGATGACGGAAGCGATGACGAAGTCTACCCGAGAGTCGAACGACCGAAACGAGAAATCCGAAAGCCAAGTCGTTATTTGTAGTGCATGCATATGTGTATTCTTGTTACTTTGAATTATTATGAGTGGAAATGAACTGTGACATAACTGTGAGAAGTTTACTGAAGTAAATAGGGTGAACAGTTATTAATAGAGAACATTGAGTGATTGTAACAGGCATTGATTGATTTATGAATTGCCTTGATTGATGGATTATTGTCGAATTGATTGATGTGATTGAATTGTAAGAACATTGAAGTACTATTTAAGGTCATGTAATTGCTGAAGACATTGCAACGTATATTGTGTTAAGAGTAAAATAGGGACTGTGATTACACTTAGCTATATAGGGCTGACTGCATTGATTTTGATGTTAGAATAGGGTTTGATAATATTTGAGGACACATCGTTAACTAAAATTAGACCTCGTGGTCTCGGTCTTTTTGTGAGAAGAGGAGAGTGTGCGATTCTATAAGATTGCACTTGATATAGCGCCTTTTAATAGCAATTATCGTTAACTATGTGTGTATGTGTATGGATGTGTGTGGTGATATGTGGGAAGGCAGACAGCTGATTTAGTAGACCATGCTGACGAGGTTGTACCAGGACCCGCTGCATCAGCGATTTCTAGACGTGGTGGCGTGGCTGACAGACCAGGATCGCGGCACGTACAACAGACAGAGGCAAGGAGTCAAAGGAAGAGAGACCGTGCAAATGCTGAATTTCTGCTTAGCTCAGCATGGAAAGTGTTTAAAAGGGACGAGCGCAAGCAATCAGGGCTTGTTCGTTCGCTCTCGCTCGCTCTGTTGACGTTGGATTCTTCGTGGAAGTTGCGCTCTAAATTATGTGATTAAAGTTGGATTGTTCGTCGAAAAGTATGCGAAACGAAGCCCGTCTTCTTGGATGCCGACATCAGAACGACGTTAAAAGGATCAGTGCGATTATTGAAGTGAAGTGGACCGAAGAGAGACTCAGCCGAACGAAGTGGTTGAGTAACGACGACGAAGAGAGGAAACCAAAGGACGAATTGGCGATTACGACGACAAGGATCTAAATTACGTTGCCGCAGGAAGCAAGGAGAAGGACTCAGGATTATTCAGTGATTCAAGCGGAGAAAGAGGACATTAACGTCGAGATCGTGGAAGACAGTAAACTACGAGCTCAGCGGTATGTTATGAACTAGACCTTCAGCCGGGAATGTTTGATTAGTAAGGGAAAAACCCAGACCAGAAATTACCTTGATCAGCCGTTGCCTGTAGTTATAGAGACGAATATATGTGGAGTGAATGTATTTTTAGCCGTTGAGTATTATATTGCGCTATTTAGTATTGTGACTTTTCATTGTATTTTGTATTAAACAATATAGCATTTGCTATTTGAAGTGTCATGTCTAAAGTTTCTGTGACTGACGACGGAGACGGGACCGAGAGAGATATGGAAAGAAGGGAGGAAGGAGGACAACGACCGATTGGAACGGACGCAGGATTGATGGCGATGCTATCCAATATTAGTCAAACGCTGTCGAGCGTAGACAGTAGAGTGAAAGGCATTGATACTAAAGTGAGACAATTGGACGAACGACAGAAACAGATCGATGGGAATGTCAGACAGATAGACGGACGCCAAAGACAGATAGAAGGAAGGATAATGGATATCTCAAATGAGATGGAAGTCGTGTTCGCCGAGCAAGACGATGTTCGGGACAGGTGGGCGAGATTGAGCGCCGAACTAGATGACCGTCGGGCTGAGATGCGATGGGCGGTAGAGGAAGTGAGAGAAAGCCGGCAAGACCGAGGTGAGCAGACGGACCCAGGTGGTGAATCTGAAACCATTGTAGGGCAATGCCCTTCCGCGCCATACTCGGCTGGACCTTGTCAAGATGAGGAAGAGGGAGCCAGCGCAGGTCCTATGCCAGACAGTAGGCGGAGTGCTAGGTTGATGGGAAAACCTAGGCCCGACTACTTTAATTTGGATAGACTGGGGTTCCCCTCCCAGGCCGGTTATTCCACCCTAGATAGGGAAGGGAATAGGGAGATTGAAGAAGGCGAGGCCCGTATCGTAAGACCCGGGGGGGTACTCAAACAACCGGAAGTAGCACGCCCGTTGGCCTCCCCGAAGACTACACCGGAGTTCAACTTGGGCCAAGCGTTCCTGTCGCTGAGCGGAAGGTCGGGAGACCGGGAAATGCTAGATCCGGGGGCAAGGGGGCTCCCTCCCGGTAGTGCCAGACCAGAAGCGCAAGCGACGAGGAGCGTCGAACTCCACATATTTACATTTCATAGCTGAAGAATCCTAATAGAAACCCATCAAAAACAAAGCGTCACTGTAGCTGACCTTAGTTGAAGAATGCTTGCAACATCTTCCCGATTAGCGCTCAATTTCCGAATGTAATTGTAGTCGCCGACATACAGACTACCCTCTCGACCAGCGGCCAGGGCAACTGGGGCCAACAGTCGGGCCTCCCTCGCTCTACCATCGCATCCTCTGCAATCAACCAACCTCACCGCTCCCGTTCCAAGCGTAACCGAGGGTAGAACCGGTTGGTGTCTCAGGTAAATGTTCGTACCATCGCCTTTGTGAAGTATGCCTAGATAACGCAATCAGATAAAACAATTAGATCAGATAAGACGCTGTATAGCAGTGGTTCCCACTTCCCAACATTTTTTGACTGGCGGGCCACTTTTTCTAAGTTGGAGGACACTTTTTATTAGTTGAAGGACATTAGGGGGCCACAAGGTTAAAATTTAATTGACTAAAAGCGTATAAAATTGTTATAATTGACTCAAAGTAGAATGTTTGATGCGATTTATTGACGTTTAAAAAAAGCAATTTGTACTAGAAAAGAATTATATATTCTATCATGTCCAAATTGTCAATTTTTACATATATTTTTCTTAATTCATTGAGATGCTTTGGGTCATTTTTGTAGGCCCGCTTGCCAAAAGTGGCCCGCGGGCCACGGGTTGGGAACCGCTGCTGTATAGCATAAAAACATTGACATTGATAACTCCGTCATTGCTTCTACTTTGACATGTGCCAGTCCAAAGGATTGAGAAACCAGGAGGGTGACGATAATCAACTTTGATACGACACAGTTAAAACGCAACCAACAAGCAGAGTTTTGGTACCCACGTTTCAAATGGTTTTGGCGTTCGAAAGTACACAAAATGGGCTGTATAAAGAACACGCGGTGGTGCATTGGTGGCGTCGTTGCCTTGAAACCGGAAGGTTCGAGGTTCGAATCCACCTCAAGTCGCCGCGTAGGGACCTTGGGCAAGTCCTTCACTCGCAATTGCTCAGTGCTTTGGCGTGAAACTCCGATGCAGTGTCCGCTCTGCAGTCGGGAGCACCTCTGAGTAGGGAGCTTAAAGTGGCGCTATAACAAGTGCACATACAAACAAAACAAACAAATATTTATCTACAATTTTCTACAACCCCAAAGTATTGAAACTCATTGCTTCACAGATGCTGTGCACGCTGTTAAAGCAACCAGACTTAGATCACGAGCGAGATCAAAGGTGAAAGGTCAAAGTGAGAGTGGTCACCTTCTTGGAAGTTGTACATGTGGTGAACGCTCGGACCCCAGTCTCCTATCTCCGACGACGTGATGGCGTAACCGGTCAGAACGATGGACTGCACGTCCCACGTGATCCGCTTGCACTTGGTGAACTCATAGCCAACGTAAACTATTAACAAACAAACAACTTATACATCAAGAATGATACGATACACAATATCAAGGCCATAGCCAGGATTTGATTTCGGGGGGTGTTTCTTCAGTTTCCCGTCAAAAAACTGCTGACCTTTTTTAGTCATCCGGCCGAAATCTTCACAAAATGTCACCAATTAATTCTATTTTTTACATTTTCCATTTCGGGGGTGTTTTCATGGTTTTATTTCATGGTTTCTACATCATGTGCTCGTAAATGCATTCTATTATTGTTTATATTTTCCATTCTAGGGGTGTTCAAACACCCAAAACACTCCCTAGCTACGGCCTTGCACAATATATAATATATTTAGCAATAAATTTTATATGAACGTATGAGAATTGCAATAACAATGATAACTGATTCTCAAAAGCTAATTGCAGTTCATCTTCATCTATTGTCTTGAAATAAAACAAAAGAAATGTGTGATTTTATAACACGGCTGCATTCAAGCAAGTTCACATTGTGCTGCAGAAGTAATTGTGGAATTCGTGTTACATCGCATACCAAGTTACATCATAGCGAGACTTCTAGTGTATAGTGCATTGTGGGGCGTGGTGGTGTAGTGGGTTTGTTCGTTGCCTTGCAAGTTGCAGCCGAAGGGTTGCAGGTTCGAATCCACCTCAAGTCGCCGAGTAGGGACTTTGTATGGGCAAGTCCTTCACTCGCAATTGCTCAGCGCTTCGGTATGAAACTCCGATTCAGTGTCCACGCTGTAGTCGGGAGCGCTTCTGAGTAGTTATCTTGAAGGAGCGCTATAACAAGTGCACATACATACATACAAACATACATCATCTGGTCACCTGGTGCCGTCAGCTCTTGGAGCTCTGGCGACAGTTTTGATGTACCCTCTCCAGTGTCTCCTCTCTCTTGTCGCCTCTCTCAGCTCCTCTAGGCTCATGGGGTGTCGGACATTTCCCCCCCTGGACATTTCCCCCCCCGGACGTTTCCCCCCCTGGACATTTCCCCCCCTGGACGTTTCCCCCCCCGATTTCGACTAGGACATTTCCCCCCCCGGACATTTCCCCCCCCGTTCTATGCATACCTTCTAAATATGGTTGAAATATTTCAAATTGGTCATTAAACAGTTTATCCAACACTTTGTATTGTATTGTATTGATGCATACGGGGTTTAACTTGGAGCTGGATAGATGAAAATATTCTTGTCTAAATTGGAGCTGGATTGATGAAAATATTCATGCTTAAATGGAAGCTGGATTGATGAAAATATTCATGCTTGAATGGAAGCTGGATTGATGAAAATATTCTTGTCTAAATTGGAGCTGGATTGATGAAAATATTCTTGCTTAAATTGGAGCTGGATTGATGAAAATATTCTGGTTTAAATTGTTGAAGACGATAAAAGCAATCGTTTCCACATACTGGGGGGGGAAATGTCCTAGGGTAGGGGGGGAAACGTCCAGGGGGGGAAATGTCCGGGGGGGGAAATGTCCGGGGGGGGAAATGTCCAGGGGGGGAAATGTCCGTTCCCCAGGCTCATGCCAGACTTTTCCTGTACCTCGTCCAACCATCTCTTCCTCGGTCTTCCGCGTCTCCTCCTTCCCTCACCGCATGCCGTCATCAGCTCCTTTTACAAACCGTTAGATCTCATCACATGGCCGAAGTAGCTCAATTTCCTCCAAGTTGCTGTTTGCTGTAGTGTCTCCTCTCTCTCTCTCTCTATTCCGAGCTCCCCGCGCACCGATTCGTTAGCTCTCTTCTCCGAAATAAATAAATAAATAGGAACAATTAAAGAGGAATAATTAAATAAATTGCTGACCTGTTGCCTCTGTGCTTCCATAGACCTTCTGATTGTACGCATTTCGTCTGTCCCATGCGAACCGGTGCTGGAGGTAGGGGTCCGCTTCAAACACTTCTTCGAAGACTCGACCCTCGAGAAAGATTCTGAGATGGACGAGAGCGAGATCAGCGGGAATTCGATCGAAGGTCAACTTGATCGTGATCGTTAGTTTGTAGCCAGGTACCTCGCTACTTCTGTAGACAAGATGGAAGTCGGCACCAGGTATCGGCAGGTGTTCCTGCAACACCTGAAAATAATCATAGCTAACTGTAGTTAACACTTCACCAACTGAGGATTTCCCATACCGTTTACTATACTTTGGTTTGGTAAACAGTGGCGCAAATTCCTGGCTACGCCACTGCTGGTAAAGGGTTAAAGGATGCGTGGTAATCAGTGTTGTGCGTTACTCGTTACTAGTAACGCGTTACTAGTAACTAGTTACTTTTTTGAGGTAACTATTACAGTAACTAGTTACTTTTCGGAAAAAGTAATTAGTTACAGTAACTGATTACTTTTACCAGGTAACGATAACTAAAACAACAAGTTACTTTTCGTTACTCTCCGTGGAACAGGCCATTGTTTATTGCCACAACCAATTCAAACATTTCGTCTGCTTTCTTGGTCACTCAGCTCAGACAAAGGAGCCCTTTTAGCCTACGGGTTTAAGACACTGGATCGTCGTTAAGTAAACAACCTGACATCGAAGTAATGTGACGGATGGCTGGGCACCACTGACCACATGCAGAGCGATCGAAGCTAATTACAGGTGTAAGCTTATTTGATGTATGGTCGGCGTTGGGTTACGGGATGGGCGAGTATGAACATTATTTGAACATGAGCCTATAGAAGTATAGATACACAAACATAACCAGGTGCCACTCATGGCACTCGTACAGTTGAAATCGAGTTCGATATTTTGACACCTTAATAGACTTGGCACGAATAGGCTGATCGAATAGGCCGATAGGACATATAGGCTACTTTTAATCTACCTAGATGTTTATGGATAAAACAATTGAGGATAGGGTTGGACGTGTTGATTTGTGGCTTGTGATCTTGGAACCATTAATAGATCAGATACTACACAATATACCGATTGCAACAGGTGCAGGCAGGGTCGTAGCACTTAATTGGTCTATGTTTGGGTATTGGAAGGCAGATGATATTAACATAGCGGATAGACCCCATCTCCCCAAACCACATACTCAGAATATTTTCTTTAAAAGTAGAGGCATTGCTAATGGGTGGCAGTTTTGGCCGCAAATCTCAACATAAGAGACTTCACAAGATGTGAGTGTTGAACTTGTGTTTGGCGGTGGAAGAATTGTATCCATTCCATTGCGCTAGATTATCGAACAAAACTTTATCTAAACTTAGTTCAGTATTTTTAAAGTTCAATTTTGATAAATTACATTAAAAACCTTTTTCTATAAATATTATCGATACGTTTTCTATGTCATTATATTGAGTGTTGATGTTACTGGACTCGGACTTGGACTCGGTCCTTAGTGACTCGGACTCAAACTCCTTTGGACTCGGACTCGACTCGGTCTCAGCTTAGCTGGACTCGGACTTGAACTCGGACTCGGCTCAGGTGGACTCAACTACACTCTTGGTCAGCGATGGGCAAAAGTTTGACTAAAATTTCAACGTTTAGCGAAACTAAAAAGTGAACTCATTTCTTTAGTTATGCTAAGTGACAGTAGCAGCATTGGCAACTTTGCAACTAAATCATCTTCATCAATGACAGTGAACACTACGAGCAGCTCAACGTGATGTGTAGTTACTTATTTTTGCGATACAGACTATTACTCTGGTGACTACATGCTAAAAGACCCAATCAATGAAATTGGACCTGTGGTAACTAAAAGTAACTATAGTTACTTTGAAAAGTAACTGTAATCAGTAACTAGTTACTTTTTTGGAAAAGTAATCAGTTACAGTAACTAGTTACTTTTCGCAGTCCAGTAACTAGTTACTGTAACTGATTACTTTTAAAAAGTAACTAGCCAACACTGGTGGTAATGCAGCAGTAGTTTCTGTTTAACGACACTGTGTAACAAGATCAAAGATCGCTAGCGTTGCCCTCCTCCTTTGTCCAGGTTTGGGACTGGCACTGGCAGAGTGCGAACAGTGGTGGATTTGGGGCAATGTAATTCGAAACTTATATTGCGCTGCTCACAGCAGTGATCATCCAATCAGTAGCACTTCTATTGGGAGAAGAAATGGATTCTGACGCAAGACAGAAGAAGCAGAAGAGATGTAGGAAGAATGGAAATGCGTAAATCGTCAATTTATACATAATATTTCTAAACCGTCAATATTTCAGATGTATTGTTCCTAAGACATAAGAACAACATCAAGTCAAACTATAGCAACTTAAACCAGACATGTAGAATCCAGTTAGCATATCATGAATATTCTTAAACTAGTTGATTAAGTAGAACAATCGACTCAGTAGCGTATCCAGGAAACAATTTAGGACAGATTTTCTATTGAGGGCTTCATTTGAACTTGGCCGCAAAACAAGGGGTCATTTTAAAAAGTCAAGTTTTTTTTGCAAATACTTACTTGCAGAGGGGTTGAACATGCAAACCCCTGAATACATCCCCCCCTGAATGATCAACTCACCTGTGTTTCAGGCGTAACAAAACTGCAGGATGGACATTGTTGACCATGGTCAGTCCGTCTAGCCGCTCTCCCTGTAGAGGTCATCACAACTGGATACAGACTGTACTGACCAGCATCCAATTGCTGTTGGCACTCATTGTCTGTCTCCACTGTTGTCTCTGATTGACTGGTGAGCAGCAGAGTGACCGGTTCCAGAATGGTCATCCGGTTCCAGCGTACGAGAACGGTCAAGTTCTTCGTGAGGAACGGCGGCCGTTCAAAGCTGAGGGTCACTGCTCCCCCTCCGTTCACGAGAAAATCAAAGCTGGAAAACATCAATTGCTTTGAGTGAATTAAAGATTGTTTTTGTAATTATCAATTTTAATGATTATTAAGTTCATTATTATTTTCTTCACAAAATGACCCTTTAAAAATCTAAAATCACGATATTGACTCGAACCGTGTCGGCAAGACTCACCAAGTCTTTTCTCTGAGTCCAGATTTACACCTTATCATGAATATTTGTCATTTTTATCTTTAAACATTACAAATTGAAATGGTAAATTATTGCCAAGGCAACCACATTTATAGAAATTCAATTGATAATTTGGTGTCCCTAGCTAGCAGGATTTTAAAAATTCCTTTAGGGCTTCCTTTTCTGTAACAGAGAAGCAATGATATGTAAACCTGACTTGTTAAATCTGATTTCAAAATGAACCATTTTTATTTGATTTGAAATTAATTAAACGAATGAATGAATTTAAGGAATCCCAATAAATTCATTTAACGAACTAACTTACAATCCCAGATCCCTGGTCCGCGTAAATCCGTACAGTGGTTGAAAAGCGACGCTGACCTTGACCCCGATCATCGGAATTCCACCGTGCGATGTAACCCTTCCTCTGATCACCGAAGCCTGGCTGGAAAATCATCAACCACAACAAATGTAACGACAAATCGCTGGAAAGTTGAACATGGATTTGCGTAAATTCAGATCGTTTAGTGAACTTTAGTTACTCAATGAACATTCAATAGCTAAATATAATTTCCTCGTTTAAAAATGAATAGTACAGAATACGGAACATACCCTAAAAGAAAGTGAATAATCTTGCAAATTTTAATGTTGCTGAAGCATATATAGTTTGCTTGTTTCTATGTGCACTTGTTATAGCGCCCCTTCACGCTCCCTACTCAGAGGCGCTCCCGATTGCAGAGCGGACACTGCATCGGAGTTTCAAGCCGAAGCGTTGAGCAATTGCGAGTGAAGGACTTGCCCAAGATCCCCACGAGGTGACTTGAGGTGGATTCGAACCTGCAACCCTTCGGCTGCAAGGCGACGAACATACCCACTACACCACCGCGCTCCACATAGTGGCAGCAACACAGCTTGATTCTGTATATTTAATTTTATAACAGCATAGACAATAAATAATAATAGTAATCTTCATTTCCTTTCAAACTGACACTTGCATAAACTGTATGATCCGCAGCATGATTACAGTTCGTAGCATGATCACAAGTTTTATTAAAGGAGTCGAATGTCTGTCAGTCATGCAACGTGCCATCATGTTATGATGCTCAATGTTGCTCAATTTACCAATGCCATCCAATAGACGGAAGTCTATGAGTCAAACTTTGTGGATAGCAGAAAAGCGATCCACGATGTTCGTCTGCTCTTTGTGCCAGTGTTGCCATCACTCCAATCAGAATGCGTTGGCAAGAACAAGATCAAGAACAAAATAAAGATCAAGAACAATGCTGAAGAACAAGATCACAAACCAAGATCCTGAACAAGATCAAGAACAAGATCAAGAACCAATATCATGAACAAGATCCTGAACAAGATCCTGAACAAGATAAAGAACAAAAACAAGACCAAGAACAAAAACAAGACCAAGAACAAGATCCAAGATCATGAACAAGATCAAGAACGAGATCAAGAACAAGATCAAAACCATCATAATCTCGGTTCACGTGTCACCTCTGACTGAACGTGTTGACGGTCGCTGAACGTTGAACGCTGTTCTCTTCGACGAGGAAGCGGACGTGTTCGAAGAAGGACGCGATGCTGCTTGGAGGTTGCTTCCGAAGGAGGATCTCCAGTGGATCTGGAACCGTCTGGCAGAGACCTCGGTCGCGACAGACGGGACTTGGGCAACAGTCTGGGTCCTCACAATCAATGAGACCATCTACCGGAAACAAAACAGGTTTGGATAACGGATGGTAAAGTAACTACTGTTCCTCTTCTTCCTGCATGTATGTCTTCCATTACACTGGTCAACAGTGATTTTGTTTCCTGAACACTTTCAGGTGTCTCTTATGCAGTTTCTGCTGCTGATCACGAAAATGACCTTGAAATTGTCCCAGCACGTACCGTTTTTGAGAAATCTTCAATTTTTCTATTTATTTCCATTTTTCAGATATAACGTTATAATAAGCTTCGTGTAACTGAGGTATGTCCAGGCATGCACTTAGGACAGTTTACATATATGTTTGTCTTGCATAATAAAATATAAACTTGGGCCTGCATATGCATTAATGCTGGTTAGAATCTTCCTCCGAAAGTTCTAAGCACTATTAGAGCCGCTTCTCTGCATAGGCCTACATGTATATCTCACTGAGGAAGTTGACATCAGTTTGTTTGTAGTTTGATGTCGTATTTCCAAAATTTAGTTTGGTCTACATGTATGCAAGATGTATAACAAGTTAGCCAGTTTATATACAGATAAGCTTTAAATTATAATATATTTTAAGACGGTTGTTGGCAGCAGAAATATCTCGCTAGTGTTGCATGAAATGTGATACATGCACATTTTGATACAGTTGTGGAGAGTAGGCTATGCTATATGAGTAATCCTCAGAGACACGCAGTGACTGAACTTGTCAATAAAGCTTTGAGCCGTACTTTGGTTGCAAGACTGGAGAGAAAGCCAAGGAATGCGTGCCTCTCATTTGCTGTGGAAGATGTGCTGCAGCAGATCTTAGAGTTTGACTCCGGGGGTCCTGCGAAAGCAATGCTGTATGCCGTCCCGATGGTCTGGCGAGAGCAGAAAGATTATGACTGTGACGGGCTGATCAGTTTGTCTCCCTAATGTTTCTGGTTTCTCGGGCAAGAATAGGAAAGGAAACTAAGTGATACAGTCATCATCAGCACATAATATTATGAGGAAGAATTGTCATAAAGATTTGTTTTCCAATGAAATTAAATTATAGTATATTGAAAATAATAGGCAATAAACAAGCATTTCAGTTAAAATCTTTCATGCCCGTTTTCTCAAAAACCTTACGTGATACAAAAATTCTGAGAACACCACCGTTTTCAGCACGTCAACTTCTATAGAAACCAGTCAAAGTTTTTTCGGAAACAAAAAAAGTTAAAATTTGTTGACCAGTGGATAATATGCAATAAACAAGGCTAACAAGCATTTCAGTTAAAATCTTGCATGCCTGTTTTCTCAAAAACCTTACGTGATACAACAATTCTGAGAACACCACCGTGTTCAGCACGTCAACTTCTATAGAAAACAGTCAAAGTTTTTTCGGAAACAAAAAAAGTTAAAATTTGTTGACCAGTGGATAATATGCAATAAACAAGGCTAACAAGCATTTCAGTTAAAATCTTGCATGCCTGTTTTCTCAAAAACCTTACGTGATACAACAATTCTGAGAACACCACCGTGTTCAGCACGTCAACTTCTATAGAAAACAGTCAAAGTTTTTTCAGAAACAAAAAAAGTTTAAATTTGTTGACCAGTGGATAATATGCAAAAAACAAGCATTTCAGTTAAAATCTTAGATGCCCGTTTTCTCAAAAACCTTACGTGATACAAAAATTCTGAGAACACCACCGTGTTCAGCACGTCAACTTCTATATAAAACAGTCAAAGGTTTTTCAGAAACAAAAAAAGTTTAAATTTGTTCACCAGTGTAATATGCAATAAACAAGCATTTCAGTTAAAATCTTGCATGCCCGTTTTCTCAAAAACCTTACGTGATACAAAAATTCTGAGAACACCACCGTGTTCAGCACGTCAACTTCTATAGAAAACAGTCAAAGATTTTTCGGAAACAAAAAAAAAGTTAAAATTTGTTGACCAGTGTTATCAATTCACAATGTATGCAAGTGTGTGTGTGCATGGATATTCCATCTTACTTGGATGATCCTATTTTGGGATTATCATATGGCAAAGGGGAGACAGGTAGCACGCTGGACAACACACTGGTGTGGAGAGCGTGAAGTACCGAGATCGTGACACATCGGGCGGACGTGCTTTGTATGCCGCTATGAGCGCCGTGTGTTGCACGCTGCCCGTTCTGTTAGTAGTTAAGATTGATGTTAATTAAGATTACTGCATAAGTTGAAGATGTGTAGCGCTGTGTGTTTGCAAGTGTTTCATAAAAGAAAAGTTATATTATTATTATTATTATCATTATTATTATTATTAATTACTGGTCACCTTTAGGCAAGCCACATTCCGAAAAAGAAATCCATTATAGTAAAAATCTAATTGGCTCAAAGGCATTTAACTTTACATAGCACATTTTAAACAATCTTCTTAAGGATACCAATTAATAAAACTTCTAATATGCAGCTCAGTCGATTTCTCAGCACCTTTCTCGTCGTCGATTCCGTCATTGCAGGCGGTCTCCACGGCAACGTTGCAAGCCACACCCATCCATCCTCGACTGCAGTTGCACCCCCACTGGAAGAGCCGGTCCAACTCACAATGGCCGTGATCGCTGCACATTGCACGACAGCCCTCTGGAAAACGAGCAACAGCGACACATGTGGTCAAATGTTTGTGCCGTTTTAATTCATGAATGAACCTCAAAGCAGGGATAATAGGAAGAGGTAAGGCTTCAATTGATAAGACAAAGAGGTGTCTTGTCTGGTAGCGAATAATTTCAAAACATCAGCAACTGGGAAGGTTTCAATTGTTTGATAAACGAGACAAGACAAAGAGGAAACCTCAAAAAACTTCTGGTAACGAATAATTTCGATACATGAACAAGCGTGAACTGATCCAATAGTTAAGCTGAAATCAGCGTTTCCCAAAGTGTGTTACACACAACCCTATGGTTACAAGAGCGGAAAACAAGGCTGTCACAAAGAATTTGGATAAAATGGTGGTTCAAATTTTTTCATATCATAATTTGGATTGCAAGGTGTCACAAATTTAATTTTGAATAATTTCTAACCTAATTGTCGTGGATTTAGCACTACCTCATGACCACAATATAATACAAAATAATCTTGCAGTGCAAATGCTGCTTCCCTACCAAGCGAACAATGCTTTCCGTTCCAGCCGATGTTACACAGACACGTTCCATTGTGACACACGCCGTGAACGTCACATCTTGCGTCACAACGTGACAGCTCGCACGAGTCACCTGTCCACTCGTCGTGACACAGGCATTCCTCTCCGTGACAACGTCCGTTGACACATTTCGTCAGACAGACCTCTAAGACAATGGAAATGACAAAAGCATAAATAAGCTTGTGATTCTGTGAACAATGCGCATCATCAGAACAATGGCACCATAGAAATGACTTTATTCCATTACGATACTCATAGATTTGGTTATATTACATGCATGGCTGTAATCAAGGGTATACGCGGGTATACAGCGTATACTCACCTCCGGGGAAATACGGCATCGTATACTCGCCTCCCGAAAAGTAGGGTATACGCGGGGGAAAAGGCAGGGTGCACCGTACACGCTAGTAAATCAGGCGCACACGGCTGTTTAAGATGGTTTTTTGGCCGGATGAAAAAAGGTCAGATTTTTCAGACGGCAAAATGGACGAAATTTCCCCGCGATCTTGGCCAGATGAAAAAAGTCGTCAGATTTTTCAACCGGCAAAATGGACGAAATTTTCCCGAGAGGACGAAATTTCCCCGAGATCAGCGTGTACTCACTCAAAATTTACCATTAGGCTACAGCCCTGATTACATGCATCTCTTGGCTCTTGCTACAGACCAATGGGCTCTGTGTGTTGAATCTGTTGATTCAAAGTGTAGTTATTGACAGAAACTTCATATGAAATTAGAAACTACATCAAATTGCGTCATCTTAATCTGCGCTGATTATTAACTAATTTGTAACTTATATTGCACTAATGCTTGACTGACAGGATCATAAATTTTCACGTAGGAGATTCCAAGATCGCATTTATTATAATGTTCGTTTAATTATAAGCTTCTATCAACTACAGTTCTAGAGCCATTGCAATGGAGTTAAAAGTCAAGTTATGTTAGAATGCTTATCTTCGGTGCATGAACCAATTGGGCACTGGACAGGAGACTCCCTAATCCTTAAATAGCCATGTAATAACAATGACAACATTGTAAATCCCATTAATAAGAGTGACAACATTACAAGAGTCATGTGATATTAATGTCATGTGATAAGTTTTTTGGGTGATAATCAGGGAATCGATAAACTGTGGCATCCAGTTTACATAACAAACGCAATTCAGTAATTCATAACAATGAAAGAAACCAACGAACAACCGTTGCAAAACTGTTTAATAATTATCTGGAGAGATTTTGGGGAGCGCTCTGCAACCTCTCCATAACACCGAATTTAATATCAGAAAGAAAATCAGACATCGGGCGGCATCTCTTGACCAGTAGCGGCGCTAGGGGGGGATAGGTGTCTAAGCCCCCCTTTAAAAAGGCGATCCATTTTTGTTCCCGTGTAAAAAAATTGCACAAATAACTCCCTTTAGCCCCCCCCTCCCAAAACCCGCAAAGGTACGCACGAGGGTTTGCCAAACAGATTGGCGGATATGAAAACGGACCCATTTTCTTGAGATTACGACCAAATGACTAAAAAGAAAGAAAAAGGTCTCAGAAATTTTGGCGACTGAAAACGGAAAATTTTTGCCCGCAAATTCAGCCCCCCAAAACAGAAATCCTGGCGCCGCCACTGCTCTTGACAAGTATGAAACGGATATACATTCACTATAAACCTTTAATCCCTTTACCAGCCGACCAGCTGCATATAATCGCATATAAAATTGACGATTATAACCGGGATGGCTGGTAAAGGGGTTACATAGATAGTCCTTGCCTTCAGTGCAGTTGGTTCCCGTGTAGCCAGGCGAGCAGACACAGACGCCATCTGCACACAGACCATGTCCACCACAGCGAGGATCATCACAGACACCAGATGGCAGGTCGCACTCCGGTCCGTCCCATCCGATGAAACACTCGCATCGTCCGCCACGATACGAACCTCGACCGTTGCACAGAACCGGACAATCTCCTACAAACGCAGAAAATTTTAATTACCGGGGTATATAACTTTTAATTTAATAATTACTATAATAATTATTTTTTAATTATATAATTACCAAACCTCCTAAAACGCAGACATTTTTAATTATATAATTTTTAATTTAATAATTACTATGATTATTATTTTTGAATTATATAATTACAAAACGATTGAAGAAGAGATGTAGTCAGGGCTTTTTAGCGTGCAGTTGTACACAAAATGTGCAGTTCTAAATGTATTTGTGCAGTTGTAGAAGCACCTATGTACATTGAAAACTAGCAAAAAGGTAATTGTCCCCCCCCAATTGGAAGTAATTTACCATGGAGGATGGGAAGGGAAAGAAGAAGTTGTGCAGTTCTAAAATTCCCTTAAGAACAGCCTTGGATGTAGCCATGGGCATGTAGCGTTAGCGACGTCGTTTTCTTAGCCCCGGCATACTCTAAGACTCGTTTCCCCCCATCAGTTTCTCATTCCTTAAAGACATTTCTATTCCCATGGAGTTTCCGTGCTGAGAGCACCTCTGAGTAGTCATTCTGTGAGAGGCGCTATATAAATCCACATCTGTAGATTTACATAATTATGGTCATTCCCATCTACTCACTCCACCATCCTCTGCGGTGGAATCTCTGCCTCTGCACCTCACACGAAAGCCTTCCTTTACTCTTGGGGCAACTCACACTGGAAATGCTTTCGAAGGGCTTATGCCATGAGAGGAACTTTATAAATGATCAACACAATACAATACAACACAATACAATACAACACAATACAGTACAATACAATACAACACAACACAATACAATACAATACTGCTATGATCATTGGCATCAATTGGACAGAAGCTTCGGGCCATGATGGAGTCTGGAGCAGCTCTGAGTAGTTTATTTGATGAGATGCTGTATAAATACAACTACTTGAATGAATAAAACTACTTGAATGAATGAATGAATAAATGAATGAATGAAAAATATACTCAAAGGCAATACAATAAAAAAATTTAGAAAAAAACACATCACAGTTTTTCTTTAAAAATCAGCTGCATAAACAAGCTCCAATCAAAACGCACAGAACCTTGTTTACGTTGGTTGCAGAGAGCACCACCGATAGATCCAGGAAAGCATTCACATCTTCCGTTGACACATCTCCCTTGTCCGTTGCAGCCCTGTTGGCAACTCTCGTTTCTAGAAGCGTCTACAAAAGACAGGTTGCACCTAACATGAAACACGTCTTCATAGAAATAATTATCTCCTACTTAAAAATATTTAAGTTTGAAGTAAATTCAACAGAGTGGAACTAGCAGTTTATAATCGTAATCGTAAACTCGAAATTTCTAAAGTGTCACTCGAAAGCCAAGCGCGGGACACCAGTTTATTCACGATCGCTGGTAACTAGCAGTTGGTAAGACTAGAAAAAGACCTATGAGTAAGGAGAGAATATACAGCTTCACTGGGACATAGTCAATCATTCAACAAATCAACAAATCAATCAATTGTGCATTGAAACCTTTTAAAGCTAATATAATTACACAACATAGACACAAATAAATACAATTGAAAAGCCAATTTGAAAATTAGGCAACAAAGTGCTTCAGAAGGGATAACAAGTAGTCTGCACCCTTTCTTCATGGTTCGGCAGATTTTGGAGAAAAAAATTATATAAAGACATATACCAGGGTAGGTAGGACTCAAATGTTTGGGGAAAATCTATCTTCAATAACAGATAGCCTGAAGAAATTTGGAGAAGTTTAGATTAGATGCATTTATCCCTCATTATAAGAAAATCTTTTTGTCCACATACATCTGTTACAAAATTATTAAGATATTTCAATGCAAGCCCTGACACACAGAATAACAAACCTCGATGTGTTGCAAAAATTGTGACGTTCTGATTTTGGTTTCCATCGTTGTAAACTAAGACAAACCAAAGTCCAGGATCCAGGAATTCACTGAATCCAATTTCACTAAGATCACTGAGATTTAAGGCACTCTGCACAGAAATGCACAGCCACAACATCGTAAAAGCCATGTAATAATAATAGTTACAACAATTATAATAATAACAATGATAATAATAAAAAATAAATAAAAAATAACAATAATAATAATGAAACCGTGGCTACAAACACCACTACCTTAGTGGAAAATTCTGTTGAATTGTGATCCATCATAAAACGAATTCTGCCAAGAGAAACAGAATATATTCGGTAACAACAAAAGCAAATGATGAAGACCACAGCCGTCGATATGGTATTGAAGATCTACAGTAATTTGCAAATTAAATCCTTAAGGAATAACCGTCGCCAGCCAAACCACTGCAACGGAGTTTATCCCAAAGGAAAAGACTAATAATTATGTGTACACTGTACAGCAACCGCCAGGTTCCTTGAGAAAGAACCAACCACCTACCCAGACCATTCCCTACCCATAAAATTTCCTACTCAGGAACATTCCATAACAAAATCATTCCTTAATCCAAGACTATTCCCTATCCAAGATCATTTCCTAACAAAGACCATTTCCTACCCAAGACAATTCTCTACCCAAACCATTCTCTTCAAAAAACCATTCCCTATCCAGAATCATCATTACCCAAGACTACTTCCTACCCATGACCTTCCCCCCCCAAGACCATACACTACCCATAGCCATTTTCACCCATGACCAATCCCTACCCACAACAATCCCCTACCCAAGACCATCCCCTACCAATAACAATTCCTAGCCAAGACGATTCTCTACCCACAACAATCCCCTACCATAGTCCATACCCAAATTCCCACCCAAGGTCATTACTACCAAGAATATTTCCTACTCAAGGTCATTCCCCACCCAAAACCATTCCCAACCAGGACCATTCCCCACACAAGGTATTCCCTACGAAAGCCCATATCCTATCCCTACCCAAGATTATTCCCTACCCACAACAATCCCCTACCCAAGACAATCGCCCATCAATCAATCACCCATTTAAGGTGCCTTCTCTAGGCATCCGTTAGTTCCCATGCCGATCCGTTCTGCCACAGCTGCCGGTGTCACGAAATAGAGTATCCCCCGTATTAATTGTATCCCCCCAAATAAAAAAGTCGAAAAAACCGCTTCCGCGTGTATTTTGTTTTGCAAATTAATTTTCATCTGCTTTGTTTTTTTTTTTGTTTTGGACCCTGATGGAAATTACTTTTGGAATATTGCTAAAGAAAGTGACTATTTTACTTCGTCTCAGCTCTCATCAAAATTTGCTAATTACCGCTCCTCTTTCTCTCTGATGCACCTCAACTGTCGCAGTATTTCTCCTAAAATTAGTGAAATCCAAATTTTATTACATCAGCTTCCGGTTTCTGTCCTTGCACTTACTGAAACCTGGCTAAATGAATTAATGTCTGACACAATTCACATCCCTGGCTACAACTTCATACACAAGAGCAGAAAACAGGGAATAGGAGGAGGTGTTGGATTTTTAGTAAGAGAGGATATTACATTTTCTAAAATTGAGCAAACTAGCACTGAACCAGATTCATTTGAAAGTTTATTTATCAATATATCTCAACACAAATCAATGGATAAGCAAATTGGTGTTATATACAGACCCCCGGGACTGAATGTAAATGAATTTAATACGGATCTTGAAGTACTTCTAAACACTTTTAATAAGAATAATAATAAGACCAGAGAAATTTTCTTGGCTGGTGATTTTAATATTGATTTGTTGGCTTCTGGTAATCATTCCGCTACAAATGAATTTATAGACTGTATGGCTACCTATCATTTCTTTCCATTGATCCTACGACCAACCAGAATTACCCCGACTACTGCCACGCTAATAGACAACTTCTTCACTAACTCTCTTAATTCTGTTATTGACTCTGCTATAATAACTTCAGAAATATCTGATCACCTGCCTATAATAACCTGGACTAGCAATGTTTCTCACACAATGCATAACGTAGGTAAGACTGAAATGAAGAGAAATTTCACTGATGAAACCTCTGCTACTTTTAGAAATAACTTATCTAACATTGATTGGAATCCAGTTTTGCATTTGTGTAATGAAAATGAACCGGACATGGCATATAATCTGTTTTTGAAAATGGTCAGGATAAGCTATGATGAAGCCTTTCCTCTTAAGCCCATTAAAATCTCAAAAAGCAATACCTTTCACCAACCATGGATGACACGAGGCCTATTAAAATCTACCAAAAAAAAGGAAGCACTATACATTAAATATATAAAAAAGCCTACCATTGAAAATAAAAACAAATTTACTACTTACCGTAACAAATATAAATTAATTCGTACAAATATAGAACGTTCTTACTATTCAAGTGAATTCATGAAACATAGTAAGGACATTAAAAAAACCTGGCAGGTTATTAGAACAGTAATTAAGTCAGCTAAGAAGGACACACTTATTAATGAAATTAATCTGGATGGAAATTTAACAAATGACCCTTTAGTAATGGCTGAAAAATTCAACTCATATTTTACAGGCTTAGCAAAATCTTTATCATCCAAAATCCCTCCATCTGAGAAATGCTTTCAAGACTATCTTCACCCATCCTCCTCTAATTCCTTTGCCCTACTTTCAACTACCTCCCAGGAAATATTAGCAATTAATAACTCTCTTAAATCGACCCACAGTTCTGGCACTGATGATTTGAATCCTATGATATTATCACCGGTTATGGAACTTCTTGCCAGTCCGCTGGCTGAAGTGATTAACTGTCCACTAAAAAATGGTATTGTTCCATCAGAAATCAAGCTTGCCAAAGTTCTCCCCATTCACAAACAAGGTGCCAAAAATGAAATTAATAATTACAGACCCATTTCTATACTACCTTTTTTCTCTAAATTATTTGAAAGAGTAATGTATGACAGATTACTTTCATACATAAAGCATAAGGACATATTATATCCGTTTCAGCATGGCTTTCAGCCGGGTCACTCTACCTCCATGTCACTGATTGATATACAGGACAAAATTACCAAGGCCATGGACAATAATGAGTACTCAATTGGTATCTTCCTTGACCTTGCAAAGGCGTTTGATACTGTGGACCACAAAATACTTTTGTATAAACTTGAACACTACGGTATTAGAGATAATGCACTTCGATGGCTTAGTAGTTATTTGGACAATCGTCTACAGCAGGTGCTTTGTAATGGAAAATTGTCTAACTTTCAAACTATAGAATTTGGAGTACCTCAAGGCTCTATCCTTGGTCCTCTCCTGTTTTTAATCTATATCAATGACCTCCCAAATTCATCATCCATCTTACACTATATTCTATTTGCAGATGATTCTAATGTATTTTTATCGCATGCCTCCTATGATCAGCTTCTTCAGTTAGTCAATAATGAATTAATATCAGCTAGTGATTGGTTCAAGGCAAATAAACTTTCATTAAATCTATCTAAAACTAATTATATCATATTTCGCTCAAATAAAAAACCAATACCTATAACAAATAATGAGCTGCTTATTGACAATAAAGTAATTCCTCAAGTTTACACGACAAAATTCCTTGGCGTTCATATTGATCAGCACCTAAAATGGAAAGTTCATATAGACGAAATAAGTAAAAAAATTTCAAAAAGCATAGGCATTATTAAGAGAGTCTCTTACTTGCTTCCCTCTCATGTGCTTATCAATCTATATTTCACCCTAGTCTATCCATACCTTACTTACTCTAATTTAATTTGGACTTCAACCTATGATACCCATCTCCATGTTTTAAGGACCTTACAAAAAAAAGCCATACGAGTTATCACTAAATCCACTGTTAACTGTCATACTGGTCCCTTATTTGCTGAGCATAAACTCCTAAATATTAAGCAGATTAGATTTGAACAGACATCTCAATTTATGTATCAATACATCAATAACCTCCTCCCGTCTTCCTTTGCATCTTACTTCTCTCCTGCATTGCATCCTGGACTCACTAGAGGTAATAGAGACTTCAGTATTATTTTTGCAAAAACAAATGTTCGGAAATTTTCTATTAAATTCCAAGGCCCTGTCATATGGAATAAAATTCCGATTCACATTCGTAAGGCTACTAACTTAACTCATTTTAAACACCTGTTACGTGTGTATACATTATGTAATGTTTTCTGTTAATATAGCATGAGGGGTTACCCATGCTAATGCTGATTTATTTGATTGTTTGATTGCTTTTGCTTTTATTTTGTTCTTTCTCTGAGTTTTTCATGTAGTGTTAACTACATTAGTTTTGTTTTTTATAATAATTTTTTTCTTTCCCTAGTTAAGTAATATCTCTGTATTCCAATACTCCCTTCAGCTTTCAGCTTTCACTTTCTCACTTCACTTTGTTAATTAGGCCCCTGCTTAGCGGGACTTGTCCCTTTTGGTGTGCCTATTTGCTCCCTCACTCTTATAATACCTATTCACTTTGAGTATTTTCTTATTGCGAATTATGTCTATACTTTGTTAAACATACATGTACAATTGAATTGATGGGATCAATAAAAATATGTCTATGTCTAAATATGTCTATGTCTATGTCAATGACACTAACAGGTATGTTTATTCCTACTAGATAATTTGTTTTTTGCCCTGTTTTTAAGAGCACTTAAAACATTTAAAACATTTAAGAACACTCAGAGTCACTAACTAAATTCGAATTGCCTTTATCTGAGCATTGCTTAGGACACTTAAAACAATTGGAGTCACTTTAAATTTTGATTACAGCATAAATTTTTTATTATGCCCATTTTTCAAAAAAGGGGATGGACTGGTTCATCCCCCCGGATAGTATAGACCGGTTAATTCCATCCGGGGGATAGATTAATTCATCCCCCGGATAGCTTTCAGGGGGATACTCCGTTTCGTGTCACCGATGGATGCGCGGCAGAGAATAGACGAGAGCTTTGCATGTCGACTTCCGACGCCGCCAAAGGTAATTGGATGAGAGATGACCTTGCAACGAGGAGGAGTAAGCGACTGCCAGCTTCATCCTCATTCCCAGAACAATGGTTGCCAAGCGACGGTCATTGCAGAACAATGGCTGATGACACTGAATGATACTTGCCCATTGTTAAGGATCGATGAAATAACCGTACTTGCAATTGGGCGAAAAATAAATCTCGATGTTACTGGAGCTAAATAAATGGAGGAAATAATGAGACAGAGAGGAACAATAAATATGAATTTGTGGCAATTTTAGGATAATTTTTTTATTCAGATCAGATACACCCATTATATATAAGTGCATAGATAGAATATACAATACAATATATAAACATACACAATGCACACATATGCAATAATTATTATACATAATATATAATTATATTATATACAGGTATATATATGCACATATATTAACATATATGATAATGTATGTATGTATGTATGTATGTATGTATGTATGTATGTATGTATGTATGTATGTATGTGCACTTATTATAGCGCCCCTTCAAGCTCTCCCTACTCAGAGGCGCTCCCGAATGCAGAGCGGACACTGCATCGGAGTTTCATGGCGAAGCGCTGAGCAATCGCGAGTGAAGAACTTGCCCAAGGTCCTTACGCGGCAAGGTGGATTCGAACCTCGAACCTTCCGGCTTCAAGGCATAATGTACGTGTTAATACAAATTATCATTTATAAATATATATTATTTAGTTTATTTGCAATATATTATATAGTCATAAATTTAGCTTCAAATTTAAAAAAGTTTATTTTTGAATTCAAAGTCGCATCATTGACCAAACTTGACAAAAGCAACAAGAGACAAATACAAAATGACAAATGAAAATACTTTGTTCAGCTTACATTCTCTCGACTTCTTCTCGATCTCGACTGTTGTTGCGACTCACTCGTCCGACTTCCTCCGAAACCCGTGCGAAAGAAGTCGTACTGCGTGTGAGTCGGCTGGAAATTCCGTCTTCCGTAGACTCCGAGAATCGCGTCCGGACTGGAAAGGACGCGGAATCGGATGAGCCACTGCTCCGGAAGATAGAACTGGATGCCCCAGAGGTCGTGAGGTCGGAGCTCATGGGTCACGTTCCATCCGAGATGATATGGAACCACAACAGCGCCGGAACTAATCGAAGTTAGAGCACCACCTAGTAACAGAATTAAAAGTCAACTGAATAAATAATTATATAATTTTAAATAATCTTAAATAACATTTGATCTTAATAATAATAATAGTAATAATCCGAAGTGGATGAGGTTTAGCCGTTCCAGGCACATTGCTTTTATATATATATTATAAGACCATGGGGGAACAAAGTACCTCAGGGCAAAAAAATAAATAATAATAATAATAATAATCTAATAAAATAAAAATAATCAAATAAATCAATAATAATCTTATATAATTTTATAATCTTACATAATCTTAAATAATAATCTAAATAATAATCTAAATAATAATAATAATCTAAATAATAATTTAAATAATAATAATAATAATAATAATAATAATAATAATAATAATAATAATAATAATAATAATAATAATAATAATAATAATAATCTAATAAAATAAAAATAATGACATAAATAAATAATAATGATCTTAAATAATTTTATAATCTTACATAATCTTAAATAATAATCTTAATAATGATAATTATCTTAACTATCGAATAAAATAAAAATAATCAAATAAATAAATACGAATAATCTGAAATAATCTTATAATATTAAATAATTTTACGTTTAGTGCAATAGAAACAACGTATTGCATTGTCGTAACATTTGAAGAACCCCCCCCTTTCCCTAGATTGATAGCCAGTATAACCACGACACTATTAGCGAACGGAATTAAGCAAAATGTTATTTCATATTGTAAAACATGTTGAAAGTTTTCTTTTACCAGGCAACGACGTGAGTCTGTAGTTGTCATCTGAGTTCACCAATCCATCATGTTCGCCGTTGTTCAACTTTTGAACTGTTCGAACAGAAATAATAATTTCATTTTTATACGGAAACAAGTAACTTCGAAATTCCCTTTACATGCAAAAATCCATTTGATTTTAGTATACATATCGCATGTATTTTGAGCGGCCTCGGCCGAGAGCGCCTCTGAGTATGGATCTTGAAAGGGTACCCAGTTTCACCAACTGTTGCAGACTGAATTTTTTTATATGGGTTGGCGAGAGTAGAGATCTTGAAAAGGTGCTATATAAATTCTGATTGATGGATTGATTTTTAGTTGAGTGCTCCGCCTAATGAGCCATACAGTCATACATATTGTATGCACCCAAGTTAATGCATTCACTCATTACGAGAGTTTCTATAGCACTTCTTCACTTGAACTACTCAGAGGCGTTTGAGTTGGTATGCATGCATGCATTTAGGTATGTAAATATTTATGAAAGAACATGTATGGATACATGTGTTTATGAGTACATGTGTGTTGACAACATAGCGTCTGTTCCATACATCCCAAAGCTTCCTACATGCAAGGGATCTGAAACAAGCATTGTTCCAAGCATTGTTGTATTTCACTCAAAACTGAAAACATTTCTCTTTCGCAAATCCTACCCTGATTCTTCCTCTTCTTCTTACATCACTATATCGACATTTCAACTCTAAACATCCCCCACCTTAGCCGTCCATATACATGTATCTTGTCTTGTGTCTTGTCTTTAACCATCCTCGATTCGAGGGTTGGTCGCTTCATGGACATGCTTTCGCCACTTTTTCCTGTCCTCCGTCTCCTTCAGTATCCTCTCGAATGGTAGTTCCATCCACGCGATGATGTTAGCTATCCATCCCATCCTCGTTCTTCCCCTTGCCCTTGCTCCCGAAATTGTACCCTGTATTATTTCCTTTTCCAATCATCCCCCCTGTTTCCTCATCAAATGACCGAAGTAAATGAGCTTCTTTCTTTTTATCGTGCTCAATAAGGTCCTTTCTGTTCCCGTTTTCTCCAATACCCATTTGTTTGTTCTTTTCTCTGTCCATTGCACTCTCAAGATCTTTCTTAGGCATTTCATTTCAAAAGCATTTATTCTGTCTTCTTCTCTCTGTCTGATCGTCCAACTTTCACACCCATATGTCGCCACTGGCCATACCAAAGTCTTCATGAGTCTGATCTTGGTAATCATTTTGATATTATGACTTTTCCATATATATAGCGTCTTCAACGCTGTCCCTGTGTTGAGTCCTCTTGCTAATTTCTCTCTTATATCTGTGCTGCTGTCTGCATCTTCAGTTATCAACGATCCCAGGTAATGAAAGGTGTCTACCTGTTCCAGTTTTTGTCCTCCAATTTCAATATTACACGTTCTGCCTTTTTGTGTCATCACTTTGGTTTTATTCATGTTTATCCTCAGACCTCTCTTTTCTCCTGCTTGGTGTAGTCGTTCTGTCAGTTCCTGCAACTCCAATTCTGTTCCCGCTAATAGTACTATATCGTCTGCGTATCTTAGGTTAGTAATGACCCTTCCTCCTATCCGTATTCCTCCCTGCCATCCCTCCAGTGCCTCTCTCATAACCGTCTCTGCCATGATGTTGAACAAATGAGGTGACATCACGCATCCCTGTCTCACTCCCTTCTTTATTCTGAACAGGGCAGTATTTACTTTGGTGGAGGCCCATGTGCACCGCTGTGGTGGAGGCCCAATGGACATAGAAAAATTGTTTTAAAAAAACAATTTTAATGGTGCCGTACGTACCACAGCAATGCCGTTGTCACGAAATAGAGTATCCCCCGTATTAATTGTATCCCCCAAATTAAAAAAAGTCGAAAAAACCGCTTCCGCGTGTATTTTGTTTTGCAAATTAAATTTCATCTGCTTTGTTTTGAACAATGACACTAACAGGTATGTTTATTCCTACTAGATAATTTGTTTTGCCCTGTTTTTAGAGCACTTAAAACATTTAAAACACTTAAGAACACTCAGAGTCACTAAATAAATTCGAGTTGCCAATAATTATCTGAGCATTGCTTAGGACACTTAAAACAATTATATAGTCACTTTAAATTTTGATTACAGCATAAAAATATTTATTATGTGCATTTTTCAAAAAAGGGGATAGAATGGTTTATCCCACCGGATAGCATAGACCGGTTAATTCCATCCGGGGGGATAGATTAATTCATCCCCCCCGGATAGCTTTCAGAGGGGATACTCCGTTTCGTGTCACCGTCACTAGGGCGACTCACCTACAACTTGCAGCAGGATAGGCCTTACAAAATATAAAGTTTAGGCTGATCTCCATGACATACATGTAGGCTGTAGCCTATGCTGTAAAACTGATTGCTTAACACTAAATGACCTAAGTGCTGGATCACTCCTGGTTCGGCCAAGCCAGAAGTGGGAGGGCTATCTTACTTTCAGCAGAACCCGAGTCAAGCTCTGGATGTCATGTCATGGAATTTCATGTATCAGCTGATACACGATAAACACGTTCAGGGATCATTTCCTAATGTGGAGATAGCACTCCGCAATGCCGCATGTATCTGGTGCTCATGGTCAGTAACTGTACTGCGGAACGTTCATTCTCCAAACTGAAACTCATTAAGAATAGGCTTCGCACACCGATAGGCAATGAGAGGTTGTCCCATTTGACTCTGATGAGCATAGAAGCAGACCTTCTGCGTGAAATTAACTTTGATGATCTGTTGACCGAATTTGCCAAGAAGAAAACGCGCAAAGTTTCACTAATTTGACACGACTTCATAACCAAGAGAAACTAATTTCTGACCTTTCAGGCTTTCACGTTTCTTTCAATTGTTTCTCCTCTTAAAATATTTGCGTGAAATTGCATCTGTGGGCAGTGCACAGTACTAAAAAAGTCTGTAAAAAAATTCTTGCTTGTGTGGTGGAGGCCCCTATGTGGTGGAGGCCCGTGGGCACTGGCCCCTTGTGCCCACCCCTAAATCCGGGCTCGATTCTGAAGCCTCCTGATAGTGTACCTGCAACCTTTACTTTAGCTTGTTGTTTGCAGTATAATTTGTTCAGTAGATCGATGATATGTGATGGGAAACCCATTTCTACCATTGTCGCCCATAGCTGTTCATGTGGTATGCAGTCAAACGCTTTTGTAAAGTCCACGAAACACATGTACAGCGGTTGTTGGTGGTCGTGCATTTTCTGCATTATAATTCTAAGATTTGTTAGTTGGTCTCTGGTGCCTCTTCCTCCTCTGAAACCGGCCTGTTCGTCTGCAAGTTCCGATTCTGAATCGGTACATGTATCTACCTGCCTGAATCTCCGAACTTGACTTGGCCCGCTGTCTATCGATTTTGCTTTGATTAAGCGCCTGTGAATAAGCTGGTTCCCGCGGCTTGGCTTTTGTGGGCGCTGTAGAAGTCTCGAGATTACGAGTGTTCCATGTACTATGAAACTGCTTACAGGACAGAGTCGAATGCATAGAAAAATTATTTCGGCACAAACAAGGAAATAAATTTTAAATTTTCCACTGCCAATTACTGAACTACTCAAGAAGTAAAGTCATCTGGCATTGCGAGAAACACAGCTTTGGGAGAACATCGACCAAGATAACCGATGGAATAAGTCGAGGGATTCTGATAGCAATACCAATTACCCATTCACTCTTGACATAATCCTGGTCAATCCCTAAGCAATTTCAGTGTCTACTCAAAGCAGTTTGCTCTATAATAGTCGGCGCCATACAAATTTATCCCAAACAATTTCACGGAAAGTCAGATAGATCCGATGGATAGCTGGCTAAGCACTATAGCCTTGAGGAACATAAATTGCAGGATTCAAAATGCATTGTATTGTGTTGTATTGTATTGTGTTGTATTGTATCTGACCATTTATACAGCGTCTCTTGTTGCCAGAGCTTTTTCCCAGTGTGTGTGTGATCCCGAGAGAAGAGGCAGGATTTTAAGTGAGAGAAAGACGAGGAAAGACTACCACAGAGGATGACAGAGCGAACTGACGGGGAAGTCCATCCCATAGGGAGGGACCTATGCAGACAAAGCATTTAGATTGAGTCATGGCGGTTCTGATATGGGAAACAAAGGGGTCAAGCTAATCAGAGGATCTAAGAGGATGCAGAAGGTGGCAGAGGGGCGAAATAAAATCAGAGGCGGCGCCAGGATATTAGTTTTGGGGACTGAATCTACGGGGAGAAAATTTTCCATTTTCAGTCGCCAAAATATCTGACGATCTTTTTTTAGTCATTTGGTCGAAATCATGGTAAATGGTCCTTTTTCATTCCGCCAAACTGTCTGACAAACCTCGTGCACACGCATACGTTTCCGTTTAAGTTTTTTAGGGGTTAATCATGCAAATATTTCATTTTTACATGGAAAAAATGGATGGCCTTTTTAAGGAGGGCTTAGACCCCTAACCCCCTAGCGCCGCTAATGAATAAAATACCACAAAGATACCTTGGAGCAAGACTTGTGGACCAAAATGAGAACTTTTAATTGTATACGGGCAGATAAAAATAGCCCCCGAGAACAGGTAGGGCCTACTGCGGTACTGGGTAAGGAACTTCAGCAGAACGTTCAAACATTGTGCCATTTAGTGTAACTGACTGACAGCTGGACAATAGATAGCAGAGCTATAATAGAAATACAGAAATAGTAATTGCAACAATAATCATCATAATGTAAATACCAATCCCTCAGCAAATATAACACATATATTAGGGATGCCATTTCTTCTGGAAATGGATCGTACTCAAAGTATGTCATATAATCATATTACTAGTATAAAAATTACAAACTCACTATGATACTACCACTGTAATTCTTAATATTAATATCATTATGACTATTATCATGGGCGGAGACCTAAGGGGGGGACAGGGGGGGACGGTCCCCCCCAATCAAAGTGTTGGGGGACGGCCCATGCATTTGTCCCCCCCAATGTTTGAGCGCCAAGACTTTTTTGGCAGCGAAAATAGAAAATTTCGTCGAGATTTTGGGCGGATGACTAAAAAAAAAAAAAAAAGGTCATCAACTTTTTTGGGCGGCGAAAATAGAAAATTTCGTCGAGATTTTGGGCGGATGACTAAAAAAAAGGTCATCAACTTTTTTGGCGGCGAAAATAGAAAATTTCGGCGAGATTTTGGGCGGATGACTAAAAAAAAAAGGTCATCAACTTTTTTTGGCGGCGAAAATAACTTTTTTTTCGAGATTTCGCCGGTCGTCAGAAATTTTTCGGAAAATCTCGCGTCTTTCCGTCCCCCCCCCCAATTCTCGGCCCAGGTCTCCGCCTATGCTATTATTTTTAAGACTATGCCTAACAACTCAAATTTTCCAATGTAATGGCATAATATTCCCGTTATTCAACAATTCGGTTGACATACCGCAACCGGTTACAGTGTACAAATATGCAGTTTAAACAATTCACAAGAACGAAGATCACAGAATGCACAAATCTCAACTATACTAATTGAGCAGACAGCCTGCAATACATGGCGCTAATAGCAGCCTACAAAACAAATCCGCCCAAATGGAATACCATTCTTTCACATTAAATCCCTTGAGGTACATAAATAATGACTAAATAACTATTGTTGAAACTGTATACACAAAAGAATCAAGTTTCTCCCAATATCTAAACATTCTTAGTGACTAAATAGCAGAAGTAGGCCAGCGCGGTTGCTGATACGTACCAACAAGATAGACGCAGAGGGACGAGAGGAGAATGGCCGTCAGGACCATAAGCAGAGCAAGCGCCTTCCATTTGTAACAATTCTTCCGTTGCTTCTTTGTCTTGAAGCTAGACAATAGAAAGTTGACAGTTCACTCGCTGTCAGTCAATCGCAATCGCAGAACTTCAAAAGCGCCACTCGGAGAGAAACGCATAGCACCAGCTTATCCATATCACAGTGGCGTAGACAAGGGGGTTTCGGGGGGTTATTGGCCTAGGGAAAAAGTTTAAAGGTTATTTATCCACTTAAATAAGAAAAACAAAACAATTGCTTGTAGAAACAATTGTTTTTCTTACTTTATTCTCTTTGTTACTTATTCCCTTTTTATTTACTGTAATACTGTTGGGGTCTGTCAGAGAGGGCATCCAGCCGGGCCATAAAACCCCAACCACCTATCATAAATTCCTGACTACGCCACTGTTATATCATTAGGCCTAATAGTTAAGCTTATTTCAGTTTTGTGTGGAAAACTCGAGAGCGCAAGTGCCAGCGACGTGAGTGACCAGACAGGATATGAAGATGGACAAACTGGCGTGGATCATCTGGAAGTTCGTTCTAAATAGCTGGCCAGCACCAATTAAGTTGCAAATATCTAATACAGGCCTAGAGCTCTGAACAACATATTATAAGAAACTAGCAGATACGGGTGATTGGATGGCAATTTAGTTGAGAAGTTTGAAAGACGTTGTAGGTATAGATACAATTTTGGGCATAATTGCAGTGTCGGGAACCGTGAGTGTCGGTTAGGATCAGGTTAAGCGTCGTGGGGTCGGTTAGGTTCAGGTTAAGCGTGGCGAGGGTCGGTAAGGGTTAGAGTCGTCCTCAGATACTATCCAAAGATATTGCATATGCTTCGGTCCCCTATACTGCAATTACGCCCAATTTTGTAATGGATGTGCATATGGAGCTTTAGCCATTGATGTGATTTGAGGACAGACGCCACGTGGAAGCGACAGGATACTGTCGTGGAGCTTTGGTGACACACTCGGGATTTAACTTCCACACAGCTTCGCGTCCAAACGCAAACAATACAAAATGCAAAAACGCATTTTGCAAAAAATTTCATTTCGCCAACCGGTCGACAACCGGAAGACTAATCTGGTCTCATCGGATCCGTTTAAATCTAATCAAATCGAATTTATGCGTCGAATGTTGGTCGATATATGCGGACTATCAATCACACGGCGGTCAATAACCGAAGCAGACGCCGCCGCCGCCGACGACTGCGCGGTTAAGCGCCGCCACCTACCGTTTGATGGAAGACCGCTGTACTGACGGTCTTATCTGCGGCTGCATCACAGTATTGAACATTGCATCCACCGCTGCTGCTGCTGCTGCTGCCCCAGCTGTTGTCGATGGACCCGGTTTAGCTGAAGGTCTTTTTGGCAATGAAGAAAGCTTTGTTGTTGATGGGTCCAGCGCGGAAACCTTCTTGCGGCGAGGCAGCGTTGATCCGCAGCAAGACGTCATCGGAGAGAAGACTGACGGTTCTAAGTCAGTGTTGTTGGTCGATGACCAGTGACCTTGAAATCATCGCGAATCGGTCAATTAACTTCTATTTATCGACTATTTCTATTCTTTGTTAAGGGTGGATGAAATTATTTCTAAATCTGGGAAATCTTTAGGGATCTTGTAGCCTAGCTTGGATCGAAAAACAATAATGCATTATTGACCTTTATGCCATTATCATCGTCATTAGGCCACAATTAAATTGCATTACTGTCCTTACATTATTTTTCAAATTCTATCATCATCATCATCATCATCATCATCATCATCATCATCATCATCATCATCGTCATCGTCATCGTCATCGTCATCGTCATCGTCATCGTCGTCGTCGTCGTCGTCGTCGTCATCGTCATCGTCATCGTCATCGTCATCCTCCTCCTCCTCCCCCTCCCCATCATCGTCATCGTCATCGTCATCGTCATCGTCATCGTCATCGTCATCGTCGTCGTCGTCGTCGTCGTCGTCGTCGTCGTCGTCGTCGTCGTCGTCATCGTCGTCGTCGTCGTCGTCATCGTCGTCGTCTTCTCCGTCGTCGTGGTGTCATCATCATTGTTATCGTCATCGTCATCGTCGTCATCATCATCAACATCAACATCGCCGTCGTCGTCGTCATCGTCATCATCATCGTCATCTCCGTCGTCGTATCATCATCATCGTTGCCGTCGACGTAGTCATCATCGTCGTCGTCGTCGTCATCGTCGTCGTCATCGTCATCATCATCATTATCATCGTCATCATCATCATTATTATCATCATCGTCGTCGTCGTCATCGTCATCACCGTCGGTGTCGTCACCATCATCACCATCATAATAAGCCAACGAGTCATGATCCCCTTTGTATATCCTTGGCTCCATTCGCAGTCACATTATTCGTTACCTCCTCACCCATTCAATTATTCACCCAACGAAATCATAAGTTCATAAATGTATTTCCAACTCATACGTTCCATCTTTCCACATAGACATAGATTCAATCGTCAAACGAACGCACAAACGAACGAACGAACCTAATGGAAGCAGAGTCTGCAGGACCTGTGGCGCCGCCTGTTTACCCCGGTTGTCATGGCAATTAAGGAGCCGTGCGCCGCCGCCGCAGGTTGGCGCATCCTTCGTTCGAACGGCGGCCGCTGCAGCGTGCTTCGTCCGCCGAACTCTGGCGTTTGTTGGAACCGCACAACTCAGCGGGGAACCGTTGTCCGCCGCCGTCGGAGGAGGAGGAGAAAGCGGAGGACCAGTCTCTGGGGGTGGCGGAGGAGGTATGAAAATATTCGGTCTATCAATGGTCACTGGAAGAAACGAAAACCAGAAAACCAGAAAGTACCGCTACTGTTGTTCAAATAAATGCAAAGACGAATTATTGGTTTGTGATGCTGCTCGAATAATTCGATTTATGAAATAAATGATAGACTAATATTCCTTCCGCCGTCCACCGATAGCCTATGGTCGCTGCAAGAAAAGGAAAACGATTTGCAAATGATTCGAGACAAATATCTTCTGACCAGTTTAATCTCACGATCGTATTATTCAATGTTACGATTTCTAAAGATAACTTTTGAAAGATCTTCTTCGTTTATTATTTTAAATTGACACGAGCGAAAAATGATTAGGCCTATATATTCATTTGTAAATTTCTATAGCTCCTATTCAAGTGGACTGCGCTGCTAGACCTGAGAATCGACCCCAATAAGTCGACTTGGTCATCTCAAATAATTATTTAAAGATGGCATCTCCAATATTTATGCCGTGACTAAGAGGGTATCTGTTGCAATTGGTTAACGTTACGAGAAAGAACAGAACTTTGGGAGATAGATGGGTGGACATTAGGTACCGGTATAGTCTAGATTTATTATATAAGTGAATGAAATGAAGGATTGTGAAGGGCATGTATGTATGTATGTATGTGCACTTGTTATAGCGCCCCTTCAAGATTTCTCTACTCAGAGGCGCTCCCGACTGCAGAGAGGACACTGCATCGAAGTTTCACGCCGAAGCGCTGAGCAATTGTGAGTGAAGGACTTGCCCAAGGTCCCTATGCGGCGACTTGAGGTGGATTCGAACCTCGAACCTTCCGGCTTCAAGGCAACGACGCCACCACTACACATGGCAGGGTGGAAGGGGAGTGGGTAAGAGCGGTAAGGGGAGTGGTATAATACGCTCTGTTCATTTCCATTCGTGGAGGTTTATACCGAAGCAGCAGCAGCAGCAGCAGCAGCAGCAGCAGCAGCAGCAGCAATAAAACAGAGTCTCTCCAGAGAGGTTCGTGCACGATTCGGACCAGACGACGAAAGGTTTGTTCTTGTACGAAAGGTCATTTAACGACATGCATTATCACGACTATCAACTGCTCTTTCTTTCAGTCTGTGTGCGCACGTTTTATTTCCCTATTGTTGCTTTGCCTTCTGCATTTGCATGCTTTGTTCCACGCAAACAATGCGGTATGCAGGCAAGCAGACAGGACAGGGAAAAGGCAGGCAGGAAAGCAAGCAGGCAGGCAGGCAGGCAGGCAGGCAGGCAGGCAGGCAGGATATTAAGACAGACCCCAAAAGAGAGGTTAAACAACAGACGGACTGAATACAGCTATAGACAGATAGATGCAAAGCAGATAAAATCAGACGGACTAGCATGCAAAAACTCTGAAATAAAGATAGAGAGAAGACAAAGACAGACAGACAGAAATAAAGATAAAGAGATGACCAAAAAAGGAAACATAATACATAATTATATATAGGCAGTTATAAGACAGACAGACAGGCAGACACAGATGCGGCAGTTACATAACTAAAGACATGCTTAAAGAAGGATATCTGATACAGACAGACAGACAGACAGACACGGACTGGTCTAATGATAACCATACTTAAAGACGAACGTAAAGAAAGATATCTGATACAGACAGACAGACAGACAGACAGACAGACAGACATGGACAGGGCTAATGACAACCATACTTAAAGACGTACGTAAAGAAAGATATCTGATACAGACAGACAGACAGACAGACAGACACACACACACACACACACACACACACAGACACACAGACACAGACACACAGACAGACACAAACAGAGAGACAGTGCAATAGTGGCAGCCACACTGGGATATAACAGGCGCGTGACGCCCCTATACAAGATGCATATTTTATAGGTAGCGGGGTCATCCATAAAGCACGGCTGACTTACTATAGTCACTGATGTGTGAGTAGACATTCTCCAGCCTCATTCGACCACCGTTCCTGGAATAAATATCACCGCTGGCGACGACGGAGGAGGCGAGGTCATTCGATTCATTGACCTTTCCAGCAGCTGCGGAAGAAAATCGGCCACGCCGGAGGTGGTCCACTCCACTCCGGTCAGCGCGTCCCCTTGACCATTGATGGTTTGACCACTCCTCGTGACCACCACCGGTGTTCGCCGCTGAGGACATTCGAGGATAGCTGCTGCTGTCATCCTCGTCTTCGTCCTCTTCCGTGTCCTCCTCCTCCTCCTCTTCGGCGGTGGCGTGCAGGCGATCGTACGATGACCTCCTGACCTCGAGGTCAAGGTCAGGTGAGAGGATGTCTTCGGGGTCAAGGCCGTCGATTGGTGATATGTGATTTTCGTCGATTGTGAAGCCTTCGCGTAATTATACATAATACTATGTTTGTATGCATACACACCATGTATGTATACATGCATACATGCTTTGTATTGTAACGCCCGCCCCCACCGTCATCCCCGGAGTCGCCAATTCCGGATCATCGTACGGCAAGGAGGCCGCGTGCTGTTGTGGGTCATGGTCATGGTCCTGAGATATGGATCGAGGATAAGAGGAGGGGACTCTCGGGTTCAAATCCAACCGATGGAATGATTGCCAACCATCTCGGCTGCCAAGCTCTCTATAAGAGATTGGATCCTTGTGGGCCAGTCGCTCACTTCTGCGCAGCGTGCCCAGGTGGGTGAAATCTTTAGGCCTAGCGCCTGAAGACTCTGCCAGTCTGATGGTCGACTGGTGAGGCACGTCCGCCATGATGGAAGCGGGGGACCTCAGTCCCGGGTTCAAACCCACAACAGATCTTGGGACCGGCGATTCCTCGAGCCGCTCTAAGCGTGTCACAACCTCCGTTAGCACTTCTCTAACATTAGAGTACACGGCCGAAATTTCCTCCCTTACATCTGACCTTACGGTAGAGATTTCTTCTGTGATATTTGATTGTATGGCGGAGATTTCTTCTGTGACATTTGATTGCACTACAGAGATCGCTTCTTGTGTTTCCCTAGCGTGTGACTGCATCGCTTCTTGTGCTTCTCGGGCATGTGACTGCATCGCTTCTTGTGTGTCTCTAGCATTAGTCTGCATTGATGAGTGCATAGATGTTATAGCCTCCATCACTACCTCCAATGATGAGGGAGGCCTAGACGGCTGTGAAGGTGTTACAGGTCTACTTTCTTCCATGGCGCAATATGAATTAGGTCTACAGGTAATTCTATCACTATCAGTGAACAAAGTCAGTAATTTCAGTAATGTTTCTTATTATAGTCCATCAATTGAATCCTCAATCAACAACAACCACATTCAAAGTAATCAATCAATTACGTAACCAACTTCGATTACACTCAATGCAAACAATAAACAAAGTCAGATATTTTAACTAATAGCTTCTTGTTATGTTCAAAGACATTCAATGCAAACACACTTGGACCGGAGTAAAGCTAAGTTAGTCCCCGATTTACTTTCAAGTCCCTCGGCCAATTTAAAAGTAGCCCAAAGTTAAAGAACCGATCACCCTAAAACCCATCCACTCGTACCTCATGTCCAGATAAAGAGAGTCCATCGTGACATGGCGCGAAGAACGGCGTTGACATGTTCTTCTCCAGGATCTGGCCCGATGATGAAGCCCGAGTGCGAATCTTGCCGACGAGAATCAGCCGCAATGATCCATCACTTCAGTCTTGTTCGTTCAAAGTTCTGACCGTTTTCGTCTTATATACCTATACTTTATATTAACTATAAAACATCTTGTTCTTTCTTGAGTTCCGACCGCGTCCACTTTAAACAAGAGACATCTTCTTCCTTCAACGTTCTGGCTGCATCTGACTTAAACACGAATACGTCTTCTCTCCTCAAAGTTCCGATCGAGTCTGACTTAACACGAAAACGTCTCTTCTCCGTCGAAAACGTCTTCTGCCTTCAACACGACTTCTACCTGCAAAGTTCTGACCGCACCTCTACGTCTCACCTCTTCCACGTCTCTGCGTGTTCTGCACTCAGTGTTCCACGGAGGTGATTCACGCCAACACACAAGCCCCGGATGAAACTAAACTGCGTAGTTTCCCCAGCTAGCTAGCCTTCGGCGCATATACTCAGCTTCAATTTCCGCACACGTGGACCTCCCTCTCCCTTCGAGGCGTTAATCTAACGTCGCAATTTCGACACGTGCGAGTGTCGTGTGACAGAGTCTTAGTCTTCTTCTCTTTACCTCTCCCTTATCTCATGTCCGTCTGGCTGTATTGCCCTCACTCTCCATCAGGCATCGGTGCGTGGGCGGACTGTCCTTTTCTGTCCGTCTATCTTACCTCTCTCTTATCTGCCTGAATGTATCGCCTTGACACTTTGCATCATGCCGCCTGGTCGTCCGAAAATATCGCTGATGGCAGTCAGTCAACTTCACCTCCTCCGTTTTGCTACAGCTCCCAGCTGCAGAGCGAGACGGGGAAGTTTATACAGCGAACGATTGCCAAAAACATCAACTGCGATTGTCGGTCGTTGAGATTCGTGTCAGACACGATATCAGAAATAAAATAATATTACCCGAGAACAGGCGCTCTATAAATGAAAAGATGGCGGATCCAAAATGGCGACCAGAAATTATAACCCAAATTATATGCCGCGTTACACTATTCTCCCCCCACCCTTATTTCGGAATTTATTTAATTGGACGAATATATTCTGAAATGCGTAAATAAGGCCGTACTCTGGTCTGTACATCACGAGTTCAAAATTATATGCAAAGAACAAAATTAAGCACTGAACGGTCATCGCTGATCACGCTTCAGCGCTCAAAAGTCATTACAAGCGAAGGAAATAGAAGAATTAATATGGTAGTTATATAGCCAGTCGTTGTTTTTCAAGAGTTCCGTCAAAATTTATCAACATTTATGTCCTTACAGGCTACTTTCAGTTCAGTCATACACTAGCGATTGTATGGTCAACGGGGACTCAAGCCACAGACAGAAATATAATTCGATCACATACATGTAGATCATTAACGTTACCGCTAAGCTATTTCATACCATGGCGTCTATATTACCACGAGACTCTTCCAGGCATCAGTTGTGTATCCAGGCCATATTATGGCATACTAGCAACTTACCAAGTCTAACCACCGCGTCGCTAAAGGCCACATTTACCCAAGACCCATAAGCTTATCACGATAGTATCAGGTCTACCTTTAAAGACATACCATACAGTGTAACCTAGGTCTCTGTTTAGCTCATATTATTATAACTCTGTCTGTCGACTATCACCACGGTCTACCTCAAAGAAACCAGCTTAAAACTTCAACCTAGTAGTTAATAGGCCTACCTATCCTCAAGACAGGTCATTACTTAATTAAAATGTGCCACTTTAGTTAATCTATCCTCAGGTCAGTTTATTATTTATATAGCGCAATGACAGTCCTTATTATGTCTATATACGGCAATGCTATAGTAAAATTGTCCATATGCAATGCAATCCTTATGCGTTTCAATACAAATATTAATACACAATACAGCACACTAATGAATACGAATACAATACGAATATGAATCACCATTTATGCATTCCTTGGCAAGCATCATATTACGCACAATACAGTTGTTATACTGTACATGAACATGAGAATTCTTCACATGTAAAATAAAATATTTTCATCAAAATCAAAATAAATCAGTGTTAAACAGGCAGCTTCCTGTCATTTTTCAACCGGCCGTAATTAAACGGTCCTTCAACAGAGGTTACCCGGCTAACGTCAAGTTCTCCGGCGGACGACTTCCCGTTGATTCCCCAAACGACCTCCAGTTGTGATCGTCGGAAGACCCATTGCGGAGGGGGCATCCGCGTAAAAGATGGAAGCGGCTGTCACAGTAGAAGCAGCGGCGCTCCTCTCCTGGCGAGTTCCGGCCATCGTCTCGCCTCCTCGTCTGATTCCATCCGTTTCCTTGGTTCCCGCTCGGCGCTGGAGCGGAACTCCGTACAGCGTTCACACGACCGACGATCGGGTTGCCCGGAGTATCGCTCCCGGGTTGTCCCTGGTTGTCGTTCCGGGCAGCCTGCTGCTGCTGTCGGAATGGACAGTCGCGCGCGATGTGGTTCGTTGCGGAACATTCGAAGCATCTCCGCGCAAATCGTGCAGCTTCCGGTTCCGCCGCCTGTCGGTACCTGCACGTAGAACTCAAATGTCCGAGTTGATGACATAGGAAACACCGTAGAGTTCCCCGTCCGTTACCTCTATTGTTATACAACCATTCATTTCTAGTTGACTCGTTCTGACCTCTCCATGGCTCGCGATTGTCGTATCTGGGTTGTGGCGCCAACGATGGTTGTCGCTCTTTCTTCTGTAATTGCTCCATTTGTTTCCTCATTTGCTCCATCTGCCGTTCCAGAACCTTCATTTTCGAATCTTCTTCCTCCTTGATTGCATTGACTCGTCCATGACGTCGGTCGTTCTGTTCATGGCCACCAGCTTCTGCTTTCTGGTAACCGTCCAGTCGCATCGCCACCTTGTAGGCTTCATCCAATGACTTTGCCTCTCGCTCACGGATCTTAAGAGCGAGAGTTCGATCTCTGAGGGCATCCAAGAATGCTCGAACAGCAATTGCCTCGCTGTGGACAGTCGAGGAGCCCGGATACGCTCGTGACGTCAACCGGCGGATGTCATCCACCACCGATCCCATGTCCTCATCAGGCTTCTGTTTCCTGGTACTCAGTTGTGTCTGGAACAAGGCCTGTTGTTCCGCATTCCCATATCTCTCTCGCAGTCGCTGGACCAGCGCCGTCCAGGTGTCCAAACTGTCTGCGTTTGTCTCACTTAGCAAGTTCGTTGCTGGTTCGACCAAAGCGACAACAAGTTGGTTTAGCTTTTCCTCCTCAGACCAGCCGTTGTTTTTTGCACAAACGGAGAATCTGCGAAGAAAGATTTCGACATCGGTCTTCCCGCTGTACGAACCGAGTTTTAGCCATTGCTTTGGCTTTGGAGGAGACGCCGATGACGGTTTCACCTCGCCAACTTTAGGTGTTGCAGACGCGGTCGGTTCAGGATCCTTCGCGGTTCCACCCAAGCTGGTAGACGGTAATTCCAGGTCGCCGGTCGTTTGTGTCGCGACGGTGGTCATCGGGACGGTTCGGATCAGGCCAACCGAAACATTGGAAGACGCAGGTGTTTTATCGACGCCAGTTGTTTCAATCCTCACCGGAAGTGTCGGCTTCAGTAGTGATGAACGAGGCGGTTCGATGCCACGGCCGAATCCGAAACTCTGCGCACCGAGGCAGGAGCTCATTCTCGCCGATTCCACGATGGGTGGCCACCGGGGAAAGATGTCGTCGCTTGGTCGAAGCGGGTCAGGACAGCGGAGCGGGTCGAGCCAAACCCGGTTGTCGCTGTGTTCGTAGAACGCGCTCGGAGCGTAGTTCGGAGCAGGAGGCATCCTCGATACGTGTGGATTGTCGAGGCGGACACTCGGCTGCATCCTGTCGATCGTCGCCATCGCTGTTGGTCCAAGATGAAGGTCAGGTCGAGCGTAGTTACGACCAACCATGGTCGAAGTCGTTCTGCCGTCGAAAGCGCTGTCGGGCATTGAGGTCGGCATTCCCGACGTTGATTGCCGAATGTCGACCGGGTTCATCGCTGTTTCTGCTCTTTGTCGACCGACGTCTGCGAGCGACGCTTGCATCCTCCATTGCGGATTAGGCCGAGGATATTCGACATGAGGAAGCGACGAAAAGGCCAAAGGAACTGGATTAGCCTTATCACCCCCCTCCCGTGGCAATTGATTGGCGATCGGTTTACTTATTTCTAAGTCCCTAAACTCCGGTTGCAGTGCTGTTTGCATTCTGTTATCAATTATTTTAACAGTTTTAGGTCTAGCTTCCATCATCCTGCTGATTTCAATGTCCACACTACCTTCATCAGACATAATTTCCACATTATCAGCAAATTCCCTTTCCTTCCTTCGTTCAAAAGATATTGCCATTTCTCCTCTTCTAGCATAGTCAGTTGCCTCTTCTGACCTATTTTCACCAAAATCCCTAGAACCAATTTGTACCAGTACCCCACTTCTGGTACCAATTGTAACGCCCGCCCCCACCGTCATCCCCGGAGTCGCCAATTCCGGATCATCGTACGGCAAGGAGGCCGCGTGCTGTTGTGGGTCATGGTCATGGTCCTGAGATATGGATCGAGGATAAGAGGAGGGGACTCTCGGGTTCAAATCCAACCGATGGAATGATTGCCAACCATCTCGGCTGCCAAGCTCTCTATAAGAGATTGGATCCTTGTGGGCCAGTCGCTCACTTCTGCGCAGCGTGCCCAGGTGGGTGAAATCTTTAGGCCTAGCGCCTGAAGACTCTGCCAGTCTGATGGTCGACTGGTGAGGCACGTCCGCCATGATGGAAGCGGGGGACCTCAGTCCCGGGTTCAAACCCACAACAGATCTTGGGACCGGCGATTCCTCGAGCCGCTCTAAGCGTGTCACAACCTCCGTTAGCACTTCTCTAACATTAGAGTACACGGCCGAAATTTCCTCCCTTACATCTGACCTTACGGTAGAGATTTCTTCTGTGATATTTGATTGTATGGCGGAGATTTCTTCTGTGACATTTGATTGCACTACAGAGATCGCTTCTTGTGTTTCCCTAGCGTGTGACTGCATCGCTTCTTGTGCTTCTCGGGCATGTGACTGCATCGCTTCTTGTGTGTCTCTAGCATTAGTCTGCATTGATGAGTGCATAGATGTTATAGCCTCCATCACTACCTCCAATGATGAGGGAGGCCTAGACGGCTGTGAAGGTGTTACAGGTCTACTTTCTTCCATGGCGCAATATGAATTAGGTCTACAGGTAATTCTATCACTATCAGTGAACAAAGTCAGTAATTTCAGTAATGTTTCTTATTATAGTCCATCAATTGAATCCTCAATCAACAACAACCACATTCAAAGTAATCAATCAATTACGTAACCAACTTCGATTACACTCAATGCAAACAATAAACAAAGTCAGATATTTTAACTAATAGCTTCTTGTTATGTTCAAAGACATTCAATGCAAACACACTTGGACCGGAGTAAAGCTAAGTTAGTCCCCGATTTACTTTCAAGTCCCTCGGCCAATTTAAAAGTAGCCCAAAGTTAAAGAACCGATCACCCTAAAACCCATCCACTCGTACCTCATGTCCAGATAAAGAGAGTCCATCGTGACATGGCGCGAAGAACGGCGTTGACATGTTCTTCTCCAGGATCTGGCCCGATGATGAAGCCCGAGTGCGAATCTTGCCGACGAGAATCAGCCGCAATGATCCATCACTTCAGTCTTGTTCGTTCAAAGTTCTGACCGTTTTCGTCTTATATACCTATACTTTATATTAACTATAAAACATCTTGTTCTTTCTTGAGTTCCGACCGCGTCCACTTTAAACAAGAGACATCTTCTTCCTTCAACGTTCTGGCTGCATCTGACTTAAACACGAATACGTCTTCTCTCCTCAAAGTTCCGATCGAGTCTGACTTAACACGAAAACGTCTCTTCTCCGTCGAAAACGTCTTCTGCCTTCAACACGACTTCTACCTGCAAAGTTCTGACCGCACCTCTACGTCTCACCTCTTCCACGTCTCTGCGTGTTCTGCACTCAGTGTTCCACGGAGGTGATTCACGCCAACACACAAGCCCCGGATGAAACTAAACTGCGTAGTTTCCCCAGCTAGCTAGCCTTCGGCGCATATACTCAGCTTCAATTTCCGCACACGTGGACCTCCCTCTCCCTTCGAGGCGTTAATCTAACGTCGCAATTTCGACACGTGCGAGTGTCGTGTGACAGAGTCTTAGTCTTCTTCTCTTTACCTCTCCCTTATCTCATGTCCGTCTGGCTGTATTGCCCTCACTCTCCATCAGGCATCGGTGCGTGGGCGGACTGTCCTTTTCTGTCCGTCTATCTTACCTCTCTCTTATCTGCCTGAATGTATCGCCTTGACACTTTGCATCATGCCGCCTGGTCGTCCGAAAATATCGCTGATGGCAGTCAGTCAACTTCACCTCCTCCGTTTTGCTACAGCTCCCAGCTGCAGAGCGAGACGGGGAAGTTTATACAGCGAACGATTGCCAAAAACATCAACTGCGATTGTCGGTCGTTGAGATTCGTGTCAGACACGATATCAGAAATAAAATAATATTACCCGAGAACAGGCGCTCTATAAATGAAAAGATGGCGGATCCAAAATGGCGACCAGAAATTATAACCCAAATTATATGCCGCGTTACAGTATGTATATACATACTAAGTATGTATGCATACATACCATGTATGTATGTATGCATACATACCATGTACGTATAAACAATTCAAAAACGTGTGTTAGGCTATAAACATTTTAAAGAATGTCTATAATTTTTTTTATCCAGTTAAATCTATTGTTCTATCAACTTCATTGTGTGTACGACTACTTTTGCAATAATGTATGTCAGTATTTAAACATGTGTTTCTGTATGTGAACACTTGCCAAAGAGTGTACGAATGAATGAGTGAATGAATCAATGAATGAATGAAGCTCCAAAGCTTCTACCTCCCCACCCACCCCCACCCACACCAAAGAACCGGGTCCAATCCCTCTTCTTCCCATCTCGGCCCGGCATTCCGTTCCCGACGTGAGTTTTCGCTAATTTCTGATTCCCATGTTTTTCACTGCACTCAATTTGCGCCCGCCCTGCAGTGGTGTGTAGGATGGGGGGGAAGTAGCTCGGGCTCCTTTCCAAGGCGACTCTGTACAATCTGGAGGTCAGTACACACGACGAATCGACGACTGTAGTACCACAAAAGGCATATTGTCAACCCAAAGACTCCGCTGCCTTTAACAGCATCATCACCGCTGAAGGTCCTGGCAAACGACTGCCAATCAAGCGAACCTGCCAATAAATTGCATCTGTCAATCAATTACATCCAACTGCCAATCAATCACATCCAACTGCCAATCAATTATTCCACCTGCCAATCAGTTATTCCACCTGCCAATCAATTATTCCACATGCCAATCAATTATTCCACCTGCCAATCAATTGCTCCACCTGCCAATCAATTGCTCCACCTGCCAATCAATTGCTCCACCTGCCAATCAATTGCTCCACCTGCCAATCAGTTATTCCACAAGCCAATCAATTATTCCAACTGTCAATCACTTATTCCAACTGTCAATCAATTACTCCAACTGTCAATCAATTACTCCACATGTCAATCAAGTCTGCAAGAATACCTTCGATTCTTTCCGGCCAACAATTTCGCATCTGACGACTGAAGGAATCGTGCAGCATCGATTCCGCCGCTTCGTCCTCCTCCTCTGCTGCAGACGTCTCGATGTGGCGCCGGTCTTTTCTCTTGCTCGGCAGATGCGACATTGGCATTGGAATTAATCCGTCACGGAGGTCCATGAAGGACTTCGCGGCACTTTATGAAGACGTATCAGAGTGCGTTGAATGTTCGCGTTGAAAACTGAAGAAAAATGTTACAATGCGAAATAAGGAACCTTAGAGTTTCATTGTATGCTTCACAGTAGAAATAGTTTCACACAACGTTTAACGATTTCGCACAATACAATACGACAGTATACAATACAATATGATATCAGCGTGATATCAATACTCTTCTAGTTAAATGTGCATTGTTCTGCATTGTTCTGCTAATTTATATAATATTCTATAGGTCCTGGACATTAACTAGTCTAAGTAGATCTATATAAAGAGCGCTCCTCTGCTTGGTTTTCGATTTGAAAGCATGACTTGTGTATAAATTGTGAGCACTTCAGTTCATCGAATTGGAGATCGCTAGCACATTGGGTGTGGTTTACAGTAGTAGGCTATCTATCTGCCTGCCTGACTCTCCGGACTCGACCTGCTGCATATATCGATTTTGCTTTGATTAAGCGCCTGTGAATAAGCTGGTGCCCGTGACTTGGCTTTTGTGGCGCTGTAGAAGTCTCGAGATTACGACTACGGTGACGATTATCCTGCAATGTGATAGAATTTGTTATAGCGCCCCCTAATGATCCCTAATCAGAGGCGCTCCCGACAGCAGTACGGACAATGAATCGGAGTTTCACGTCGAAGCGCATGACTGATAATGCGAGAGAAGGACCTGCTCAGATTCCCTATACGCCGCGGCTTGATGTGGATTCGAACCCACAAACTTCTGGTTCCAAAGCATCGAACATACCCCTTACACCACCGTGCCCCACAAAAGTATGTGCACAGTGCAGAGTACTGAAGTATCCATGTGATTATTTAGTCTTATTTATATAGCGCCTCTTCAAGAGTAGCCTATACTACTCAGAAGTGATGCTGAGGATGTGCATTGCAGCATACAGAGTAAATGGTGTTGTTAAGTATGGTAGTAGGCATACAAACGTTGTACGTTTATTTCTAGTGCTTATTGGTCATCGGCGTGAAACTCCGATGCAGTGTCCGCGCTGTATTCGGGAGCGCCTCTGAGTGGAGTATAGAAGAACTTGAAGGGGCGCTATAACAAGTGCACATACAAACATACAAACAAATGCTGTGAAAGTGGACTGATGTGCCGTGTGACCCCCACTCCCACCACCCCCACCCATTCCAGTACCTCTTCCTTTCAAGTTCCAAAGAATCTGAGTCATAGGTAGATCTGGCATTCCCGTTTACACGAAATTCATCCCATGCAGTTGGTGCACAACACTAATTTCCAACATCTGCTTCAAGTTGTTTCCTTCTCCAACCACCTCCCCCCACCCCCATTCGTAGATTCCCACACCTCCACTTCTCTCAATTCCCAACAGATTTTGGCTTCACCCACCACGCAACCATCCCCCCATCCCAAACTTTCAACGCCGAGACCCAATCCGTCTCCGTCATAGCTTTTAGTTAACCCTCTTCAAAGGTGTCCCTGCACCACAGAGAAAGCGACCAGGAGGCCTAAAAGGAGGTTATATGTGTTACGGCGCTATATAAATGGTTGTAATTATTATTAGTGCAAGCCAATTAAGACAGTGACTTTGATCGCTTGGAATTATGTCTAAATCTAGGAATGCTCTTGGTCAGCAAGGCCTTATGTTTGCTTTGATAATTATGACGTGTTAAAGGGTAATCCCTGATAAAACCTGACTAAAACCAGTGGCGGCGCCAGGGGGGATAGGGCTAAGACCCCTTAAAAAGGCCATCCGAGGGCTAAGCCCCTAAAAATGCGGGGTGTTTACATGTAAAACTTTCCACGATAAGGCCCCCTAAAAATGAAATACATCCATGAGATTTCGATCAAAAAAGGTGGTCAGAAATTATGGCGGACGAAAATGGAAAATTTCCCCTCCAAAACTGAAATCCTGGCGCCGCCACTGACTAAAACCTGACCAAACTCTCATAAAATATATAAATAATATATCGTTTTTTTTTACTTAAGTTGCATAGTTCGTAGGCAAACCCTGACTAAAATCGGAGTAAAACCTGACTCATACCAATCTGTGATTGCACGCATTCAGGAAGTGAGACAAAACGTTCCTCAGCTCAGATAAGTCACAACAGGATTGACAGGAGTCGCGATAACTTTAATTCTATGGACACGC
>OX457046.1:36823406-36828406 GCA_949752735.1 Lumbricus terrestris | reverse complement strand
AACGGAATAGTAACAAAGATGTCGTCAAACATAGACTGTATTCAAAATCATTTTATATAGCTCTGAGCTGAGACTGAAATTTTAAGGGCATACAAACACAACCTGCATACACGAATTACCATGATTAGGCAAGACTTGTCTATTAACCATCGGCAATTTAGACATTTACATGAGGTATACCAAGGCCGCGCTCACAATGAAGTGCAAAAAATAACCCTCGCCAAGCCCCTCCCTTTAAATAAATCGCCAAGACACCTACCTTTCCCTCGTATCACATTGAAATCAAATAACTTCCGGTTTAAGGTCTATCCACTGGTACTCTGCTGCTTTCAATGAATCTGTCAACATGCTCTGATTTTCGAGCCTCCAAGTTTCATTGCTGTTCAAATGATATCCATCCTTTATAGAGCTTCAAAAGCCCGCGCTACATCTGGTTTTCACATTGGACGCAGGCCTTTGAATGGGGGACTTATCAAGGCTGTAATGCCCGCGAGGCAAGGATGACGGGTATATATACATGTATTATATCGAGCGTCACAGTATCAAAGCAATATGCCAAGGAACTGTCTCTGACTTATATCAGCAGTAACTGACTTCACTTTCATTGGTATACCACGTTGCGAAGACTGGACAGTAGACGCGACTAATAGGCTACAATTGCTGTCTGAATGTTTTAAGCTACCGTTTTCCATAGGCCTACACACAAGCACACTTACACAATGATACACACACCGCGTACACCCCCTTACCCACACCCTCCACCCACATGTCCCACACCCCTACACATATGCATAAAATAATATAAGATAAATAAAGTATAGTAAATAAATTATTAGAGGGACGAACGGACGGAGGAAGGGAGGGATGGAGGAAAGGAGCGAATGGGGCGATGTGAGAGTGGGGAGGTAGAGGATTGGCCGGGAACGGGGCGAATTCTAAAATTCCCGGGCAACGCCGTGTAGGCCTACTCCAGCCAGTTTTATATAAGTATATAGCAGCCAACATAAGTACACATAAACATTAATATATGACGGACTTACACAAAGCATATAACATATAAATACATATTTATTTCCACAGTGTCGTAAGCCTTTGTGTTTAAAAAAACTGCATGTGGAAAAACTGTATAATTATATGCACTGAACGATTCAAGGCGGCGGAAGCACAATTGGCGCGAAATTTGTAGCGCGAATATTTTGGCGCCAACAGAAGCAGACGGCGCAGGCGGTTATGGCAATGCAGGATATCGTTAATTGAACGTCGCATGACGCGACAAAATAAAATTAGAAATTAATTGCATCTACAGGGGCTTATGTTAGTGTATTTCGCGGTTTTATCTGTGCAATTTATAACTCTTTCGAGCTCTGAATTATGATCGAATACGACAAGGTTTCAAATTTGATTTCTTACTCGTCGAACGCGGATGTTTATCGCAGGGTCTAAATTAATTAGTGTGGTTTTAAGAACACAAAGAACGTCTGGTTTGTGCTCCGTTACAGGGTTTTTTCTTGACATGCAGCTCTACACAAAATGTGCAGTTTTAGTTCTAAATTAATTCGTTCAGTTGTAGAAGCACTTCTGTGCAGTTATAATAGTAAAAAAGTTCATTGTCACCCGTTTGAGAGCACTTTTTGAAATGGGCGGAGACTTAGGGGACAGGGAGACGGTTCCCTCAATGGATGTGGTGGGGGGACGGCCCATGCACTTGTCCCCCTCAATCGTTAGGTGTTAGGACATGGGTCTGGGAGGGGACTGTCTTAACGAAACACACTGTGAGGTTATAACGTTAGAAGGTAGAAGAAGAGATCTTCGAACAAATGAGGTAAATACTTTAAAAGGTCATCAACTTTTTTAAAGGGAATTTTTTCCCATCGACATTTCAGACGGATGACTAAAAAAAAGGTCGTCAGAAATTTTTGCCCGAGATGGAAAATTGCCGACTCAGCCATTCGCCCGCCCAAAATTTCGTGTCCTTCCTTCGGTCGCTCGTTTTCGTCCCCCGAAAGTCTCCGCCCAAGTCTCCGCCGCTGCTTTGCCATGGAGAATGGGAAGGGAAAAGTCGTGCAGTTCTAAAATTCCTTTTAAAAAGCCCTGCTGCATTATATGTCATGAAAGATTAGCTCCCGTCTGCTGGAGGCACGACTTGTGCGCATGCCCAATATGGCGGAGGGATGGAGGTCCATTGGCAGCAAATATTTTGTCGTTGTTCATGCGAAGTGTATATCCGACAGGGACAGCCCCCTCCCAGACCCATGGGGATATTTAAAGGGGGTTTACGGGTCTTCCGTCGAAATAAATAATTGTGAATTTTGGGGGACTAATTTTGTGTATCTTGCAAACATTTTTACCGGAAACTCCAAATAGAAAATCAGCCCCAAATTTGTCCAGGCTGTGCCCGGCCCTCACTCGTAACGCTGGGACCCTGGGCTGTATATATATACCACTGTGTATACCCCATGCTTCCATCCGACCTTGACGATTTAGATACAATAGGGGGCTATAAAATTTTATACGCCTACCGGACATTGCTATTACTTACTTACCATGCAGTTCAAGTTAAATTTGACAGGTATACTTCAGGCACAAACCGTATACATCGATAATTTGTTCGTATCCATCACCGAAAAATGACTGGCATTAGGGTCTGATGATGATGCAATATATATTGCTGGCATTTTTTTACTTTCACAACAATCACCTTGATCTCGAAAAGCCTGATGGTCGGTAATAATATTCTCTTTATTCAACAATCCGGTTGACAGATGATTAATAGAATAGAGTCTAATTCTATCATGTGCACGGCCTTTATATAAATATATATAGATATGTGTATATACTAAATATATATATATGTACATAATATTATATGACCTCTATATAGCTCGCTGAGTGATGAGTATTAGGCCTACTATTACTGCACGCGGGAAGTAACTGATATTATCTGAAAAAGATTGAGTGCATGATTCAAAAGCACATCTGATAAAGAGATTCATTGATAAAAGTCATTAGAGCGACTTGTGATCTTTCTGTGATCATGCGTCTGTCATATCAAGCGTTGCAAGCAATATGCTTTATCTCAAATCTATAATAGAGAGCAAGATTTATTATATTACACGTTGCCAGTTATCGGATTTCGTCCAAGTGAACACAGGCCTGTATAGACAATATTATATAGCATATACCAGTGGTTTCCAACCTTTTTGGTTTTAGGGTCAATTTTTCTAAGTTGGAGGACATCAGGGCCACTTTTTCTTAGTTGAAGGACATTAGTAAGGGCCACAAAGGTAAAATTTAATTAACCAAAAGCATACAAATTTGATATAATTGAATCAAAATAGAATTTTGTAGCTATTTATAGACGTCAAAATAGAATTATTTGTAATAGAAAATAATTGTGTACTCTATCCTACATGCCCAAATTGTCAATTTTGCATATATTTTCGTTAATTCTTTGAGAGATGAGGGCCATCTTTTGGCCCGCGCGGGCCAGGGGTTGGTAACACTGGCATATATATATATATATGTGTGTGTGTGTGTGTGTGTGTGTGTGTGTGCGCGCATGCATGCGTGCGTACATTTAATGATTTTCATTTCATGATTTTCTTCACAAACAGCATTACATTATATGCCATGAGCAACTTGGTGTACAATCGGTATAAACATGAGCTAAGCTTATACTTCGAACATAGTCGCCATTTACTCTCAACCAAGTATACATCACTCCGAGAATACGAGTTTACCCAGCGCGCACTCGTAATACACTCGGAGCACGCTCAGGGCAGATTTGAAGCACGCACACAGCAAAACAGATCCATAATCCCATTCCTCCATAGTTCATAAGAGCACACAGCACTCGCGAATACACCCACCCTCATATACATCTGTAATCCGGTTTTATTACTGACAATGCAAGTGGCGCTCCGAGCGACGACCAGACATATTTACTCACACGTGACCTGGAATGCCTGCGACACATACACACGTATGCATGCGGGACAGTACAGTTGTTCCAACAACGCCGCAGAACAAAAGCCGAGCAATCTGGGGCGCGACGCCGCGATGAATCAAGATCTCTCGGAGACACAGAGAGAAACAGACTTTCATTAAGAACGTCTGCGGCGGAAAGGTTAAAATTGCAGTCGATAAAACACTCCTTGGCGGTAAACACGGAAAACGGATCATCCGAAGTCCACCCGGACTCACGGACGGACGGACGGACGGACGGACGCGCGGATATGTGCCGGGTGGGGGACTCGACTTATCGACAGAACTCTCCATGGCCCGGTCATTTTAGACTGCCCACTTTCTCCCATCAATCATCGGACACCCTGCCGCCACCCCAACCCCTACCGCCCTACCCGTTATACTCGCCCCACCACCAACTGCTCCTTCTGCTCCGAGTCTATTCCATGTTAATGGAAGATCTCCTTGATACGGATATGATCGATGACTTTTCCATTTTCCGGGCGCCCTTTGTTTATTCCTTGACGGACTCCGGGACTCGGTCGTCGTCGTCGTCGTCGTCTTCTTCCTTTATGCGTTCCACGACTTTTCCAGTTGTTCGGTTAATAAATCCGCTCTCTCCGAGGACACTTAAAGCGACGATTCCGGCCGCTTTCCCCCGATTTCCGGTTCCGCCCTACATCAAACATTCGCGCAATTATACGTCTCGTAGCACGGCAAGAAGCCGCGGAAGGATATTTGTACTTTTGCTGACTGCAGATGCAAGCAGGCAGAGCAAGCGCTGGAAAGAAATACTTCCATATGTCTGTCGACTTCGCTGTGTTTCGCTTAAGCAGACACGGCTTGTATATAGAGAGCACTTCCGTGATCAAGAGCAATTTCTCTTTGGCACACCTCTGTCTATGTCTGTGTGTCTGTCTGTCTGTCTCTCTGTCTGTGTGTCTCGCTCCCTCTGTCTTTCTCTGTCTGTATGTGTCTCTGTCTGTCAGTCTGTTTGTCTGTCTATTTGTCTGTCTTGTCTGTCTGTCCCTCTGTCT
>OX457046.1:36763406-36815906 GCA_949752735.1 Lumbricus terrestris | reverse complement strand
GCTGGTGGATCACTCCATTAATCACAGAATAGAATCTTACCATTTCTTGCTGACTAGCGCACCCCGCCTTCCTGGTAGGCCTACTATATATCCTGTAACTATAGGCTATACCAGCAAGTATATTCAAAGAACCTTGGTCGTATACTGTATAATTATATTTGATGAACGTCCTTGGCTGCATTTTCGTATACTCATGTTTACAATTTAAGATCCTCGCTCTGCATCGGAGTCTTGCTCCAAAATAATCTGGTTGACGTTATACTTCGGCCTCGTTCAGCTTCTTCCCACCGCTCATCACTCTGCTCATCCAACAGACTTGACCTCTTGATTTCACACGCTGGAACTGTAACACAGTAACTGGTTCGCTTAGCTACATCGGTAGGAGCGCTGGCCGCGCGTCTGTACGCGACTCTAACAAACAAACAACACTGGAATTACTGCTCTGGTTAAGTCTCGATCATCCGTTTCAATTGGTCTTGCTCTTTCGAATGCGATTTCTCCTTCCGATCGTTCTTCAATGTATACATGTACATTGTACAATTGTACATGTATATATCTTCGTCATTCTCTCTTCACAAAACCTGTTTCTTCTCGCGGGACCATTCGCACGCGCGCACTAAGAATGTTTCTGTACGGTTCACCTTACTATATATAGAGGCGCTTTACAAATGCCTAAATACAATTGATACAATGCAATGCAATTGCAATACAATACCATACGGTACAATACAATACAATTGGCGCCTTTTTGGCGGCATTTTGGCGCTATTGAATTTAAAGATTGCGATGCCGGAGAGGCGTATACCACAAACAGCCCCCGTGCATGGTCCGGCGTACCACGTCGTGAAGCAGCTAAACCATACATGTACATGCGCAGACCATACATGGTGGCCTCTTTATGTTTTTATATTCAGAAGTACTGTAGTATATATATATATATATATATATATATATAATTATAATTTTATAGACAGCTAATATAGTTAAGATTAGGCCTAGTGTATTCTGTGATCTCCGTTCTTGTGAATTGTTTAAACTGCATAAAATTATACACTGTAACCGGTTGCGGTCTGTCAACCGGATTGTTGAACAAAGAGAATATTAAAAAAGGATACCATCGGACACTGGGACCGATTGTGCTTATAGACACCCGTAAAACGTTATTTATCAGTCAAATATATAAGCGTTGGTATATGATGCATGGATTGCATCGTATGATAGATCTAGGCCTATATATAGTTATGGCTTCAGTTTAACAATACTGCAGTGTGATAGCAAGATCATTATTAATTACAGCGCTGCCCTCCTCCTTCATCCATTCTTGGGACTGGCACAAGTACAAGCGATGGCGGAGTTGACATCCTGAAGTATGAGATCCGCCACCTAAGAGAATTAGCCAATCACTTAAAGTTGTTCCTATTAACAAAATCGACAAAAATGTTGTGGGGCGCAGCGGTGTAGTGTTTGCAATAGTGCCTTGGAGCCAGGTTCAAATCCAGCTCTAGCCGCCGTGTATGGGCCGTGAGCAAGTCTTTCACTCGCAATTGCGCGTGAAACGCCGATGCAGTGTCCGCGCTGTAGTCGGGAGCGCCTCTGAGTATAGCGAGCCTGAAGGGGCGCTAAACCAAATAATTTATTGCGAGCAATAAATTATTATTGTTTCACTTGTTTCATGCCTACCAATGTGTAGTATATATTAAACAATTAATCATGCTGGCTATATGCGTGGCGGCTAGATGCAGATTCGAACCCTCAACCCACCACTACACCACCGCGTCCCACTAGTAGCCTATACCGGTCAACTTGAACTGACAAAAAAGCAATTTAAACGGACAGTATATTGTACAGAGCATTTACGGAGATTGTCACAGCGCAAGGATAATCTTATTGTTAGACTGTTAGTAGTCTATATGTGCTTCTACAGAATACGCGAAATGCAAGTTATGACGATCTTTAATATGTAGGTCTATATTATGCAATGAGAAGTTATGCGGTTTGTAAGTCTCCAAGGCAACATCCGTTACAAACATTCATTCATTCATTCATTCGGACATTTATATAGCGCTTCTTCAATACAAAACAGGGGAGGCATCATGCACTGCCATGCAGTAAAGACCGGAGGACATGATTAGGATAATAATTGTTAATGTCTTTAAGAAGTCTGCAGTCATCAGACACTTCGGCATGCAATTGAGTTACACATGGCACAGACTCGGGCACGAAACCACATCTGATCATTCGCAGCTGATTCGACCCCGACCACCTTTGGACCACTCTTACCCACAACCCCTTTGACTGAACGCAGCGCTCGTGAATAAGCTGGTGCCCCGCGTTTGGCCTTCGAGGCGCTATGGAAGTTTGGAGATTACGATTATCTCGAGATTACGATTATCTCGACCCTCTTTGTTAGAAAAGCCCCACATTGTTGTGAAGGTCATATAGAGGATGTGAGCAGCCGGTGTAGCCTGGTAGAACAAAGGGATGTGGTCTAGGTCGCAAGTTATAGGCCTATAGGTGGTTTTTGCGACTGGATTCTCGTGAACATTTTGTGGTCGTCCATTTTACTTCTTCAGCCATAGATGTCGCCCCAATTAAAATTCCATTTATGAGTAGCGAGCTTGAAGGGACGCTGAACCAACCAAATGCGAGCAACAAATAATTATTATGTACTCCATGTTTTTTTGAAAAGTCGACGCAAATTTCCGGGAGGGTGGGTTGGATTGTGTTTTCAATTTCCAACATAAATTTTTTAAACTCTGCAAACATAATTATTTGTCAGCGTGCTTTCATACATGTGATTTACTGAGTGCTTTTATTTTGTGAAAAAGATGTGAAATTTTCCCGAACCCCGATTATCGTCCAGAAACCTGTATACAATGACGTTAAATAAGAAGATTCCAGTCTTGTATATAACAGTACAAACGGTCCTTGGGTGCATATAAACCCATTAACCAAACCATAGGCCGTTAGCAACTAAGAACCAACTACCGCATGACAGTCCTTCTCAACGACAATCCTATCCCGAATTAGTTTCACTCAACTACTACTTACAGCGTCAAATCTTCAATTCTTACCACACGGTGTGCCATTGTTCATTTGCAGCCGCATCTCCACAATCCGCCGCTATGTGGCGCTCAGACCCACTAAGACGACCCCCCCACCCGCGCATTTCCCTTCCGCGGAAACTAAGCCTAATGGTCTTCCCTACTCAGCCTAAGCTCGGCATTAATCCGGTAATAAATCGTACCTCACGCCGTGTGATTGTTCTTTAAGCGCTGTCCGTCTCTCGTCGCTCTGTTCGACGCGCGCAACAGTGACAGCAGCAGCAGCGCATGCACAGCGGAGAACCAGCGCATTGTAGTCTGGCTGCCCGCCTCTCTGACGACGCACAATAGACTGCAATCCGGGTCGAGCGCAGTGAATAACCCTTCGGGCGAGCGATACGAGACGATAGAGGATAGGAGGAGAATTCTAGATAATGGCTGACCCTTCTATTAGAGACCCTTCGGTAATTGTTGTTCCGGCCGAAAACGTAGCAACGACCGATTATAGAATCGTCTGCCTCGAGTCCATTTCCGATTCGGCATATTCGGCCTATTCGGCCTAATGGCGTTTCGAGCGCCTTCCCGTCGCAAACACGTCGTTTCTCTGGGCATGTTGACCAAGGAGCTTATATTACTGCGGGAGACACGGTCTGGTGTTGGCAGATGCAAAGTGTGCGTACACACTACACACTGTATAAAGTGTACACAGACTGGCGGATTAACCATCGCTTTAGTCACTATCAGATTCCTCACGCTTGCTTGTTTGTTTGCTTCTCCTAATCTTCTCTGCATTCTCCATCTTCCCCGTCTTTCTTCTCGTGGCTGCCTACAGCAGATATTAATGCAGAGGGGCAAACAATACAATGGTCAAGATCAAATGTTTTTGGCAAGAGCTTGACAAATACCTGACAGTAAATTAGAAACACTATCGGTGTTTTCATCGAGATTTTTAACTGCATTTTCCAAGTTTCGCTGTCATTTTTATCATAAGTGCGAGGAAGAAATTTCTAGAAAACGAAAGTATTTTTGAAAAATCGGCGTAAATTTCCGGGAGTGGGTGGGTTGGAAGTCATTCTGTCGCCCCATGTGCAGTCTGCGTACGACCATGTCTTCTCTTTAGCATAGCCTATACGATCCAGCCTTGTCTTGTCTTTGTCCTGCCTAACTCATTTCCGACCAACGCGCGCGCGCATAGACGCACACACACACAGTGACACTCGCACACACACACTCACACACACACACACACACACACACACACACACACTCGAACGCACACCCACGGTCCCACACAACACACAAACACACCACATACACACAAACACACCATACACACACACGCACACACACACACGCACACACAGCACAAACACACCAAACACACACACACACACACACACACACACAAACACCATATACACAAACACCATATACACAAACAAAACACAAGCACACGCACACAAGCACACACACACACACAACACGCGCGAGCGACTTCCAACGCGTGACTACAGTTCTATAGGATGAAGCCGTCCTTCCTTAATCTCGTGATTGAAGATCATAGCGCTAATCATCAGTGTGCGCGCTGTGCTGCTGTGCTGGCGCTAAATCAACTGGGTGCGTTTCTAAAGTTGCTGCTCCTGCAACCGGTGATAATGATGATTTGCGAGCTACGTTTTTGAATTGCTTCCTCGGCCCTAATGGCCTGAGAGCCACTGCTCTCTTGAGATTGTTTGCTTTTATCGGACGAAACGATGATGACGACGACAACGACGACGACGATGATGAAACACAGGGAGAGACAGGGAGAGACAGACAGACAGACAGACAGACAGACAGGCAGACAGACAGACAGACAGGCAGGCATGCAGGCAGACAGACAGGCAGACAGACAGACAGAGACAGGCAGACAGACAGACAGGCAAGCAGGCAGACAGACACACAGACACGTAGAGATTCGTCGTGCATGTCTATCTGTTTGTCTCCTTATCTCTCAGTCTCTCTGTATTTGTCTCTACCTCTGTCTCTGTCTCTCTGTCTGTCTTTATGTCTCTCTGTCTGTCTTTATGTCTGTCTGTCTGTCGGTTTGTCTGTCTGTCGATCTCTCCCTCCCCTACCTTCAGCCTTCTGCATGAGTGTCAATCTGTTTGTATTTCGCTCTCCTTTCTATTGCTGTATCTGTCCGTCTATCCGTCCGTTCGTCCGCCCATCTCTCGTTTTCCCCAATTACCTCGCTCTCATTCCCCCATCCTCGATCTCACCCTCCTTCCATCGCCAGTCCACATTCCATCCGCTCTCACTCTCTCACGCACACTCTCACCCCTCCATTCCGCCTTCTACTTCCTTCTCGTCTCCCTACTCCTCCTCCTCTTCTCCATGTCCTCGTTTCCATCTCCCATTTCCTCTCCTGATTCCACTGCAAGCCTAATCCTCTCATCTGCCTAAAACGGAATGCCTTTCTCCCGACGTCTGTACACCAGGAAATCTTCCTAATCCAAACCGGATCCGCACAAGACTCTAAGACTCTACCACACCCCCCCCCCCCCCAACAAGTATACCCTCCGAATGCCGTTAAAGCGATGCAGTGGCTCTCTGCGGAGAGGCCCCCGGTCCCTAGACGCCCTCCCCGGAAGGGCCACGCGAACCCAGCGGGCAGGGCGGACGGTGGCCTGCTTGATCCCAGGCCTCGACTCGCGGCTCGACAAGTTAAGCCCGTGTAATGCCGGCTTGAGGAGGAGGGGGCGATGGAATCACTTACTTGATGACCGCTGCAATCGAGCACAAGTGGAGAAACCACTTTAGGAAATTCATCTTAGCTCGTCGTCGTTCTCCACCTAATACCATCCTTCTCCTGTAGGCTCTTCCTTCCACCTCCGTTTCCTCCTCTAAATCGCCATTTTTTTCTCATTTTTCCCATCGCTGTTCTCTTACAGGACCCGGTGAAAAAGTCCACAATACACTCGCTTTGTTTTTCTTCTCCTCTGAGTCCACTCCCCACTTTCTCTTTCTCCAGCTTGTCACTGTTTGATGCCACCGTGTCATATCAAAGTTGATTAGTTTCGCCCCACTCCATCCTTCCTTTCTCCAGGTTTTCAATGTCACGTGATTCACGTCCTTTTTCTCTTTCCAGCCTTATACTAATAAATTTGAGCGTTGGACTGGTACGGTCTGTACACGAACACACAGGGACGTTTCAGTTCGTCGTAGACCATTAAAAAATAAATTAGAAAATATATGGGCATGCTAGCATTCAAGGCCGTAGTCAGTATGTCATTTCTGGTGGTGTTTACTCGACCTTGCTCAACGCAGGACTCAAACTCGCATACGTGACGCTGACCACCTCAAACAGCGAATTGTAGAAGACTGGAATCGTTTTGATCAAGGGATTGTTGACAATGCAATCAATGAATGGCGAAAGCGCCTTTATAGCATGCATTCGAGCAAATGGAGGACCTTTTGAACATCAGCTTTGAAGAACACTTAGAACAGCAATAATTGTTGCAAACAATAAGTTTCTATCTTTTACATGTTGGAAACTTAAAATTTTCTTTGTCCAAATTTGAATGCGCATAACTTCGGACTCTGTTTGTAGAATTGGATAAAATGTTCAGGAAACATTGATAATTTATCCCTCTTATATTCTCTGAAATTTCATAGAGTTTCATTTGGAATTGACAAGTATATCGCCAAACCAAAAAGGATATCAGTTCAATTGGGACACCGTGCATGTGTAATGGCACAGTGCAGACTGTGTCTAACGGATAGACAGCCTCCAATTGCGTGTAGGGGAACTTAGAGAGCGTATAGTGAAGGATCTCACCGGATCCACCACTCATTTAAAAATTAGCAGCATCGAGGCCACAATAATTATACTGTTATTATTAGACCTGTTAGCTTTTATATAGCGCCCTTTCAGGGTAATCTGCTCGACAGGTAACGCTTCAAGTCCAACCACGCTAAATATAAAGCATAGTGCTGTGACCTCTAGGCCTAGGTTATATAGCTATATGGGACCAAGCGGAGATCGCGGGGTGCAACGGAAAGGCCATTTCAACCTGCTTCTATTATAGGGCCAGCCTTCGAAAAACAGCGCCTCTGCATTATTATATAGGCCTAGTATAGACCTATAGTCAGATACGCTATATCGATGCATAGGTTCACGTCAGGTACATGACTGTATACGTGTGCAGTTGTACACTGTTACAGTACATAGGTCTACCTACGTTAGAATAAGATAAATGCATATTATATATATATATATATATATATATATATATATATATATATATATATATATATATATATATAGCATATTGAGAAAACAAACAGATAATGCGGTCGATATTATACAAAAATGTCTAAATTTATAACAATTACCTTTCCTTCATTAATTTCCTCGTTTTCATATTCTTCTCCTTTTTCTTCTTCTCCTCCTCCTCTTCTTCTTCAGATTATTCTTCTCCTGCTCCGCCTCCTCCTATACCACTCCTCCTCAGATTCTTCTTCACCTCCTTCTCGTCCTACCTATCCTCCTTTTCCTTCTCATCTCTCTTCCTCTTTCACCTTTGTTATTCATTGGAAGGTCGTACGCTACTCCATAACCACTCGAAGCAATTACGCATATTATAGCAACATCGCTCTCTCTCTCTCCCCCTCTCTCTCTCTCCATGCTGTAAACAAGCACGACATCCTACAAAGAGACAGAAAAATTTTCATCATGGTCACACACACGCACACACACACACACACGCACGTACGCACGCACGCACGCACGCACGCAAGCACGCACGCACATACACACACGCACACACGCACACACACACGCACGCGCACGCGCACGCGCACGTCATCTATAGGCCTGAACATATCTTCTTCCATTTCTTCCGGTATAGAATTATGGACACAATTAGTCTTATCCACATATAGGCTATATATATATATATATATATATATATATATATATATATATATATACACACATATATATATCAGTAGTTATGAATACGGATGGATGGATGGATGGATGGATGGATGGATGGATGGATGGACGCATGGATGGATGGATGGAGGGATGGATGGATTGATGGATGGATGGATACATGGATGGATGGATGGGCGGATTGACGGATGGACGGATGGATGGATTGATAAATGGATGGACGTATGGATGGATGGACGGATTGATGGATAGATGGATGGAGGGATGGATGGATTGATGGATGAACGGATGGATGGATGGATGGATGGATGACATGCGTGCTTGCGTTACAAATTCTCGTCGGTAGATGGCTGCAGACACAAAGAAAAACCCGGATGTGCAGAATGTCGTCTGCTGATGAAAGAAGCGCGAAACAGGCGACGACGACGACGACGTTCTTAGTCGCTGCAGGGTAATTATATTGTAGACGTAAAAATTAATATAATGAGGAAAAATAATTTTATTAATGGAATATTCCGGATTTTGTACAGAACGACGGACAGAGAAAGGGACGGACGGACAGACAGACAGACAGACAGACGGACAGACAGACTGACTGACTGACTGACAGATAGGCAGATATGCAGAGCCAGCCAGACAGACATTACACAGCAAGCAGACAGTCGGAGAGACAGCTATATAAGAAGTCAGGCACATGTAGAGATACACAGAGAGAGACAGAGAGAGAGAGAGAGAGAGAGAGAGAGAGAGAGAGAGAGAGAGAGAGAGAGAGATAGACAGACAAGCAGACAAACAGACATACACACACTCATAGACAGATAGACAGAAAGATATGCAGAGTTAGGTATAGACAGACATATTATACCACAGCCATACATGCACACCAGTAGACATTCAGAGATACATGCAGACGACTAAGCAAAACGTCTGCAGGCACATGCATGTACAGACATGCACCACAGACAGACAAACAGACAGACATACAGACAGACAGACAGAGACAGACAAAATAGAGACAGAGACAGACAGAGACAGCCAAATAGACAGAGACAGACAAAGAGACAGACAGACAGAGACATCTAGAGACAGATAAGGAGACGCACGGTAATAATTAGTCAGGGGACAGATAGAAGTCAAATAGAGACAGTCAGACCACTTTAATAGGCATGCACAGGCAGTCAAGCACAAACACAAAAACACAAGTATATTGTATACATGCGTGTGCTCGTGTGCATGCGGTTATGTAACTATGTGCAAGCACATGTATGTATATGTGCGTGCATGTGGGTGCGCGCATATTTGTATGTGGACTTGTTACAGCGCCCCATTCAAGCTCTCTATACTCAGAGTAGCACCCGATCGACTACAGCGCGGACACTGCATCAGAGTTTCACGCCGAAGCGCATGAGCAATTGCGAGTGAAGGACTTGCCCAAGGTCCCTACGCGGCGGCTTGAGATGGATTCGAACCTGCAACCCTCCGGCTGCAAGGCAATGAACATACTCACTACACCACCGCGCCCCACAACGCATATGTACTTGTGTGTGGGGATGCGCGTGCGTGTGCGAGCATGTGTGCGCTTGCGTATGTGCGTGTATCACGGTGTGTGTGCGTGCGTGCTTCATCAATCATCACACGTCAGTATACATGTATGTTCGAGTGAGCATGCAAGATGGCGCATGCAGATTGGTTGTCGTTCTATTTAGCGCTGAAGCTCCTAAGCTCCATCTTAGTCTGCAGTCGATATATACAGGGTGGGAACATCGCGTAAAAACTAATATAAATGCACCAATATTTGCTTAACTGTATCCATAATAGCTTAAATTGTTTACTCATTTACTTACTTACCTATTTAGCTATATGATGTCTTTATTTGAACGTATTGCTAAGCAAGACTTACAACTCAAAATGTACGAGCGTGTGATTGGGCAGAAGCTCAATGAAAATGTCAAATTGAAACGCTTGCAACGAAGTCGGCAGCTACTTGAGCGATTTCCTATAATTGACAGTATAGTGTACGAACCATCTGGTTTACAGACAAAAGGACATTCACCGTTGCCACTCCAGTTAATTCTCAAAATGACCGTGTTTATTCTGTTGAAACAAAAAAAAGTGCAAGTTCAAGAAAGTCGACACATACGAGAACGTGACCATTTCAGTCGCGGTATCATGGTATCAGTTTGTGTGTCTCGAATGGGGAAGCTAATATTGTGTTCGTTCAACCAAAGTAAACAGTGAATACTATTGTGAACATGTTCTGAGACAAGATTTGCAGCCTGTAATTCAAGCGACAAGTGGTGATCATAACTGGACATTACAGCAAGACGGAGCTCCATCTCACACAGCCAGAAATACAATCAACTTTCTTCGTCAGTAGAATGTTGACTTCATCGCGCCAGAGCGGCCAGACATGCATGTGGCTCCCGAAGTCCTGATTTAAACTCAGTAGATTATGTCATATGGGGTGCTTTGCAAGAAAAGTCTACCTTCGGCGAAAATTTACCACAGTTGAGTAGCTCAAGTTGGTAATAATCGAAGAATGGCGAAATCTGAGGCAGCGCTTTATTGACATTAGTATAAACGAGTGGCGTCGACGCTTAAAAAAAACTTGTTGAGAAGCAACGAGGACACATTGAACATGATTTCTGATTAGCTAAATACTTGGCAAACAAAAATACATGAAGCAAATATAAATAACTGACTTATATTTATAAATAACTCGTATGCTGCAAGGTGTTCTCACTTTTTTGGCCCACCCTATATATATATATATATATATCTACTGCAGATATATATATACACTGTGTCCCAATAAATTGGGGCCCCTTTTTATAATGTGAATAAAACTGGCAAATATTCATCGATTGTCAAAATTTCAAAACTGTTTTTATTCTGAGATAGTTATCTACAAATTGGTAATTTATGAACGGCCCTCACTAAAAAATTACGTCATAATGACGTCATTAATTTACATATCGAAACCAAATGTCAACAAAAATTGTTAGAGAATGGCGTTCAGCCAAGAAGACAAAATTGTAATAAAATTCTTACGGATAAATAAACATTACGGCGCAAAAACGTTTATTCGAAAATTCCCGGACAAGGGATGGACAGTGAGCGGTCTAAAAAAGCTTCTAAGAAAAATTGATTTGACCGGTTCGTCGGAGCGTCGCGCTGGTAGTGGTACTTGACATTTGAATTATCTGGTGCAAATGACGTAATTGTGACGTCAATATTCATGCCAGAAACTTCATATTTGAATCAGTGGAAGATAATTATCTCGGGATAAAAACAGTTTTGAAATTTTGAAAATCGATTAAGATTTGCCTGTCTTATTCACATTATAAAAAGAGGCCCCGATTTATTGGGACACAGTGTATATTCAGGTTAATTGAGAAATCCGATGACAACCCGGGAAACTATAGCTAAACACGCGTTCGGTATTCGCTTTCATAAGGGCAGTCGCAGAGACTACTGCAACCGCCTGTTGTTTGATAATGTACAGGAGAAGGAAGTATATGCAGAGTCACACCTGGTGCACGAACGTTTGATCGCATGAAACAGGCAGCCAGAGGGACAGACAGACAGACAAACAGGGGCACAGACAGATAGACAGAGACACAAACAGGCAGAGACAACAGACATAGACACAGGCATAAGGACAGACAGAGGGAAAGACAGAGGAACAGACAGAGGGACAGACAAACAGGGACACAGACAGATAGATATAGACACAAACAGGCAGAGACAACAGACATAGACACAGGCATAAGGACAGACAGAGGGAAAGACAGAGGAACAAACAGAGACACAGACAGATAGATATAGACACAGACAGACGGACAGAGACAGACATAGACACAGATAGAAACAGACAGAGACACAGACAGACAGACAGGCACACACTATCAATCACGGAAATTCGACCACATAAACATAGAGCAGCAGGCAGGCAGGCAGACAGGCAGGCAGGCAGGCAGGCAGGCAGGCAGGCAGGCAGGTATCACCCTGATTCAAGTCATTCAACCTCAATAATTTCAAGACCGTCTTTCATTCACTGTTGATGATCGATCCATCTTGTAGGCCTATAGTACTGTCTGCGTGTATTCGGGTCTAGGACTTTACCCCCCGGCCCATTACCCCCTTGCCATTTCTCCCCTGCCATTACCCCCCGCCCATTACCCCCCGTAGGACATTACCCCCTGTCATTACCCCCCGGTCTGCTTACATTTGGGGCTAGTTTATGTACGTATGTTTGTATGTATATTTGTATGTATGTATGTATGTATGTATGTATGTATGTATGTATGTATGTATGTATGTATGTATGTATGTATGTATGTATGTATGTATGTATGTTTGTTTGCGAATTTTTTCAATCCAGCTTCTATCTCATACCTATAAATACCTTCATCCAGCTTCTATTTCTCGCTCGTTATTTTCGTCAATCCAGCTTCTATTTCAGACATAGAAATACCTTCATCCAGCTCTTATTTCTCATGCTTTATTTTCGTCATTCGAGCTTCTAATTCACCTGTAAAAAACCATCATCCAGATTCCATTTCTCAATGCGTCACAATCGGATTGACAAAAATAACGCATGAGAAATAAAAGCTGGATGAAGGTATTTTTATATATGAAATAGAGGCTGGATTGACGAAAATAAAGCATGAGAAATGGAAGCTGGATGAGGGTATTTTTATATATGAGATAGAAGCTGGATTGACGAGAATAGCGAGCGAGAAATAGAAGCTTGATGAACCAAACACCCTCGTACATACATACATGCATACATACATACATACATACATACAAAACATACGTACATAAACTAACCCCAAATGTAAGCAGACCGGGGGGTAATGACAGGGGGGTAATGTCCTACGGGGGGTAATGGGCGGGGGGTAATGGCAGGGGGAAATGGCAGGGGGGTAATGGGCCGGGGGGTAAAGTCCAGATACCATGTATTCATGATGCTTGCATTTTCATATAAACGAGAAGATTTGCTCTGAACTTAAAACCCGCATCTTCTTCTTCTTCTTCTTCTTCTTCGTCCTCCTCCTCCTCCTCTTCCTCCTCCTTCTTCTTCTTCTTCTTCTTCGTCCTCCTCCTCCTCGTCCTCCTCCTCTTCCTCCTCCTCCTCCTCCTCCTTCTCCTCTTCCTCCTCCCTCCTCCTCCTCCTCCTCCTCCTCCTCCTCCTCCTCCTCCTCCTCCTCCTCCTCCTCCTCCTCCTCCTCCTTCTTCTTCTTCTTCTTCTTCTTCTTCTTCTTCTTCTTCTTCTTCTTCTTCTTCTTCTTCTTCTTCTTCTTCTTCTTCTTCTTCTTCTTCTTCTTCTTCTTCTTCTTCTTCTTCTTCTTCTTCTTCTTCTTCTTCTTCTTCTTCTTCTTCTTCTTCTTCTTCTTCTTCTTCTTCTTCTTCTTCTTCTTCTTCTTCTTCTTCTTCTTCTTCTTCTTCTTCTTCTTCTTCTTCTTCTTCTTCTTCTTCTTCTTCTTCTTCTTCTTCTTCTGGTCTGCTTAAATACGGTTCTTTAATAAGCTCTTCTGTCCTGCTTCAATGTGCACTTCCGACTTCTTCCTGTGTGAAGAAGTGCATTGTCGAATAACATGTATCGTAAGCTTATATATTGGATCATACCGAATGCCTGTCAGACCATGGGTTTGCAGAGCAACATATAAATAAACATCATATAATATTATGTATATATACACACACACACATATATATAAAATATATGTATGTGTATATATAGAGCCTGGAATGGGTTCTTGTTGCGCTCCTCTCGTGCCTAGAGGTCACACCACTATGTTCCATTCCAACTTAAAATATGCCTTATATAGCCGTGTCTGGACTCGGAGCGCTTCTGGGTAGTTTAAATGAAGGTACGCTGGGCAAAACTCAATATATATATATAACTTGTATATTAGAGCACACCATTATATAGTGCCATTGTATGTGAACAAAAACAATGTGAGCTTCAGTTACACATGCTTTTAATACAGAACCAGATATGTATGTACATGCTTACCCCTAATGACATCCTTAACAATTCCTCCTCACGGTCACAAGCTTTAATCAATTCTATGCAAGAAAATTTAGAAACGAGACCAAATACGGCCTGATTAATAATTTAATACTATAAAAAAATCCCAGTGAGTAACACAAAGACAAATTAATAGCAAAAATACTGAAATAATAATTAAATGCATAGACAAATAGCAAAACTAATAAAATACACTATAAAATAATAATAAAATACATAAATAACAAGAATAAAATAATAATAGGAAGAATGAAATAATAATAAAATTCACAAACAAATAGCAAAACTAATAAAATAACAATTAAATACACAGAAAAATAGCAAAACTAATAAAATAATAACATATGAAAATTAATAGCAAAAATAGTAAAATAATAAGAAGATACATAAACTAATAGCAAAAATAATAAAATAATAATAAAGTACAAAAATCAATAGCAGAAAACTTTGAAATGGTCAGTGCGTGAAGGGAGTTAGTCCAGTAAAGAAAAATAAATACAATTATTGCATTGATGGGCTTTTAAGATAAATTAAAAGACTTTCTTCCGAATAACAAGCCGTAAATTAGACAAAGATTCTGTAGGTGCGTGTCTTCATCATAAATCAAAGAGGTCATCAGAAATGGTCCAGGGGTCAAATGCTGTGCCGGATAGAAAAGCAGTACTGAAATCAAAAGTTGTACTTGAATCAAAGGTCGTGCCAGAAGCAAGAGTAGCTGCACTGGAGTCGGAAGCAGTACTGGGTGGTGCAGAAACACCAGGGGCAGTGCCTGCGGATCCAGAGGTTGGACTGGAAAAGGGTGAGGTGGTATTGGAATAGGCAGCATGTTGTGGAGCAGATGAGGAAGAGGCATTCGTGTTGTAACCACTCTGGACTTGACTGGCTAGAAATGCTGAAACCAAGTTGCCATCAATTTGATTTCCAAGGGTAAAAAGCCCTCCTGCTCCTCCTACTCCTACTCCATTGCCGGAATCTGCAAGACAATGTCAACAGGATCGGTGAAAGCATCATTTTTTTCTCGGCATAGAGATAGAGATCAAACAGCCGTAAGCTTACCGTTGAAGAATATCCAATGCAAAAAAGCTCACCGGTATTATAGGCAACACAGAAATGAAGATCACGACACTACATTAGCCTACGAAGTAACTCATTTCTCTAGAACCTTATCATCGTTATCATCATCATCATTATCATCATCATCATCATTATCATCATCATCATCGTCGTCGTCGTCCTCCTCCTCCTCGTCGTCGTCACCACCATATCCACCCCCACCACCATCACCACTACCACCCCAACCACCACCACCACCACTACCACCACCATCACAATCACCACCACCACCACCATCAACAACAACAACAAACTAACTCTCTACCAAAGACATCAATCTGCACAAAAACAGATTACAGAATCAATGCAGACCGATAGCCTCTAGTCTACTTGGTGACAAAACAAAGTCAGTTGAGCTCGGCTCCTCTTTGCAAAAAAACAAACGAAAACGCAATCTAAATATGAGTTTTCATATGTTCACGCACTTAGCTAAACAATTCCGTAGAAAATTCTGCAAACCTCACAAACAAAACTGCTCATATCCTGGCCCAGACACTAACTCTGATCATTCTGACCAAAGATTACCCGAACAATCATCACTTACATACCTTAATTAAATCAACCGATAATTCTGAGTTTTGACTTCAAACGCTCAATAATATATAATTATTGAAACAAAAGGTTTTCAACAAATTTAACAATAGAATTAATTGTTTATTAGCCTACCTTCAAATCTCATTCTTTTCCTGTTCGGTTCTCCGGTTCCTCCGTTTTGCTGTTCGCTTGAACTGTTGCGACTCAAGAGATCTGCACAGTATAATATACTATATTGTCTATATATATTATATATGCAACGAATTCAACAGAAAATCATCAATGCCTCAGTTTAAAAAAACTGCCTCATCCAATTCCCTTAACACCGCCAAAGTTCGTAGTGCTCTTGTAGTGCCATTCCCATGCTTGGGTTAATAGGGGCGGGGGGCAATGCCTAAAATCATCTTTGCTATGACAGTAAATTGTCAAGAACGAACGAACCAGAGATCCTTATCAGCTGAATAATAATAGGGGCTCCACCTTGCGGAGGCTGTAAGACCCCTTCCGGGTGTCCTTGTACAGCCAAATGCAAACTATTACAAAGATTACTTATGCACTGCTTTATTGTATTTGTAAACATTTATTTCTTTTGTTTCTTTATTTGTTTATATTGCAAAATAAATTAATTTATTTTTTGAATTTATATTCTTCATATTCTTCTTCATTTATTCAAACTTATAAGAATGCAGCACGAATACAAATTCACAAGTCATAGTCTGAATGGACGAACACGAGCTATTACATGAGTTGAATATAACTGTATGGCAGTCATGCAGGGCGTCCATATGTCCTTGATTGTGTAGCTGCAAGTGCGCTGGCCTGTCGGTCAAGAGGACAGTGGTGGTGTCAAAAAAAACTTACTTACTTACTTAGTAACTCATACTTGTTGACTTATGGTTAGCTTTAAAAGCGCATAATGAACTGCTGTTCTTCTTACTTAGACAATTGTGGGGCATGGTGGTGTAGTGGTAGGTCCGGTGCCTTTGAGGCGGAGGGTTTCAGGTTCGAATCCACCTCAAGTCGCTGCGCATTGGGACCTTGAACAAGTCCTTCGCTCGCAATTGCTCGTGCGCTTTGGCGTGAACTCCTATGCAGTGTACGCACTGTGGTCGGGAGCGCCTCTGAGTAGGAAGCGTAAAGGGGCGTTATGGCAAATGCGATAAATAAATAAATAAATAAAACAAATTACCTTGTACATTTCCGGCAGTGGCGTCTAGAAGGCCGCTGCTCAACACACTGTCCAACAACATCCCGTCGAGCAGTTTCTGGTGAATGCCAAGCTCACGACTGATTCTCGCTTCGTGCTGGTCCTCCAACTCCTGCAGCCTCTTGTCCAGCACGGCCAGCTCCCTGGTGACATCGGACGCCGCTCCCTTCTCGGCCAGGTCCAGGCAGTAGTTCTTGTAGCTGGCAAGAGTCGTCAAATGGTTGTCCATCTCATCCATCTCGTCCTCGAGTTCATCCATCCTTCGCTGCTTCTGTGTCTGGAGGTCATCCAAAAGCAAATTGAGAGTGTCGATTTTCTTGATGATCGCCTCCCTCACGATCTCGTGTTTCGCGAGAACGTTCGTTACCACCTTCTCTCTCACCTGCAGAGACGTTGGAAACGATGAAACACCGAATAAAATCTAAACAAATGTCGTTTTGATTTTACAAAATAAAATAAAACGAAAAAAACAGGAAGATCGCGAAACAACAAATATTTGGAATTTGCTACACATTGTATACACTACGGCTTAATATTGAAACCTTGTTTGTTTGTATGCAATTTAATTTTAATCAGGAACAAATGACACAAATTTATTAGAAAGCACGAAGTAAACCGGGCACCTGAATTAACTTAATCCTTGAACGTAAGGAGACAATCAAAATGAAAATCAGGCGAAAATAAACATAATGAAAATAATTACAGACAGTAAATAAAAAAATAAATGTGGTCACACACACAAAGAAACAAAAAAAGAGACGAAAAATATAAAAACTGAATTTTCTGGAAAAAATAAAAACGAAAACACATGCTTTATCCGAGAAGAATAAAAACCAAAAAACCAGGATTTTTCTGAGAAGAATAAAAACGAAAAAACCGGGATTTTCTGAGAAAAATAAAAACGAAAAACCCCTGAATTTTTCTGAGAAGAACAAACGAAACCAAAACCCCGTTGTTTTTGCAACTATATGCAGTGCTTAAAGTGTGGAAAAATATATGCCTGGACGCCCCTTATCTTTCCAGTCATTGCTGGCCAATAAGTGGCTAGACGGCATTCAGTTTTTTTAAAAATAAGTACATGGACGCCGTCCATGACCGTCCAGCCACACTTTAAGCCTTGACTACATGCCCACCTGCGTGCATCGGATTCCATCGGTGAGTAAACGTGAGACGATCTCAGCGTTCCGCTTCAACTTTCTTCTCTCGCAACTCTCCTGGTCCAGCTGCCGATCGGTCCCCTGAACGACGGCACTGCTACTGAGCTCGAGGATTCGAGACACGAACGGATTGCCCGGCAGAGAAGCGAGTCCGTCCATTGGGATCATGAACTTCTGGTTGCAGAGTGGACATCGGACCCTGTCGCCCGGGAGTTTCTGCTGTGTGGTGTGCTGTATGCATTGGAGGCAGAAGGTGTGAATGCATGGTAGGGTTCGCGGGTCTTTGTATCTATCGAAGCAGATACAGCATTCTGTGATGGAATTCAGTTCATCCAGGATGTAGTCGGTTTGGATGGACATTGCCTGCAAGAACAAACAGTCGGCATATAATTAGTAGAGATGCTTCAAGTACCTATATATATATATATATATATATATATATATATATTATATATATATAATATACATAATTATATATATATGTTTCAGGTTCAGTGCTTTGGTCACAAGTTCAAGTTATTTGTAAAAGTAGACCTACGTTGTATGAGCATACAGGAACATTACGTCTCAAGTATATAAGTACAAGTATTTTGGTCTTGAGTATTAGTACAAACGAGCACAAATAAGAGAGTGAGTGATTGAGTAAGTAGGTATAGGTAGGTAGGTAGGACCGTAGGAAGGCACGCAGGCAGGCAGACCGACAGGCAGGTAAGTAGGCCTATGTGAGTAACTAAGTAAGTAGGTAAATAACTTAAGTATGTAAGTAGTCATTTAATAATGCAAGTCAATTACTCACATTTTACAACGTAGACAGCTGATGTTAATTTACGTTGGATTACAATTAAGAGCACACAAGCTTTGACCTCAAGTACAATTAAGAGCATGCCTACACTGCCCTACATGCAGTTACTTCAGTCTCATGCTCACTAAACAGTACCAGTATTTTGGTCTCAAATACAAAATAGTCAATAAAAATAGTCAATAAAAATAGTGTACATAGTCTCGGAATGTAATTAACTCGTCTTTGATTGCATTTTCACTAGATATGTTCTGGTGATAATTCAGCAAGATTATTTCTGCGATTCAGAGACGTTTACGTTGAGTAGATTCAAGTTTCAAGGAAAGTGCACAACGGTATTATAATCAAGCGAGTATAGCTGACAATAAAGGTAGGGGCGAAATTGCAGTATCGGGGACCGAAGCATACACAATATCTTAGTATACTATAGTATATAGTATCTAATGACGACACTAACCCTAATCCTAACTGACCCTCACGACGCTTAACCTGACCCTAACCGACCCTCACGACGCCTAACCTGACCCTAGCCGACCCTCACAATGCATCACCTGACCCTAACCGACACACACGGTCCCCGATACTGTAATTTCGCCAAGGTAGGGACCGTAGGTCTATAGCGATAGTGTACAAAATAAACAAATATCTCAAACGCATAGTTTTTCTCTATATCATAGACCGATTCGTCGAAAAGCGAATAAATAATCGTAGAAATTACTTGATTTCTGTGGATTGCGGCTTTAAAAAATGTTGTTACTAAGCAACTAATCCATTATGATCGAAAATTGAAAGAGAAACGCTGTTTACATTCTAAAGTTGAAAAGCGTTCTGACAAATTGTGACAATAAGAGAACGCTTGTGATTGGTCGGTATTATTAGAGATCGCTGTGATTGGCCGGTATAAAAGGTCGCCTGTGATTGGCCTGTATGGTATTTGTATTTGCTGCGTAGAACCACTCTGTAATTCATTCATTCGGATATTTATATAGCGCTGCTTTTAGAAAAAATACTTTGAGGCGTTCCCGACTCCAGCGCGCCCAAAAAGAACAGTTTCAGTTTAGTAGGAAGGGTCTTGGTAGAGTCCCAGGATGTAGGCGTAGCTAAAAAAAAGGAAGGCCATTCCAGACCACTGGGCCAACCACAGAAAAACTCGATTCTTCATGATTGATTTCTTATTTGGATAGGCCTGCAGCTGTTCGACATAAATTATATTCACTGAAATATGTGGACGCTCTATACTTTCTCCTGTTTTTTTTCCATTTAGCGTAGAATTATAGGCTATTGGCCTAGATGTCGTGTCCCCTTTTCTCTTCTAGTGTGTTCGTCTGTCTGTCTGTCTGCCCCTCTGCTTCTTTATTTATCATCGACACAGAGACAGTTTTCTTGAATAAACGAAGTACATAATGAATTATCTAGTTGCTTCTGCTGGTGGTATTGCATCTGCTGCTGTAGTTGAATGGCAAAATGGCCGAATAGAGAGATTCGCCGATGTTGTCGTTTAATTCGATTTCGATCGGATGTCTTCAATCGAGTTAAGCCGCTTAGTTCACTCGGCATTCGCCCGGCGTCGCTCGACACGGAAACAGTCTGAGTAGAAGTATCAACACAAACAGACAAGCATAGCATGATCGAATTCGAATGCATATAATATATATCATACATATATATGTATAATATATCATACATACATATAATATATGTATGTAAAATGATATATATGCTGTGATCAAACTAAGATCTACATGGAGATGGAGTGTGAAAAGGTGATTTTACCATGAGAGACTTCGAGGGTTTGAGCACCGTAACACCCTACCATGGCCCCCATTGTGGTAGAGATTCGACAACCACTCTGCCAGGCGGTTTTGATGGCCCTCCGCCTAGGTACGAAGTTCAATATGAATAACTGCTTTATACAAAAAAGTTGGGGTTTCACCCCACCCTGGCGGGAGAGATTCGCCAACCCCTCCATGGGGGTGTCCCAAGCCGAGTCCAACACAGTAGTAAAGGGTTGGAATAAAAAACTTCAAAAACTGTGGAAATGCATCCCAGTCAAACAGACACACACATACAGAATCTTCTCTTGATTTATATAGATTGGTGGATTGATTGAAGGATGGACGTGTAGTGCGAGTATAGACATTTACATGAGTATGTATAAATGCTCTAGAACTGCTACGGCTCAGTCCCGATCATTTGCCTCAATTGGTCCTTCTCTATGGAATGCGCTTTCTTTCGTCTTCTATTCGCTTTACACTTCAGTCTGGCAGTCTCTGTTCTTCCTTATCTCTTCTCAAAACTTGTTTCTTCTTGTGGGCTCTCCACACTGGGAGCGACTCTGAACAGTTCACCCTACAATAGGTGCTATATAAATGATTAAATACAACACAATGCATACATCATTAATACATCTTTACGCTGCATTAATCTGCTGAAAAATACAACAAGATTTTATTATCTGTTTGAAAGATATATTTTTAATTCAACTTATATCCATCTACAGCAGCGGTTCTCAACCTGTGGGTCGCGACCCCCACGGGGGTCGCCTGACGATTTGCCAGGGGTCGCCTGAAGCCTTCAGAAATTTTCAAAAGATGCACAGATGTTCATGCACTGGCAATTTCAAAGCTTCACTATAGCAACTTATTATGCAGAACAAAATTGTACTTATTCTTTTGTTAGGATTTATTTGGTAGAACGCGGCAGCTAATTTAATTTTTGCCATTTTAGTTTTAAAATATAAATTCAACTTTTACCAAATTTTCTTCCAAAAAAAGAAAGCAATACCCGATAGACTAGCCGGTTTGCACAAAGAATCTATGCTCTCTGCTAGTGCGGCTTATCACGGGCGGAGACTTTGAAGGACAGGGGATGTTTCCCCGAAATTTGTGGTGGGTCAAGCTGCCTATATCCCCAATGTTTCAGAAATATTTCATAAAAACGTAGAAATTTATAATGGGCAATTTTGTTAAGATATCAGTTGAAAACACTATCATAACCGTGTGTAAGGTAAAAAAAAAAACATTGGGGAGGGAATATTATTGAAGTCTTAGACCACGTCTCTGCAAGCACTGAAATCATGAGTAATTTCGTCAAGATCAGTGCCGGCGCTAGCACCCCCCGTACCCCCCAATTGGGGGGGGGGCCCGAGTCTGAAAGTGGCCCCCAAATTTAGCTGGTCGTTATGCCTATTTGTGACTGTACAGATCCGGTCTGGTGCATGTCTCAACTAACCATATGGGCCGATGATATGGCACTGCCATAGCAGACCTAATGCAAATATCATACTGGTTTTGGGCATAAGTATATAACCATTAGAGTTTGAAAGGGGCCCCAAAATTGAGCTGATCATTATGCCTATTTGTGACTGTGCAGATCCGGTCTTACAAATTTTAACTTATTCTAATTGCTAATTGGATGAGGCCTCAAAATAAAACCTGCGTGAGACTCAAACATTAAGCCTGTGTAGGGTCCCAGATGTCCTTGGTATGTGTCTGATCTCAAGTTTGCAAGGGGCCTCAAATGTAGCTGGTAATTATACCTTTAATAACTGTTCAATCCTGAAACCATGCACCGAATTATGTTTTAACACAAAGCATACAAAATTATATTACTCAAACCAATAGAGCATTATCCTTCAACCAAAGAGAAGACTTGGGGTGTGGACAGAGGCGCGGCCCCACAATTTGTGGTTGGGACGGAATCCTTATATCCCCAATACCAGCGGCGCCCGCAGGATTTTTTTCTTGTACGCACAGAAATTTTATTTTCGTTAGGTCGCCGAAAAAACTGATGACCTTTTTTTTTTTTTTAGTCATCAACCTAGAATTTCCCAAAAAGATACCTTTTCGGTCATCGCGCTGTACGCACTTACCTATGTGCGTACGTCTGCGGGCGCCGCTGCCCAATACTAACAGCAATGAAAAAGAGCTATTTTTGTAAAGATGACAGCTTAAAATTTCTACCATTACAGCATGGAAATTCCAAAAAAGTTAACAATTGGGATGGGACATTTATTGAAGTCTTACACCATGTCTTTCAGCACTTATATTATGAGAAATTTTGCGGATATGACAGCTCAAGGTATGGGGGGCCCAAGGTTTTTTGGGGGCCTCAGGTACCCTAGCGCCGGCACTGGTCAAGATGACAGCTTAAAGTGCTACTACTAGAATGCAAAAAACTAAACAATAGGGAGGTGACATTTATTGAAGTTTTAAACCATGTCTTTCTGCACTGATATTATAGGAAATTATTTTTGAGATGGCGGCTTTAAATGCGACCATTGCAGTGTGGAAATTTAAAAAAGCATTGGAAGGGGATACTCTGGAAGCCTTGCAGAAATAACGAGTATACTATAGTTTCGTTAAAATGACAGCCTGAAATGCCACCGTCACAGCGTGGAAATTCAAAATAAAATCGGCAATGGGGAGGGCACATTTCTCCCCAAGCTTTTCCCTATCCTCGGTCACTTGGTGCATTCATGAAGAACACTTGTAAGTAAAGTTTATGAAATTGATAGCCTCTCAAAACAAACCAGCTGGATGATATAAGTGTTAAGAAAATAACTATTTATTGACCACGTTTTAGACTATAGCCTATTGTTTTAATAGCTATTTGCAGCATGAATAGAGAAGCTACAATGTCTTATTTGTACCGACATAATTGTCGGTCGATTCGATGAAACCCAACAAATAAACAGAGGCACCATCCAGAAGTTAACCATCCTAACTACGCAGAAAAGCATGGCTAACATTTTTAAGAATAAAGCTGATAACGCCAAGAAGGCACGCAGGGGGAGTTCCAGCAGCAGCACGTACGTAACAGCTATTGAAGTTTTTCAAGACGAATAGACTTATGAAATGCAACTGCCGAAGTCAACAGCTCTCAGAATCGCAAGACCCATGAAACCTCACACAATGATTGCCAAAAGCAGACTCGAATTATGAAGTGAAATGCATAACAATGGACAATGGTAACAAAGTGCAGTAGAGGGTGGGGTAACGCAATCAATCTTGTCGTTGGGGGTCGTCACAACTTTCAAAATGTTACCAAGGGGTCGCCGCACTAAAAAGGTTGAGAACCGCTGATCTACAGTTTGAGTAAACAAAGTCAATTTGGTGGCTTGTGAAAACATTGCAACACATTGGAAATCCTTTCAAGTCAATTTTAACCAACATAAAATTGCAAATTAAGAAAACACGGAATGATACGCATAGATCTCATCTGCTAGTAGCCACGTTCCCCTTAAATGGGAGTCCAAACACCGAAACATCAAAGCCGAGTGGATTGCTACGTAAACTACACAGAAAAATCACGAAAAATTAACTACATAGAAGTATCCGGACTTTATACCATCCTTGAAAACTGAAAACACCCAAAGCAACATTGTATAGTTTAAAAATTTAAATAATCAATGGTTAAGCAATCTAGAGCTTTTTTAAAGGAATTTTTGAATTGCACACAACCTCTTTTTCCCCTTTCCATCCTCCGTGGTAAATTACTCCCAATCGGTTGAAAACTTTCTATTTTTAACTGCACAGAAGTGCATCTACAACTGCATAAATTCATTTAGAACTGCAGTGTGTGTATAACTGATACAGAAAAAGCCCTGAAGGAAGCAAATCCTAAATCACTGCACAAAGGACAACAGGTAATTTCTAATCTGCAGATTCCATTAGTTCACAAGAAACAAAATCGTGGAACAAAAAGATTTGAAAACGTTTTATTCCACAATCCTTCTGTCAAGAAAAGCAAATTGGTCAGCATTCAGCAATCAATCCACCCACTCCATCCCCAAAACTTGTTAAATTTTCAAACTAGATTTCAGGAGGAAGGTAATAGAGCAAAAATTACTATAAGCATATTTAAGGTCATACAGAAATGTGAATCAGTCCTGATCTCATGGTGAGGAAATCCACCAGCGAAATCAGGATTGAACCAACTACCGTATTAATCCTTAGAACGTCACACTCAGATTATTCGCATCAAAGTTCGAACACGTATCAAACACATAAAACATCCGAAATCTTGGACTCTTCAGGAATGACGCCAATTGGTCAAAATGTAAGTCTTGTATCAACAGAAATCCGAGAAAATTCATAAAAAAGGAAATCCAAAACATACTTCATATCAAATAACCGAATTCAACTGCTTACACGTAATCAGACGTAAACGCATTCAAATACAGGCTAAAAATTCATTCGATTGTTTTCTAGCTGAGCTGTGAATCTCGAGTGAAATTCAACTTCACATTTTCGGAACAATCGTTTGCCAAAGACGCTAACTCCAGTCATAAACCACTCAAGAACGCGCCTCTGAATGGTCATTCTGTGAGAGTCACTATATAAATGTATAGATACAATACAAAAAGAAACCATCCCATTTTAGAACAGTTAGCCATGTTTTTAATAAGACCTGTCACACATGAAACACACTTCGGTGTCACAGTCTAAGGTCGTAGACAGTAACATTACCTTCAAAAGCTTAACTAAATTTTGAGTACGTAACCTGACTGCACTGTAAATATACATCGTCTTTCCAAGGCTAACAACAAAGGGTTCAACTGTAACGAATGTAGTTCTAAGCCAACATCAAATCCTACTAATATCATAGAATTCTAACGAGTATAGCAATTGAAAGAAAACACATAGACAAATAAATCACTACTCAGAGGCGCTGGAAGCGCCTCTGATTAGCTTTCTTGAAGGGCTATATAAATTTCAAAAATGAATTAATAAGTGAACATAAAGAAGTTGCTCAAACATGCGAGTGATCAAGATTCTATTAAATCACAGACAGCCAACTGTTCAGAAACTATGTCAAATTTTTCTAATGCCCAAGCCACAAACTTTGAATTACCAATGTCTGGACAAGTGCATTTATAACGAACTTAACACAAACCACAACAATCATTGTTCATCCCTTGAATAGTTAGTTCCAGAAGAAATAATAGGAAACATTTCAGTTTATTGTTGAACAAAACGAAGGTATAATATATATGTATTATAGATTTAATATACCTATATATATGACAGCGGTGTAAGAACAGCTCTACACAAAACACAACTGTGAAACATTGAAGTGTCCAGAACGGAAATCTCTCCAAGAAGAAGTCAAGTCTATTGTCATCTATTGTTGTCTATTGTCGTCTATTGTTGTCTACTGGTGGAAAGAACGAGAGGAAACACAAATGTCGCCGTCGCAGTGGTCGTGGCCTCCGCCTCCTCCTCCCGTCTGCTGCTGGAAAACGTCGATGGCATCTCCGTCCTCCATGTCCAGCTGGGACGGCGTGTCCGTCTCGTTGATCGGCTGACCGTCAAATCGAAATCTCATCGATCCCATTTTTACACCCTGCAACATGCGCAAGCACATTTTTCTAATCCCCAAGCACAGGAGCGGATACAGAAATTTTTGAAGGGGGTAAAAATATTTGTTTTGGGTTGACAAAATTTTTTGTTAGTCTTCAGTCGGAAAATCTGATGACTTTTTTGTCTTTGTCCCAAGAAAACTTATAAAAACCTGTGACAACTTCAGTGATTGAAATCTTATCACCTATTTTTAGTAGTCATATCTTTCTTTTGCTCACTTGCCTTCCTGTTCCCATTGCATTTTGCATTGTTTGAACGCTTCATGAAACCTGATGGGGGTCATGTCCTATGCAAAACTCTGAATGGGGGCCATGGCCAGATTGCCCTCCCTGAATCTGCATCACACCAAGCTTCAAACTTTGAATTACCAATGTCTAGACAGGCGCAGCCCTGAAAATTTGCTATTTCCTGTCATTATTATTATTATTATTTAGGAAGCTCTATAGAGCACCTCGTCAAAGAAGGTCACCAAGAAATGCTCCCCGGTCCAACAACAGCTTAATAGGACAGTTTTGAGATTCTTCAGGAGTGGAGTGGCCCCCTGCTCACAAAGCACAGTGTAACAGGGAGGTCACTTAAGGCTGTAGGACCAGTGACCGAGAATGAACAGCAGTCGGATAGCAGTCCACAAGCAGGGAGAAAGAAGCTGTGCTAGAGTCGGGGCACTTCTGAGTAGTCCTCTGAATAGGTGCTATAGAAATGAATAAACTAGGTTATATAACAGTTACTAAAATACAGATAATCTGAATCCTAAGATACGCGGTCGTGCAACAACTGATGAGCCAATATGAGTGACTAACATCTAATAAGAACTAAAAATCAGAAATATATTGCTTTACTCTCACAAATGAGGGAAAATTAGGCTCAAAGAAACCAATCATGAACGACGAAATAGCTCGATCATGCACTTACTGTTCGTTCACAGTACGCAGACATCAGCTTTCGAAGTGGAGTGTTCTTCTTGATTTTAAAGTGCACCACGCTGCCATCCTGCCCGGTAACTTTCAGGTTTATGTGCTCATCTGCCTACAACACAGAATGAATATTCCTATGCGAATTTGATTATTGTTAAAAAATCTGTGTGGCTCAACATAACTCATTCATTCTAAGGACTTATATAGCGCCCGTGAAATAGACAAGAAATCAACACTCGGGAGCGCATCATGTATATTCGCAATGAAATGTTGAATACTGCAATTGCAAATAAATGTGTCATTATACCCTCAACCTTGCATAAATTTCTAAGAGCCGATTGCGCTCTGGGTGTAAAGTAAAAATGGCACACGACATTGCATTCAACACACGTGCTCTGTCGTATTGTGTAAACTTGTAAAGGAGTGAGCCAAAATTAATTCTCACCCAACATAATGAATGCGTGACAGTTATACTTCTACGATTGTGTTCAGGCACGTCACCTGATTTGTGGTTCCTGTTTACCACAAATATTAGTTACGTGGGTCTTTTTTCCTCATCTCGAAAGACCCGTCTATTGATTTAATTGAATGCGTTAAGCGGGAACAGAAAATCACTCAGGAAAACAAATGTTCTGCCTTACAATAGTCTGCACATAACACTAAAAAGCACAGTTTCACACAAAGTAAAAACAATGATCAGAACCTTCTTTTCTTCGGCCATTCTCTTAATTTATCAATAATATGTAAGTTAATTTCCGAACTAAAAAACTACTTCGCACGAAATTCTAAACGACTCACGCATGTAACGCACATAAGATCAACAGCTCCGCAGCAATGCAAAAAATTTTAATATAACTTCATTATTTTTTCATATTTGAAATAATGAGGAGTTAAATATTCATTTACTAGAAATATTAATAAAAATTAGTTAAATGCACAATTTAAAAATTTTTGCTTTATTAAATCTGTTAGAATGAGTAAGTAAGAAAACCTGAATCTTGAACAACTTATTGAAACGGTCTTTTTTGATAGAGCTAGGCCAAGGATTCTATATAAATCGTCCTTGGAGCTAGGCCTACTGATCGCAGAAATAATAATAATATAATATAATAATAATATTTTTTCTTTAATTAAACGCCTGCAAGACGCACTGCGCTTTACATTTACAAGTTATACAGTAATCTTAATTAAACTTAACTACCAACTGAACAGACAGCTTTGTAATTAAATAAATTGAAATGTTTTAAGTGTGCTGACAGTATAAATAACAATAATAATTAATATAATTATTTGTACTGTGATAACAACACAACAATTGGTTATTTATTTTATACTGTGATAAACCAGAGATAAACTTGGAACCTAGAAACTTTGAATACAAGTCGATGCTTATTTCAAAAGCTGTGGTCGATGGTCGATAATACCAGTAAAAGTTAACGAGCGCGGGTCTTGTCGAACTGTACAGTAAAATTATCTTTTACATTCGTTGTAATAATAAATTCTTATTTTTACATTACATTCGATCCCTAGAAATGTCAGTTGATATTAATTCGGTTGCCGATTTGCTAGCGAAGACGAGCGTAGGCGAGGAGAAAGACCTACTGACTTTTGCCGGTCGCGGTTTGAAATTAGATAACGAAAATGACGGTGAGACTTTAATTCAGAAATGCGCAGTTGCCATCATTGTCACGAAAGAATCTGATTTGAATTTTAATCGCTGTTCAAGTGTTAGCGAGTCTGCCTAATTGGCTGCGACAGCCGTATACATAGCGCCGGTGAATAGGCTGATCTCGTTGACGTGGCTTTTGTGAGCGCTTAAAAATTTCGAAGATTTATATTTGCTTTTGTGGCGCCAGACTGCGATGTCAGTATGACCAATAATGAGCTGTAGACCAAATTGACAGAAATTGTAATCCGAAGGTTATGTTCAGTAGCGACGAACTTCATGGCTTGTGTCAAATGTCAGACTGTGCGCGTTTGAGAGGTTTCAAAGTGTCTCCTTCCAAAGTTTACAAGTATCTTCATTCCTACACTGTATTGCAAGCTGTCTGTTCTATTGGCAGTTAAGAATAATGGTAATCCCGAAGGCTGCGTGCCCGTTTTCAAAAACAATATGGTTGCCAACGACATCACTAGAAATAGAGCGCAGCGGCCTATCACCTGCATCTCACAATGCAAAGTGGTCAGTAAGTAAGTAATAAATTGCATCAAATTTGAACACTGCTTTGCATTGTGGGATGCAGGTGATAGACCACTGCGCTCTATTATAATTAGTGCCATCGTTGGCAACCATATTGTTTTGAAAACGGGCATGCAGTCTTCGGGATTACCAGATTGATGTTAATTGAGATAACGGAATGTCTGTATGCTGTCTGGTTGCTGCTTGTCATCTGGAATGTTGAATAAACGAATATTATTATTATTATTATTATCGCTACATTTTGTGATTCGACAGTTCAACATTTTGATTAAGCACTAATGACAAGAAATATTACGCTGTTTCATTTCAGTATTATTTGAAGGTACTAAATGTAAGCACCTCCTCAATATTGATGTTTGAAAAATTGTACTGGAATGTTTTAGCCAAGGAGATCGTCGATGCTTTGAAGTCGCAGAAAAATCTGAAATCTTTAGAGCTGAAGGGAAACACTCTCGGCATAAAAGCTGCTGAGGCTGTCGGTGCTGCCCTGAAATTGCATCCCACATTTGAGGTAACGTAAATAATGTTTCGAGCAACTACCGAAGTGAATGAGTCTAGTTGATAGCGCAACAACAAAGCTCACTTCAATGATGTCTTGACATTTCTGGTTGTTTGCACTATTGGCCCAACAAAGGCTTGAAATGAAAATTATTATTATCACTACATTTTGTCATACGATAGTTCAACATTTTGCTTAAGCACTAATGACAAGAAATATTACGCTGTTTCATTTCAGTATTATTGAGGGGGACCCGGTAGCGCAATGGATAACACGCTGGCATAGAGTGCGAGAGGTAGCAGGTTCGAGCCCCCGTTGGGCGGACATGCTTCGTAGGCTGCTATTAGTGCCGTGTAATTGCAAAGCTGTCTGTTCTGTTAGTAGTTAAGTTTGCTTAAGATTATTGCATAACCTGTAAATGTAAAGCGCAGTGCGTTTGCAGGCGTTGAATTAAAGAAAAATTATTATTATTGTATTATACATGTTGCCTGAACGGGGTGCTGCAATCTGCCGCACGCCTATACGGAGCATTGAGATTTGGTCGTGTAGCCGGCTACATTCTGGATGTGCTTCACTGGCGACCCCTCTTTGGCTGGCGACCCCTCTTTGGTCTGACAATCCTTTTTGGGTCTATCTTCGTGCCCTATACTGCCCTATCCTGTGCAATGGGTCGCTCTACTGAGCAGGGTGTATTCGTCCCTTTTTCCAGTCGGTGGTTGGCCCTCATTTTTAAAGCAGGCTCTCTTTGTGACTGCGCTTGCTCTCCAGGTCCACTCTGATTCTTTCTATATACACATCACAAGACTGTCCTGTATAGCCGTACTGGGGTTGGGAGCGCTTCTGAGTAGTCACTTTTAAATGGTGCTATATAAATCCTCGTAATGATTGATTGAATGTATGAATGAATGGATGAATGAATGAATGTATGTATAGTGACTGTATGAGGACCATTAACGGGTTTTCTTACGCAGTTATCTCGTTAAATTTTGTTACTTCTAAAGTAATTGTGTGGTGGCATCAAGTAAATACGTGGCAACAATGATGCAAGAGACAATACAATTGAACAATGATATAATAATTATTTTGCTACTGCAGTTATTTAACAACTGCTTGTGTTATGTTGTGCTTGCAGAGGGCTTTGTGGAGCGATCTCTTTACCGGGCGACTGAAGACGGAGATCCCGGATGCATTGGTAACGATCTTATTTCTCGATTTAAAGAAAAAATTTATTAAAGAATGTAAATATTTTGTTATGCATCTTTTAAAAAATTTTTTTGTCTAGATGCGATACAGATTGCTTAGAGAATTAAAGTTCATATAGGCTCAAATTATTGAATTGCCAATGGGTTACACTTAAAGGGGCTTTAAAAGCAAACTGAATTTGCACTGGATTAGATTTACAGTAATTTCAAGATTTCCAGCAGATTTAAGAGTTAAATGGGTTGTATGTGGACTTGTTATAGCACCCCTTCAAGCCCCATACTCGGAGGCGCTCCCGACTACAGAGCGGACACTGCATCGGGGTTTCACACCGAAGCACTGAGCAATTGCGAGTGAAGGACTTGCCCAAGGTTGGGTAGAGATTTAAGCTTTAAAAGCTAATTGCATTTTAAATGAATTAAAATTAAAGAGCGAATTAAATTGCCTAGGAAACTAAGTCTCACGACTCACGGGTATTATGAATTGCGAGTACATTGTTTGTAATATGATGTATTAAAATGTGAATTAGATTGCACTTGTTGATTTAGCATGCTATGTTGTTTTGTAGAAATTCCTATGCAATGGCATCACACAGGCGAACGCCAATCTTGTGGAGCTCGACCTCAGCGACAATGCCTTTGGTCCAAATGGGATGACTGGACTGGTTGACTTCCTCCGTAGTTCCAGTTGTTATACGCTGCAGGAACTCAGACTAAATAACAATGGCCTTGGTATCCAGGGTGGCAAGGTGTGCTTTGCGTAATGCGTATGTTTGTTGATGGCTACGTCAGTGTAAGACTTGATGGATATTTATTTAGTATAATTTATATAGCACCTCTTCAAGGCTGGATATTCAGAAACGCTCCCAACCCAACCACGGCTAAATAGGACAGTTTTGAGATTTTTTGACACAAAGTGGGGTAGGCCCTAGCCTAGGCAACAATCGCAGTGTGACAGGGAGGCCATTCCAGGTTGTTGGATCAGCCACAGTGTAACATTTGATGAATGTGTCAATGTTGTAGCGATGGTACTTGCCATGTTTCCATACTGTAGGAATACTGAACGCTATTACTTGTCATGTTTCCATACTGTAAGAATACTGATATTACCTATTTGCAGTAATTTGATGTACATCTTTGATGACTAGGTAACTAGGTATCAGCGAACGAATAACTGAAGACACTAGAACTGAAACAAAAGAAAGTTTCAGTTTCTATTAACTAAGATTTGAGGTGAAACTAAAACAACGCTAGTTGCCAGGTAACTTATTACGGTTACAAAAAGGACAGCGAGGTACACTCATTCAATTACTTTACAATGTGTTTGTGGTACTATATTGTGAGAGCAGTTTTGCAAATGGCTGTGTGTTCTTTGCTTCTGTAGATGCTGGCCGAGAGTCTCTTGGCTTGTTACGAGTCGAGCGTCACGAGTGGAAAGCCTCTTGCCCTACGAGTGTTTGTGTCCGGAAGAGGGAGACTGGAGGATGAGGGGGCGACGGCGTTGGCCCAGGCCTTCAAGGTTTTTACGCTTAGTCACCCTCTCACTTTGCGTCTCGTGTGCACTTCATCGATACTTCCATGGGCGGAGTTGGTTTCCGTTCTTGGAGGGGCTAAAGCCTTCTTGGAGGGGGGCTAAGCCCGGGAAAAGATACCATTTACACGATAAAAAAATGAATCTGTGTCTTCTTGGGGAACTTAGCCCCTGATAAACTCCGCCCATGGCTACTTCCATCTCTTCCTAGTTCCTCTGCCATGTTTCCCATTCCTTAACTTTCTCCTCTCGCTTTGTCAATCTTTCTCTTTTGTGCCCTCCCATTGCTCTTCATCCTCCTACTTCCCTTACTTGATACCATTTCTGGTCTCTTAATGTCTGTGTGTCTGTCTGTCACCTTTGATATCTCTCCCTTCCCTCACTCCCTCTTTCCATATCCTTCCCAACCAATCCTTCTTTTCCATAATGCTACTTGTTACAATTTTGTTTTTGTTTTTGACGTCTATTTTAAGTAGTTAATTTTCTATGTTAACACAGAGTTAATAGTTTTTATATCCGTCTCAATAGACACATGGTAGTTGCTTGTTGATATTTTGATTTAACCAATAACTTGAATCCCACAAATGATGGTTGTTACCTCTGCAGGCGATGAAGTCATTGGAAGAGGTTCATATGCCGCAGAATGGCATCAACCACAAAGGTATTACCGCTCTCGCCGACGCCTTCAAAGTCAACTCGAAGCTACGACATCTGAATCTCAGCGACAACACCTTCACGGAAATTGGCTCCATATCAATGGCTCAAGTAAGTGTGAGGCAAGTTGGTGAAGTAAGTGTGAAGCAAGTTGGTGAAGTAAGTGTGAAGCAAGAACGTTGGTGAAATAAATGTGCTCAAGGCAAGTTGCTGAAGTAAATGTGAAGCAAGTCGCTGTTCAAAGTAAGTGTGAAGCAAGTTGCTGAAGTAAATGTGAAGCAAGTCGCTGAAGTAAGTGTGAAGCAAGTCGCTGTTCAAAGTAAATGTGAAGTAAGTGGCTGAAGTAAATGGGAAGCAAGTTGCTGAAGTGTGAAACAAGTAATTCAGGTCACTTATCTACTGCAGCTAATGCTGGGTTGCTTCGTTCTCTAATGCAGAATGTTAATCACATCTTGAGAAGCCTTTTTCCCACCTCTAGCAAAAACCACCTAATAACCTACGCAATAGATTGCATCCATTATTCTGCCAGTAAAGGATGTTAAAAACTTGTTGCCAAGGATCCTCAAATGACATTGCTATGTTCGCATTAACTTTTTTCTATTAATGTGCTTTAAGATGTAACTGGATCTGTCTAATTTCTTAAATAAACGAAAATTATTAGGTTAGTGTGAAGCAAGCTGCTAATGGTTGTAAGGGTATTGTTTGTTTGTATGTGCACTTGTTATAGCGTCCCTTCAAGCTCTCTCTACTCAGAGGCGCTCCCGAATGCAGAGCGGACACTGCATCGGAGTTTCATGCCGAAGCGCTGAGCAATTGTGAGTGAAGGACTTGCCCAAGGTCCTTACGCGGCGAGGTGGATTCGAACCTCGAACCTTCCGGCTTCAAGGCAATGACGCCACCACTACACCACCGCGCCCCCCAAGGGTAGTTGTAGTGTTTGTGGTAGTAGTTTGGTGCTGTGCATTTAGTGAGTGAATGTTTTGCTATTGTAGGCCATGCCATGTCTGCAGGATCTTGAGGTGATCAATTTCGAAGACTGTCTGATGCGTACGGATGGTGTCAAAGCTCTCGCAAAAGCCCTAAAGGACAGCCACAGGAAGTTGAAGGTGGACCATTCACAGATCATTTACATCTGATTTGATAATGATGAAAATTGTAATAATAATGATAATATATAGATGAATTTTGTCCAAGGTATTTATGGTCCCTCAGTCTCTAAGCATGGGCGGAGTCTTGAGGGGGACGGAAAGACGTGAGATTTTTTTGACGGACGAGCGGCTGAGTGTCGCCGAAAAATTTCCATCTTTTGTCTGCCAATTTCTGACGACCTTTTTTATTTAGTCATCCACCAAAATCTTGACGAAATTTTCTATTTTCGCCGCTAAAAAAGTTGATGATTTTTTTGGTTTAGTCGTGACGTTCAACGATTGGGGGTAACAAATGCATTGGCCGTCCCTCCAACACCTCCATTTGGGGGGCTGTCCCCCCTATTTCTCCGCCCATGTCTCTAAGAATCAATACAAAGTTCTTTGTTGTTCTTGAGTTAACGATCATCCTCATCGGTCAATTGTGCAGACGTGCCTTGAAATGCAACAGCATTAAACTTTTGCGTGGAAATTGAAAGACGCTGAAACAAGTGTGTGCTGTCTCCTGTGGATCCCCAGAAACAATGGTCAGATGCTGACCTAGTTCCGGGTGTTTATCCGACCAAGGGTTACCAGTGCCACTGGTATAATATTGGTTTGTTGACTTAACTGATGAGTACGCAGTACGATTAGATGGTATGGTGGTTACCGAGGAAGACAGGTTTTGCAGGTTTCGAAATTTAAGCACTGTTTTATTTCCTCTACAGTCTGGAAATAACGTGGTGTTTATCTAGTTCAGTGGTTCCCAACCTTTTTTGACTGTTGGGCCACTTTTTCTAAGTTGGAGGACACGAGGGCCACTTTTTCTTAGTTGAAGGACATTATGGGCCACAAGGCTAAAATTTAATTAACTAAAGGCGTATAAAATTGTTATAATTGAATCAAAATAGAATTGTTGATGTGATTTATTAACATCCAATTGAAATAATTTGTAATAGAAAAGAATTAAATATTCTATCATGTCCAAATTGTCAATTTTTACATATATTTTTCTTGTTTCATTGAGATGCTGCGGGCCATTTTGTAGGCCAGGCAGGCCACTTTTGTCCCACGGGTTGGGGACCGCTGATCTAATTCCTCTAGTCTCAAAGTAATTTTTACTTTTTGATCTTATTCGCCTCCTCGCAAGTTAATTAAAAGCTTTTTTCTCGTATTATTATTCTCAGGTGCTGAAGCTTTCAGGGAATGAGATAAATCGAAGGGGAGCGGAGGCGATTGCGGAGGCTGTTGTCAAGAAAGATGAACTGGAGTCACTTGAACTTAATGGTTAAATTCTTTGCTTTTCTTTTCTAGGCAGCAGCAGGTACGATGTTTGCTATAAATTTATGTTATCAAATGCAGAGCCCCAAAAGGGAATATTGCTAGCATGGCGTGTCCGGTGTATCAGAAGCGGTGTGGCATGATATTATTACGTGGAAGTAAATTCATTCATTCATTCATTCTAGTATTTATATGGCAACTCTTCCGGGAAACTACTCGGAGGTGCTCCAAACTCCGTCACGAACAAAAAGAACAGTTTTATATAGAATGTGTCAGAGAATTAATTTGATTCTGATGATAGTCGTGATGATTTATGCGCTAAAACTTGCTCAGAAGCGTGACCACAGCTATAATTGAAGTAAGTATATTCTGTATTAATTATTAATACCAATTGCATATTAGATCAGATACTGCTTCTAGAAGTAGAAACTAAGTGCTACCACAGCGATCAAATGAAGGGTCTTGATGTTTTTCAACTGCAGCATTTGATTTATGCAATATTTTTTTTTGCAGCAAATCAGCTGGGTGAAGATGGCATTGAGGCGGTGCGTGGAATGCTGGACAGCTATGGGAAGCTCGACTTTTTGGGATCAATGAGGTACGAGAAAGCAGACTTTGACTTGTGGTCTTGGACTTTTAGTCGTCTTTGGATTTTGCTCGGCTTTAAACTCCCAGTTATGCATTGTATGTTTATGCTGATGCTCTAAAAGTTTTTAGATTTCATTTTATTTTGCTTAATTTTCATATTTATTGTATATAAAAGAGTTTGAATCAGACTGTAGGTGCTTACGCGCTGGCCTGCCTGTTGTCACGTGGCTATTAAGTCTCCCTAACTGGTGACAAGACCAGAAATGGTCTTGATGACATGAACAATAGGTGATATGGTTTATAATGTAACACCAGAAATGGTCTTGATAACATGAACAATAGGTGATATGGTTTATAATGTAACAGTTTACGTTGCCTTCAGTTTACCTGCCTTACGTAGAGTAGCAGTTTACCTGCCTTATGTTTAGGTAACAGTTCTAACTGCCTTAGGTTGCAAGCAAAACAATTATCTACTTTCAACGACTAGGAGCTGTTCCAGATGTTTTTATTTGAGTAATTAGGGTGTAAGTCCCTGAGGGATCATATGTACTTCGGGGCAAATATTTTAATTATCTACTTTGTTTATTATTTATTTGTTGCTTGTCTAATTTTAGCGATGATGAGGGATCTGATGACGATGATGATGAAGATGACCACAAAGAGGTTAGATTTCGTGTTTTGTAATTTTGATTGCCTTTTATTAAAATTTTAATGCAGAATATTGGACTGCTCCTTTCGAGGTCCAAGTGGTTTATATTGACCATAAAATTAAATCTGCGAGAAGTGTGAGAGAATGATGAGAATTTTGTGTAGCGTTGATCAGAAGTTTATTTCAGTTAAAATTGAATCTGTTCTGCAGTGATTTCTATTTCTGAAATAGTTGGGCTCGTTCTGAGATGAGCGCTGCAGAGTGGAAGGCGCCAGGTAGGAAGTAATCCGAGTACGAACTGTTTTCTTAGACAGCTTGTTTCGTGGTTTTGTTGTTGATTCTCATTCATCTTTTTTACAACATTTTTCCACTCCGCTCTTTAAGCAGATTTGATCTTCTAGTACCTCCTACTAAAACTGCAACGGCTCAGTCCCGTTCCTTTACATCAATTGGCCCCTCTCTTTGGAATACGCTGTCTCCTAATCGATCTCAACTTCTGACAGGTAATCCCTCCTCCTCATTTTCTTTTCTCGAAGCCTATTTCTTCTCTCGTGGCCTTGCGCACTGGGAGCGCCTCTGAACGGTTCACCCTAGTAGAGGCGCTTTATAAATGTTTTTATACAATACAATCTTTTTTTGGATTGTTTACAGGAAGGTGATGAAACAGTTGATGTGGTTGAAGTCTCGGATGACGACGGAGAGCAGAACGCAAGTGGTCAGCAACCTAAAAGTCCAGAAATCGCAAAACCTACGTCTCCTGTTAAGGTACAGATCTTCTTTGAAGGGGTTTCAACTTGCGTGTTGGTTGTTGAGGGGAACGTTTTTGCCTTTTCGTTTATTTTCGGCTTTAAAATTGTTTTGGGATGCAGTGGTGTAGTGGTATGTTTTGTTGCCATGTTTGACCGGAGGATCACTGGTTCGAATCTGCCTGAAGTCACTGCGAATAGGAACCATTGACAAATTGCTTCTAAAGTTATGATTGTCTGTGAGGCTGGTAACGGATGTTTTTGTGCCTGGGAAGTTGAGTTTTGCTTTTGAACGTTGATATTTCTGTTGAATCAGATGGGTTTGTTGTTATTGCAGCCAGCGGTTACAGCCGAAGACTTTCTCCAGTTTCCATCGCCCTCTAAACTGCAGCAGATCGGCGAAGGTCACGTGGAGGTGCTGCTCAACCATCTTGGTGTAAGGTTTCATTTTTTGAAGAAAGTTATTAAGAAAATACAATGCGGTTTTGTTGTATTGTTATTGTATTGTAAGTTTATTGTAATTGCATTGTTATTGAATTGTGTTGTAATTGCATTGTTACTGAATTGCATTGTTATTGAATTGCATTGTTATTGAATTGCATAGTTATTGCATTGTGTTATAGTTGCATTCTAATAAGCGGGTTCACCATCTCAGTGACCTAATTCTACCCTGATACAGGAAACGGAAGTATCGTTGTTGTTGTATTAAACGTGGAGGATATTAATATATTAATATAAGGATTTAGATGATTTCAAACGTTGGAATGTAGATACTTAAAAAAACGCGCCGAAAGCGCGGATTAAGAATTATGCAGTGTAAAAAAAGGAAGGGCTAGTGGCGTAATTCCATAACACGGGACCGCGTTTTTAGCATTTTAGCGTTATTTTGTTATCTTTAGTGATGATCTATGCCACGCTGCGATTGGTTGACTAAAAATAAACATGGATGATGGTTTTTCGGGTCTCTATTGTAGTGACCCATTACGCATGCGCGCTTGACATGGTGAAACGGCTTATTGCATTGCAATTGCATTATAGCATCTCTTTACTTGAAGTGATTGTCATCCAATGCTTTGAAGGCCATAATGGAAAAAGGACGGGCGTGATTAATTAGGTCAAATTGACAATCAATTATAATTAAATTTGCAATTTAATTATATTTTAGCTTATTAATTCGATTCAATTAGCTGTTTGTTTATTTGATTAACTAATCAATTAGTTAGATTACTGATAGATACAAATTAATATTCAAATTAATATTAGCAATATCTTGCCGCTAATCGATTAGAATCAGCTGTTTGTTGATTAGTTAATCAATTGTATTAATCTAATCTGATCTGTTCTTGTGATTTCAGGATGTTGCAGACGACCCGGAAAAGGCAATCCAGGCTTTCATGAAGGTCAGACAATGATGACATTTAATTTATTCATTTGGTTTCAGTCTTCTCTTAGTCCGGACCTACATTCATTTGTAAGTCTTTTCGCCGTGCAAATTGCATATCCCAACCAGAACCAATGACTTTGCCGTAGAATAATACAAACTTCAGGTACTTGCAAAACTGGAAAGGACAAACTGTGAGGCAAAAGAAAGGTGATTCCTGCTTGTCTGTCCAACCTAATACACAAGGCTTTGGGATAGAGTGCAACTTGATTCTGTGATGACAAGATTCGGAGCGCCTGTGTCATTCTCTGTCGAATTAAATTTTAAGTTTCAGTTTACAATTACTGGTTTTCTTCCAAATCATCATATTTCTGTGTGTTACCTTCAGGGTGAGGATTTCCAGAGGTTGGGTGTGTTTCAACCTTTCCCCCATATTTCTTAATGCTCACATGCGCTTAAGTCTTCTTTGCAGTTTGCGCACCCAAAATACACAATGGACTATAGTCTGACTCCCCAGTTATTTTTCTACAATTCTCATACCAGTGGTGACCTTATGTGTTCTACAATTTTCATTTAATAATTAATAAAAAGTTTATTAGTTCCCTAGACTAGTAAAAGATCAGCAGGAGTAAATTGTGATTCTCGTAAGATGGATGATCGCAATCCTTTTCTTTTTAAAACAATGTGTCATCTTTTGTTTCAGATTTCTCTCGTCGTGACACCTTCGGACGAAAAGACAAAGACGGTGGCTTACAATTGCGCAGGTAAGAAAATTTAATTAAATTAATTTCCTCACACTTAAATGTTCTTGATACGGAGTGCCTATTGTTAGCACTTTAACAGTAATAATAACAATAATAGTAACGCAGTGGCATTTCGAGGCAAATTCACAAAGTTGTTCTGGGATGAGGGCTGTTAACTCCTGAAAAAAGAACTTTTTATGTTGTTTTTTGTAAAACAGGTTTTGTTTAATAAATGATTGGTTATAATACTACTAATAATAATAATAATTATTATTATAATAATAGTAATCATTATTATAACAATAATTATAATAATAATAGTATTTGCTTATTCAATTCAAACTGACAGACCTGTGATTCTGGAGAATTACCTTGTGTAGAATTTACCTGCATGACTGATAGGTTGATTACTTTCAAGAGTCGTATATTTTGCAGATGCGGTCATGTCAAGACTTTTCACGACCGCTGATTCGGAGGCTGAGGGAAGAATCTGTAACGCACTGCTCGTCAATTTGGGATTGATTAAGGTGAGTTGATTGATTAAGGTGAGTTGATTGATTAAGGTGAGTTGATTGATTAAGGTGAGTTGATTGATTAAGGTGAGTTGATTGATTAAGGTGAGTTGATTGATTAAGGTGAATTGATTGATTAAGGTGAGTTGATTGATTAAGGTGAGTTGATTGATTAAGGTGAGTTGATTGATTAAGGTGAGTTGATTGATTAAGGTGAGTTGATTGATTAAGGTGAGTTGATTGATTAAGGTGAGTTGATTCGACTGTCACCTTGTGCTGTCAGCTCGTAGAGCTCTAGCGATTTTCCTGACACACATTCTCCATTGTTCTCTGTTCGCAGACAAGTCCCTCAGTTCTTCCAAATTCATGCCAGTTATGTACAGGGTGCGCCAAAAAAAAGTAATCCCCTATGGTTTTCAGCCCATATCTTGGCCAAACATACGAATTTTTAAATGAAACTTTACAGTCTTAAAGGTAATTCATATTCAAGTACAATGGTCAAGTTACAAAAAAATATTTCAAACAGAACATAAGTTATATATCTTTTAGTGAGGCTACCCACCGTTTTTTGACGATTCAAAAACGTGACGCAACAAAAAAGTAACAAAAACCAATCTAATTATTCTGGCCAATATCTTGGCCGGAAGAAAGAATTTCGAAATGAAATTTTACAGGCTTAAAGACAATTCATATCTACACACGATGGCCAGATTTCATCAAAATATTTCAAAGAGAATAAAAGTTATGTCACTTTTAAGGAGGCCACCGACCGTTTTTTGACGATTCAGAGACGTAACGCAGCAAAAAGTGGCAAAAAGACGATTTTATTACGTCTCGTCTCAAATAATTGTTATCAAATAGACTTTGATAAAGCTAGATGATCATTTTTATTACTATTAAAAAAGGAACAGGGCACCAGCGTATCTGCACGTCACTGAGAAGTCACTTAGCAAGATGACAATCAAATTGGTGAATAAGAAATCTGTCAGATCAATCAACAGGTCCATCAAGAACTTTGCAAAGAGACTCAAAAGAAGTTTTGGCACTGGTGGTGGGCACATTGAACACAAGTTGTGAATCACTATCAAGTTCAGTTCCAAACAGTTATTTAAGATATGACTTGATAAAATCACGTTTTTGTTACTTTTTGTTGCGTTACGTTTTTTAAACGTCAAAAACGGTAGGTGGCCTCACTAAAAGTGGTGTAACTTTGTTGTGATTGATATATTTTGATGAAATCTGGCCATCATGTGTAAATATGAATTGTCTTTAAACCTGTAAAGATTCATTTTGAAATTCTTACTTTTGGCCATGATATCAGCAAAAAAACTTTTAAAAATTGCGTTTCGTTTTTGAATCGTCAAAAAACGGTGGGTGGCCTTACTAGAAGTGATATAACTTTTGTTCTGGTTCATATAAGGCGGTGAAATTTGGCTAATGTACGTAGATATGAATTACCTTCAAGCCCGTAAAACTGGATTTGAAAAATTCCTATTTTTGGCCAAGATATTGACAAAAGTCCTTAGGGGATTACTTTTTTTTTGGCGCACCCTGTAGTGTATCTCATCCATCCATTTCGTCCTTGGTCTGCCGAGTCTTCTCCTTCCCTCACCGCTTCGATTCGACTGAGGAGTAAAAATTTGTTAGGTAACGTGTAACAATAGATTTATATCTAGATCTTTTTTGCCAATGTTTAAAATGGTCAAATTGTCCCAACCAAATTCTGACAGTGTTTCAATGATTTTTAACCCTTCAGTAACGATCTGTTTTGACTTTCCAGTCACTTTTTGTACACGCCTGTCGTTGAAGAGTCAGCGAAGAGCATTTACTACGGCATGATTTTGCTTAGGCCCGTCCATAATTATATGGTATTTGCAAAAAGTTGTGTTTTCTAGCCTCCTCTTGTTCCAAGTCATATGAACATGTTACAAGCATCTCTAATTCGCGGTATAAAAGTTAATTAGCTAGAGCCAGCTGTAGAACATTTATTTTTATGTAGGCTACATTTATTTTTGTTAAACATATTTTCTACGTCTGAAATATCTGTTAACTCTTATGGTTTGCTGTTTAGACTTGAAGAGAATTTAATTTTAATGTAATCAATATGCCATTAGACGACTATGGGATAATAAGATAAGATAAGAATCTTCTTTAATTCACCAATTGCTAGCCGCATTTTGGTTTACAGACATCATACGATAAAAGGAAATTACAGTTAATATACATAACGGAGTAATGGAAAAAGGAGTCCAGTTAATTTCCATGTTTCAGAAGAATTTTTAATGCTGAAAGTCCGTGAAGTAGATTTAAAAAAGTATTATTTAATTTGATTCATATGTGTGTCCAGTTGAGAAGAGCATGGCCTGAAAAACACTAGGCAACAGTACTCCATGATGACGGTCCGAGAGGGGACAGAGTTATTAATATGCTAATGTGGACCTCATAGCTAGGAATTTATTTTGGCTACGTACATTTTATCAAGACCCTGTGTGCGTAATGTACGGATGCAACCACGCTGAATCTACCAAGATGTTGATTCTATGTTTTTCCAACAGAGCGAGGACAAGAAGTTCCGCCCACTGAGCAACCTTCAAGGTCCTCTGACCGTTCTGGAGCACGTCGTCCGACAGCCGTACTTTCCACGAGCGGCGAAGGACATGCTGGCTCTCTTCGTCCAGAGGTAATAATTATTGGAAATTCACCGTAGCCTAACCTTATCTATTATTATATGCTGTTTTTACATAGAACCTGTGGACTTGTTTGTTTCAGCAGGTGTCGTGTTTTTTGCGAATGCTGTCTGCATTCCAATGCATGTCTGTAATATGTGTGTCTATACTTACATCTCTCGGCTTCTGTTTTGGTGTTTTTCTGTTAAACCGTTTCTCTAGTTTTTTCTATATATTTCTCGCATTTGCTATTACATCCCTCCAGCTCTCTACTCAGGGGCGCTCCCGACTACAGTGCGGACACTATCGGAGTTTCACGTCGAAGTGCACGAGGATTTGCGAGTTAAGTTCTTGCTCAAGGTCCCTATGCGACGGCTTGAAGTGGATTCGATCCTGGAACCCTCTTGCTCCAAGTCTCCGAACCCACCACTACACCACCGCGCCCCACATTTTGTTGTCTGCACTTTGATCTGCGTTTCTATTTTAAAATCTTTCTGTTTCAGGTCGAACCCTCGTCTGGATAGTTGTCTTGCGGTCAGGAACACGCTGATGTGCGCGCTTGTGAGCTGAGAGTCGACATTTCCGATTTAGAAAACTCTGCAGGAAGGATTCTGTTTGCATATATACGTTAATAGCAAATATCGATAGTTGATAAGAACTTCCCTTCAGTCGATCGAACTATTACTGTATTTAACACAAATTTTTATTTAATTTGAATTTTTTCTTTTTTATTTCATCTTTCAAGTTTCATTTTTTAAATTTCATATTTTAAATTTTCATTTGTTTGAATGCCATTTTATTTTTTTACCCAGGTTTTGTGTACACAGTACAGCCTCAACAGGTTTTAGGGTGGAGTTGTGAGTTTTGCAGTAACGTGCTGGGTTCTCTTAGCATTTGTGATTTTAGAGTGATGTAGTTTTTAAAAGTGGTCTGGACTTGAATAAATTAGTGATTGCCATAGTTGTAAATAGCTGTGTTTGCTGGTTTGTGTTCTTTGTTGAGGACGGTACGGTTAAGTTTTAAAGATTTTAAGTCGGCAACAGGGTCTGATATACGTGCTTTGCTGCGTTAAAAACCTGGTGAGTTATGCTGGAACAAAGTTACGTTTGAGCAGGTTTCTTGCAAGAGGTGCTATTCAATTTAAGAAAAGAATGAGTCAACGGGTATTTCCATTCATTCATTCATTCTGAGAATTTATTAACACCTCTTTAAGATATCTACTCAGATTCGCTCTCTGCACTAACTAGTCGAAATGATGTTTAAGAGTCATAGCGAGCGAAAAATAACGGCAAGTTGCAAAAGAAAACACAGTAAGCTGAAAGAGTTGCCAGTTGCAAACCCTCGCAAACACGTAGAGTTAACCATTGCCAATCTGTGGGGTGCCATGGATAATCTATTCGGGGTCTTAGGTCCTCCTTTGTAATGCGAAGTAGGTCCACTGGTTGGACCCTCCTACCTGGTACAGTGTAGGGGCCCGGAGTAAATAAACCAAGTTGCATGGGGCAATCTCGCAATTACTGTTCGACATCGATTTTTGCATCGTCATTATGTGATACTATTTAATAAATGCAGTCTATCAATTGGCTGTAACGTCAAGAAATCAAGATGGCAGGTGTCACGTGATATTCTTTCCCCCCCCCCTTAAAGCTATCTGGGGGGGGATGAATTAATCTATCCCCCCGGATAGAATATATCGGTCTACACTATCCGAGGGGATAAACCATTCTATCCCCTTTATTGAAAAATGCGTATAATTAAACTTTGTGTTATAATCAAAATTTAAAGTGACTGATTGTTTTAAGTGTCTTGAACAATGTTCAGAGCAGAGGTAACTCGAATTTACTAGGTGGCTCTAAGCGTTCTAAATGTTCTAAGAATCTAAGTGCTCAAAAACCAAAACAAGCAAAATTATCTGGTAGGAAATAAACATAGGGGCCTACCTGTTAGTGTCATTGTTCAAAACAAAGCAGATGGAAATTAAGTTGCAAAAATAAATACATGCGAAGTGCTTTTTCAACTTCTCTTCATCTGGGGGGGGGGGCGGATACGATCAATACGGGGATGCTCTATTTCGTGACACCGGCTGAGTTTGGCCGAGTCAGAGATCATGTTGGAGATGCTTGATGCGTGACTGAAGGAAGAGCCAACTCGTGTTGATTTTTGACCTGATTACGGCTTGCGGAAAACGTTGACGCAACTGCATGCTGGTCTCAACCCACTGGTTGTCACGGGCAACGGATGACTCACGTCAACGAGTCACTACACGTCTTCGATCGGTTGTGTTATCGACACACACGGCTGATTCTGCCGTCTGTTTTCAGTCTCAGAATTTATGAGCTGCTGTCGGTGTTCGTAGGCGGATTTTTACCAGCGCTAATGAGACCAAATTCTCAAAACTATTCTACACCCGTTCACTTGCGGGCTGATCTTTAGCTCTTCGTGTTCGAGTAGGCATGCTGGTGTTGCCGTTCATCCAATCCCCCTTCAAGTTATTGCGTGTAATTATTCTTTGGCATACACACAGTGCTTGCAAAGCAGGAAGTATCTGCACACGGTACCTACTGAGTATTTGAACGGGTGCAGTGTGAGAAAAGCAACGGGGAAGCCTACCTTGGATGTACGTGCAGTTTTTGAGTGCATTGAAGACTTAGGTCTAAAGTATGGGATGCTAAGAAAGACTATAGCGGTGCTGGAAGCCTGAAACCCGTGACAATTCTTCTGATACAGACATCCTGGCAAATATAGGTCTACTATCTGCGCCCTATAGGCCGCATCCATTTGAACTAACCAGTAAAAACAATAGAAACGTTATAACTCGGATGCTGTATAAAAACGTTTAGCCTATTAGGCTTTATCCGCTGCTCTCTTTCTTGCTTGTTAATTAGCCTAACTGTCGCGTTCTGTCGACTGGTTATTTTGTCAATAAAATGAATCAGGGCCAGATTAAGGCATGCTTAACATGTTCGACCGAACAGAGGTCCCCACACTTTAGGGGGCCCACACATGCGTGGAAAACAATTTTCCGAGTTTTTTTATTTTAAGCAAATTTCAACCAAACGACTTAAACAACAAAAGTTATCAACTTTTTAACTTTTTGTAGGGGAATAATCGGTAGCATATAGAGGCTATTCTACGAAATTTTTGACCAAACGACTAAAAAAAGATCATCAGAATTTTCGACCGAATATCCATAAAAATTTACCGAACAGGGCCCCCATGCACATTTCTTAATCCGGCCCTGAAACGAATAGGCCTACATGTATAGCCTAGGCCTACATAATTCTCACCTTGGACGGTTGTCCGTCTAAGCACTCTAAGGAAATAACAAAGGAGACTGCTCCCCGTCAGCCCTTGTTTACCGCGGCGAAAGAATGAAGTTGCTAGCGTGTCACACCTTACTAAGGTTCCTTTTCAGGGCAAGGTTAAGAAACCTCCTCCTCCTCCTCTCGTAAATTTGTTTACCGTCAAAAACATCATGCCGCGTCTCAAACTTTGGGCGTAACAATTATTAAGACGTGCGCTCTTCACGCCTTGCTTCTCGCCGCGGCATCATCGAACAAAAGCTTCGTGAACTGTATTCGCCGAGTCACCATTAGATCTACTGTTCATCGGCTTGCTTAAAAGAACCGTTAGCTGCTGTTGACAATCATTTGGCTGGAGTTAACCGGTACATTCAGTGGCGGCGCCAGGATTTCAGTTTGTGGGGAGGGGCTGAATCCTCGCGGAGGAAATTTTCCATTCTCATTCGCCAAAATTTCTGACGACGACCTTTTTTAGTCACCCGGTTGAGAATCGTGGACATATTTCAGTTTTGCATGTAAAACACCCGGATGGTCTTTTTAGGGGGCTTAGCCCCCGAGTTGCCTTTTATAGGGAGGGGGCTTAGCTTTCCCCCTAGCGTCGCCACTGGGTTCATTGAGTTCACTGCTGAACAACAACAGGTATGGCGTCCAACGTACCGTAGCCTACGTGTGATTTAGCTTAGAAGGATGAAGGAAGTGTGGGCACGACAGTGAGCTCGAGCATGGGCGCCCGGCCCACAGGTAGGCCTATTGTTGCAGGATATGCGGCAACGTACAATGGTCACGATCAAATTTCGTTGACTAGGATCGTGAGAAATGCTAAGCCGGATAAAACAAGGAACATGGGTTTTATTTATACAGGTTTCTAAATGTAAATTTCCCAGTTTCATTTTGTGTAGGCCTATCATTTCTAGGCTAGTATAGGCCTATTAGTGATTTAGTGCGAAAATTTAACAACCCGATATACAGGGTGGCTCAATAAAAAATGTACCACCAGCAAAAATGCAATTTCTCCGCAACCAATCGAGAGTAATCTATGAAAATAGCATGATTTATAGAGGAATGAATTTTCAACAATCCCTGACAATCCCAATAATGAATTTTTATTACGTCAGAAGTTACAGCTATGGAAAAACATTTTTCCATTTTTTCAAATTTCCGCAGAATAACCCTCCAATACATGTGATTTCTTCAAGAATGTTTTGCAAATTACAACACACAAAATTATGATGATGTCATACGACCTCACTAAGAGCTGCAAAGAAGTTGTTTATGATGCAAGCTTTTAGTATTTGGTGATATTTTATATATTAAGGCCTCAATTTGTGAATCCGTTACTGAACGTCATGGGCAAAGTTTCTGCCGATGATAAAATTGGAACTGGGACGTCGCGTGAGCAGAGACTGGGATGATGACCATACCTTATTGCCATCTATGCAGTAAATTCACTGGCAAAGATGGATGACCATCAGTCTCGCCAGGTCCTAAACCATTGATAATCACGTCTGGGGAGCTATGCTGGAACGCTGCAAGACATTTCATCCCGAGTTGGAGAACATTGGCTAGCTGAAGAAAGTCTTGCTGCTAATAATTTTTTTTTATGGGATCATGACTTGATCAACAAGGTCATACTGAGTTTCACAAAAATAATTCGAGCTCTTGTTAAAGCAGAGAGTGGATATTCCCATCATACTTTACGATAACCTGTAAAACGGAATTCTGAGGTCGTAGTGAAAGTGATACTATTTGACATGGAAATCTCCAAGTGACGTTCTTATTTTCGCGGAAATTGGGAAAAACCGAATTAAAAGTTCAAACAGCTGTAACTTTTGCAAACATGAAAAGTTTTAAGTGAAACTTTCATGGATGGTTGCAAATTCATTCCCCTGAAAATTGGGAAATTTCCGCAGAAAAATTTCAATCGGTTGCGAAGATATTGCATTTTATCCAGTGGTACACTTTTTATTGAGCCACCCTGTATAGTAGGCACTATGTTTATAGTTATAAAAATCGGTGTCTATTTTCCGGGGGCAAGTAACCATGCAGCCCATCCTGCCATGGGCGGAGACCTAGGGGGGCAGGGGGGACGGTCCACCAACGGAGGTGTTGGGGGGACGGCCCATGCATTTGTCCCCCCCCCCCCAATCGTTGGGCGCCAAGACTAAAAAAAGGTCATCAACTTTTTTGGCGGCGAAAATAGACATTTTTTCCGAGATTTCGCCGGTCGTCAGAAATTTTGGCCGGCAAAAGATGGAAATTTTTCTGCGACACTCAGCCATTCGTCCATCAAAAATCTTTCCGTCCCCCCCCCCATGTCTCCGCCCAGGTCTCCGCCTATGCATCCTGCTCCTATGTCGCTATGCACGAGCGCCTATTCGTCTGACTTCCAACGGATTCGAATCTTTTTCTCAAATGAGGTGTTCGTCACTGTACTAAGAATCTTGATCAAGTCATTCACGCACAATTGCTTTGCGTGTGTCATAGTTCTATTCAGATATATTGTGTGTTTGTGTGTGTGTTTGTGTGTGTGTGTTTGTGTGTGTGTTTGTGTGTGTGTGCGTGTGTGTGTGTGTTTGTGTGTGTGTGCTTGTGTGTGTGTGTGTGTGTGTGTGTGTGTGTGTGTGTGTGTGCTTGTGTGTGTGTGTGTGTGTGTGTGTGTGCGTGCGTGCGCGTGTGTGTGTGTGTGATCGTTAGTAGGCCTACAATTCTGAGAAGGTTGAATGGAAATCTACACTCAAACCAATTGCATGCCTACCGGTATTATATATCATATACGCTCACGATTTTTCCACCAACTATTCCTCAGGTGTTCCGCTATAGTGTATCATCGCCTTGTTACCTGAGCAATGTTTGCTAATGGTTAATTTGACAGTTAGCACGGTGCCGCGATGCTAGCGCACCTAACTTAGAAAGGTTAGCGCTTTGTAAGAGGTTTTTAAAATCAGATTTAAATATCGTACTGCAGTCCTATTGTGTCGTATTGTACTGTACGGTTCTGTAGTGTATTGTACTGTTTCGCGTTGTAGGTCTATTGAACTGCATTGTACTGTAGCCTATGGCATTGTATTTTACTGCATTGTACTGCATGGCATTGTATTTTGCTGTATTGTAGGCCTATTGCATTTCATTGTATTGTGCTGTATTGTATTGCAATGTGTATACAATAATTACATTGCAATTCACCTACACTGAATTCCTTCAATTCTTGGATTCTTCTCAGCATTTATTACACAGTTGCCAATCACCCACCCAACACCATTAATTTGGTCTAAATCTCATATGAAAAATGCGCCATTTCACCTGCAAGATATCTGATGACCTTTGACACTGTAGAAATTTACGATGATATTTATGAATATTTCTTAAATGTTGGGGGTATATGAGCATCACCGTCCCCTCCACCACAAACATTGGGGTGAGACCGTCCCTCATGTCCTCCCCTAAGTCTCTGCCCATGATTACAATGATACTAACAGTTTAAACTTAAACTTAAACATCGAATAAAATCATATTCTGTAGGCCTATTATATACATTAATTATTATTATTATTATTACATAAATTTATTACGCGCGCAAGGGCACACCAAAGTGTGAATCAGCGTGTGTCATCGTTCTATTCATCTATTGTGTGTGTGTGTGTGTGTGTGTGTGAGTGTCTGTGTGTGTGTGTTTGTGTGTGTAATTATGTGTAGGCCTATATGAGCATCACCGTGGCATTGGACTGTGTGTGATCGTTATTATATAATATCATATACAGTAAGTAAAAAATTATAGCCGTACATAATATTGTATAAGTTTAAAAAATTATAACCGTAGGTCATACCTGCAATCTTATTACTCCAGTTTGTTTCTAAGAAAAAGTCATTTCTTATTTATAAGTCACAAGGTAATTTAGGGGCCGCCCGCGACTGCTCTGAATAGGGACCCAGAATATTTCCCTCGTCAGCCCTATAGATAGTCAATCCGTTTTGTAATAGGCCTATGGCGATTCAACTTCACCGGCCCGTGTCGATCTTTACGTGTGTAGATCTGCACTCTATTGACAGTCGTAATGTTGTTGGCCTATACCTATACAATATACAATGACTATTACGATTGTATTGCTAACAACACGTGACTTTCTTAGCCTTAGGCCTACAGTGCATGCATGGAGGCCTAGATCGCTGTTCTTTATAGTTTGCAGCGTGTATGCGAATGCAAAGGCTGACGACAAGGCTACGCGGTTGGCTGACTCTGGAGGATCTTTCTCGAGACGACCGATCTGGTTAGATAAACAGGTCATAAGCGGCGAAGGCTGAGACTATAGTAGCTGGCGTGAAGGACATTGGTTGTGCTTAGGAATAGAATTAGATCTACGAATAGGATTACATGTACGTATAGGAAACTTAGGTCTTGGCGCGGCAGTGGACTGTGGATTAGCACTATAGATAGGCCTACTACGCTATTATTCAGTTATTGTCAAATAATAATTACAGTGGTTGGATATACGTCAGACCTTCCATATATAGCGAGGTAAATATAATTTTAATCTGCCTATTCTAATCTTTTTCGAACGTCTTCTGTAAAGCCGTTATAAATGCATAAGCGAAAAATCGATTATCACCAAAACCGTTGGCGATTAAATTACCATCTGTTGGCGAAACGTCGTTGAAAACGTTGGTCCTATCAAGGCCGTAACAGAGGTTTTATTTCGGGGTGCTTACTCGACCGTGCTCGAGCAAGTCCACAGGCAACCGAATCAGCAGTTACTAACCATAGGGGGGTTTGGATAAGTGTATGCAGTGAGCTCTCATAGCGGGTCAGAACCGGCCAGTACATTACACCCTGTAGTTCTTATAATTATCAAGACAGTGCTAATAATTATATGCATTATTTCATTTTTAGACCTACATTATTTCATGTCGGGGGTGTTCAAATACCCAAAACACCTCCTAGCGGCCTTGGGTCCTATGAAAAGATAAGTGATATGATATGAAAGATAAGTGAGATGCTATAGGTCGGGCGGTTGAGGATTCTTGAGTTCAAATTGTTCTAGATAGCGGGAGCGCCGACGAGAGGGCAAGGAAAATATCACAGACGTTAATGTTAAGCTTTTACAAAGTTGATGATTGAATTTATGCTTTTTATATATGATATTACAAAGAATTATTATAGCTAATTTAAAGCGCCACTCGAAAGACATGCGCAGCCCTGACTGTATAACTAATCTCAGTTTAACAACAGTAGGCCTAGCCTACTGTAGTCTAGGCCTATAGATCGAAAAATATGTCGTAGGTCGAACCTGCCCCATTATTTTTAATCTGTGTAGCCTATAGAATTCCACCAATTCAAATCTTTTACGATAGCCATTTAATAAGCCATAAAATGCCAAAATTATGGAATAGGCGCTATATATATATATATATATATATATATATATATATATATATATATATATATTGATTTTTTTGGCTCGCATTCGTAATCGTAACCTACTCGAAAAGCCCTTCACTCGCAATTGCTCCGTGCAGTGTCCGCGCTGTATGCGGGAGCGTTCTGAGTAGACTCTTGAACGGGCGCTATAACAAGTTCACATGGGCCTACATATAGGGGCCTACTAATAAAATTTATCAACGAAATCCGCCTATCATATTCCTTGGGCATTTATATAGCGCAGTGCCTCATAAGGCCGAGGCGTTGGTATAAGAAGATGTCAAATCATGCAGCCAGGCTGCGATTCATCTGTGTTGTTATTCGCATAATTATGTGGCCAATTATTGTAGCAAGGACTGTTTATCTAAGACGACATTAAAACGATCGATACGCTTGTAAACACGACATAATAGATTGACTATGTGTGCGTGTAGACCCTATAGACCCTACGAATGTATATGTATGTATACATGTATGTATGTATGTAATGTATGTATGTATGTATGTATGTATGTATGTATGTATGTATGTATGTATGTATGTATGTATGTATGTATGTATGTATGTATGTATGTATGTATGTATGTATGTATGTATGTATGTATGTATGTATGTATGTATGTATGTATTTATGTATGTATGTATGTATGTATGTATGTATGTATGTATGTATGTATGTATGTATGTATGTATGTATGTATGTATGTATGTATGTGTATGTATGTATGTATGTATGTATTCATTTATGTATGTATTCATTTATGTATGTATGGATGTATGCTGGCATATAATATGTAATTCTTTATATATATATATATATGTGTGTGTGTGTATGTGTGTGTGTGGGTATGTAGCCTAAGGCATGATATCTTGTCATGTGTGCGTAAGAGCTACCGGCATT
>OX457046.1:36743406-36758406 GCA_949752735.1 Lumbricus terrestris | reverse complement strand
ATGTGTTCTATCCTGTCCAAATTTTAATTTTTCTCATATATTTTTAAAAATTCTTTGAGAGATAAAGGGCCATTTTTTTAGGTCTGGCGGGCCACTTTTGGCCCGTGGGCCACGGGTTGGGAACCGCTGGCCTAATAATAATAGCAACGATGATTTTTAGTTTTTTACCTATAGCTCAAATTCTGAGTTCAAAGAGAATCAAAACGCAACTAAAGTATGACTTGAAACCAACGATGCCACATTAATTATGGTAATTAAAATTACGGTTGCGATGTGTAATTATAATCCTATAATTAAATTAATGCACTGATTGCATGTGCACTTGTTATAGTGCCACTTCAAGCTCGCTACTCAGGGGCGCTCCCGACTACAGAGCGGACACTGCATCGGAGTTTCACGCCGAAGCGCTGAGCAATTGCGAGTGAAGGACTTGCTCAAGGTCCCTACGCGGCGAGTTGAGGTGGATTCGAACCTGAAACCCTTCGGCTGCAAGGCGACGAACATAACCACTACACCACCGGGCCCCACAGTGTTAGCGACAGTGTTTGTTTTTGGCTCCAAAGCACACCTAATCGACCCGGCTGTTGCCGATTTGATCAAAAATAGTGCGTCAGTGATTAGGCATGTCTCATTGACAAGACTCGCTTCCGCGCAGAAAATAGCACTGACAAATTAACGAGATTTTCATTAGTCATTGTTATTTTTAGCCTACAAGTCTGGACTCGTTGTTGATTGATTTAACGGAAATCTATGTTGGTCTTTTCCGACTACTTAGCGGACACGACACGGTCGAAATGCATTTGCTACAAAATAACAATATTCATTTGCTACAGTAGTTGAACTGGAAGTTGTAGCTAAGCCTACCCAGCAGTCACCCATTTACAATAATTAGAGTTTGCTTTATGACGAAGCATATACTTGGATGTTTGCTCAAGTGTACGTGTGATAATTGGACCTTTGGATATCTTACCCGCCTTGAGAATAAATTTATATGTGAAGCTGAGACGGTGTGTATGTATGTATGTATGTATGTATGTATGTATGTATGTATGTATGTATGTATGTATGTATGTATGTATGTATGTATGTATGTATGTATGTATGTATGTATGTATGTATGTATGTATGTATGTATGTATGTATGTATGTATGTATGTATGTATGTATGTATGTATGTATGTATGTATGTATGTATGTATGTATGTATGTATGTATGTATGTATGTATGCTTGTTGCATGCATGGCCTGAAATTGCCTTGCGCTTTACCTTTGTGGGAGTTTGATCGTCAACAGTGGAAGACCATGCATTAGCCAAGTTTCAGATCATTTCTCAGAAGCTTTTCTGGCGCTTCCGGTATTTTCTTGCTCTTCTTCTTCTGCCAGTCAGCCGCATTGTGGACCAAAATCAATAACGTTTCGATTTGGTCAATAAATCACCGCCAACGACCACCAGTGGTCTAGGCCTATTATTGACGTTTCAGGTGTTTACCTGACAAGGTCGATCTCACTTGTATAACAGAAGTCACTTCTGTTATACAAGTGAGATCGACCTTGCTCAAACACGTCAAAATTCGTTATATTTGTTATGTACAGGTTCGCCTGTGCGCCAGTCCCAAACCTGGATTATGAAGGAGGGACACCAGTGGCGGCGCCAGGATTTCAGTTGGGGGGGGGCTGAAGCCTTCCGGAGGAAATTTTTCATTTTCATCTGCCAAAATTTCTGACGACCTTTTTTAGTCATCCGGTCGAAAATCGTGGAAATATTTAAGTAATTTCAGTTTTGAATGTAAAAAAAACCGGATGGCCTTTTTTAGGGGCCTTAGCCTTTTATAGGGGGCTTAGCCCCTCTAGGCCCACCTCTAGCGCCGCCACTGAGGGACACGGTGGCCAATTGGCTTGAGGGCTCGGCACGTATAGGTTAACACGAAAACCACAGGAACTATATTTGAAGGAATGTTTCAAACTGCACAATTCTTTCCTCTCACATAGCCTACTGTATGGTAAATTACTCCCAATCGTATGGCAATAACCTTTTTCAAAAGTATTTTAACCGCACAGAAGTGCGCAAATCCATTTAGAACTGCACATTTTGTGTAGAACTGCACGTTAAAAAAACCTTGGAAATAACAATAATAAAAATTATAATGTTAGATCATAACATTAAGTGCACGGCTTAAATCAACAACTGGTTTCTAGCTACGCAAATGCACTTTGGCACATAAACATGACATTGTGTAGATTGATGTATCATGTATGGGTTTTTATGTGCGTAGGATATATCAGACCACTTTGTGATGTCCTGGGAATTGACCTGTTTTGGAATTTTCGTTCAAAATAGCGCGTCAACTTGATTGCTTTGGAGTTTAGTAAGGTAATGTAGCGGTAAGGCAGATCTTCGAAATTCTTAAAAGCTAGAGGGTAGAGAAAGTCGATTCATGAAAAACACCGGCGTTGTATAATTATCGAATGAAGTCTGCAGTGACCAAGTTGGTTGGTGCGCTTCGATGCCCGACCAGAATCTGGGGAGAGGTTCAAGATGAGTCATGCTATTGTCCAGTACATGAGAATTGTGGAAAAATAACTGGGGGTGGGTGTCAGACATTGATTTATGTGACTTTGTGACGTGCAATGATGACTTTACTATGACGCCATAGGAAAGACATTAGGGTTTGAACCCCCACAACCCCTCACCGCAATTCTCATCCTTCCATTGTCTGTGTAGGATGAACACACGAGTAGTAATCGAGTTCGAAAACATTTCCGACTATTAATTGCATCTGTCAACGATTCATTTGACGAAAGTGAAAGGCTGTGTAACGATACAAAAGAAGTGCACAATTGGAGATATACCGTACATGTAGGCTCTGGGCTATTTTTGACATCAACGTAGGCTGAAATATTTAGACGCGACACGACTACATTTTGCAAAGTCACGCTATGAACTATTTTTACCAAGAGGCTGACCTAGCTCCACAGCGTGGGGTGACCAATTCCGACCTCCCCTATCCGTCCTGACGCTTTGTGCACTCTAACACGATACTGCCAACTATAACAAGATAGATGAGCCACCTATTTATGTAAGTAAGCAGGGCCACCGAAAATGGGGGACAGAGGGTGCAAAAATGGCCTCGACTTTTAGGAGCCCGTGCTAGGTATAGTTATATATAGAAAAGTTTAGCATTTGCAGAGGCGGATATAGAAATTTTCGAAGGGGGGGGGGGGGTGGCAACATTTGCTACCTTGGGTTGGGGACAAATTTCGCTGATCTTTGGCCGAAAATCTTATGTCCTTTTTTAGTCATCTGGTGAAAATTTCTTGAAAATATTTGAAAATATACCAAATTTTCCTGCCGAAATAGCCGACGACCTTTTTAAAAAGTCATTTAATCGAAGAAATCTCTTCAATATTTATTATTTTTACCCAAGCCAATGCTAAAATAATTAGTTTTTAGTCGTATCCTACTTTTCCCGCTATATTGATCGAAAGCTTGTTGAAACCTGATGGGAGGATGGCAGCGTCCTATAGCATATTTCTGATGGGGCATGGCCGGATTGCCCTTGACACGAAACGGAGTATCCCCCCTGAAAGCTATCCGGGGGGATGAATTAATCCATCCCCCCCGGATGAAATTAACCGGTCTATACTATCCGGAGGGATAAACCATTCTATCCCCTTTTTTGAAAAATGCTCATAATAAAAATATTTATGCTGTAATCAAAATTTAAAGTGACTCTAATTGTTTTAAGTGTCCTAAGCAATGCTCAGATAAAGGCAACTCGAATTTATTTAGTGACCCTGAGTGTTTTTAAGTGTTTTAAATGTTTTAAGTGCTCTAAAAACAGGGCAAAACAAATTATCTGGTAGGAATAAACATACCTGTTAGTGTCATTGTTGAAAACAAAGCAGATGAAAATCAATTTGCAAAGAAAAATACAGACGGAAGCGGTTTTTTCGACTTTTTTTAATTTGGGGGATACAATTAATACGGGGGATACTCTATTTCGTGACACCCTCCCTTGATCATTTGTGCCTTTTAAAATATAATACTGCAGGGGAAATTAAATGTAACTACATCCAGTTGCTAACTTGAAGTTTGAACTGATTAGAATCATATTGTATATTTAAATATAAAATTGCAGATATACAGGCCTACCGGTATATTTGCACTTTTATCTATCTATTTTGTTTCTAAAGTTTCTGTTTCTTACTAAGACTTAATATAGCTTAAGACCAGCTGCTCTTCCTATGGGCCAGGAACTTCTCTCGTCAACCCTGTAAGTACATAATGTACAGTAGGCTTAGTCTACCATACATAAGCATTGCGATAGATAGCCTAAGTATGCAAGAATAGCCTACATCCATGTGACTGTCGTTACCTCAATGTACTTCAAGTAAATAACGCTGTCACACTCCATATAAATAACGTTGTTAGGCCTATATTAACTTCAAATTAATAACGTTGTCATATCACAATGTCATGTGCACACAAAAACATTCAAGAGAGCGTAAAAAAGTTGCGTCGAGTCTACCATTTTCAAATCAAATCAAATCAAAACTTGTTTATTCACAGCGGTTTTAAAAGCGGTTTAGGTCGAACACAACACGAGGACGTATCAGAACACTAAACGTTACGCCCATTACTTTGGCAATGTCAGCCTCATATAGTCTGGGTCTAGGGTTTACTGATGCGCAACCTCTTAGGGCCTTTACCGTGTTTGACGTCTCGTTAGTGTTCAATGTTAATGCATATTATACACGACGTGTTCTTTTATGGAAAAACCCTAGAGCTGCAAGCTGCAATAATTCGCATTAGAAAACACTGACTCAAAAGTTGTGTCACAAGTTCATCAGTGTGGAGTAAAACTTCCCCTTGGAGATACGTCCTGTTTTACCTATAGATAGGGTTGACTCATCAGTGTTTTACAGACTGCTTAAAGCCTGTTGTATCACCGTGGTTGGGCAGGGAGCGCCTCAGAGTGGACTTTTTGAGGGGGAAATTCATGATTCAGCGCTTCAGTGCTGTTGCGCCATTTCTGTTCTTCCGGATCTTGACATGCATGGATGGCCAACGCAGAGCTAGAATTGTTTATTAATATCTGAGACCTGAGGGATTATAGGTATACCTCAGGTAAAAAAATATTATTAGACCCTTAATTGGCATGGTAGCCGGAATAAAGATAATAATTATAATAATAAGGCATCAGTAAGAGGAAGCACAATAATTAATTTATTATTATAATTATTAGTATTATTATTATTATTATTATCATCATCATCGTCGTCATCGTCATCGTCGTCGTCGTCGTCGTCTTCATCATCATCATCATCATCATCATCATCATCATCATCATCATCATCATCATCATCATCATCATCATCATCATCATCATCATCATCATCATCATCATCATCATCATCATCACCACCACCACCATCATCATCATCATCATCATCATCATCATCATCATCATCATCATCATCATCATCATCATTATCATCATCATTGCTGATGTTGTTCCAAATCTAAAGCAACTACACACTACCAGTGTAAGATGTGTCTTCAAGTGAATTTTCTTTTTCAGATAAATTGCGATGGCGTTCCAGGCTGCTTGGCTCGAATTCTTCTTCTACTTCACCATCCTCTTGGTTGGACTAACAACCGGTCAGTCAACACCAACCTCTGCTCCATCGACTTCCAATTCATCATGCCCAGGTTCGATGACTTGCATCTCTGACGGTAGTGGAGGCCAGGTGACGTTTTCTGCCCTTCCAGGAACCAACCAGGTGTTGATTAATATGACAACGACGGCGATTAACAGCTCAGGATGGTTTGGACTCGGTTTCTCCTATGATACATTTATGGTAAGATCTGTTTTAACATTACATTCTAGTTTTCTCGAGCTATTAAGATGTATAGTTTAACAGGGGTGGGTCCAGGGGCCAATCCGGCCATGGCCAGCCATTTAGAAATTTCTTCATTTTTGACCAACTATTCTGGCTCGGAAAGTTGACCTGGCCCCTTCATGAGTATTCCGTAGGTCCCTCCCCACGCCCATGAGGTCCGTACACGAGGTCCGTACGATTAAAAAAAGGTCATCAACTATTTTGCCGTATAAAATGGTATCTTTTTCTTGGGAATTCGAGTCAAACGACTAAAAAAGTCATCAGATTTTTGGCGAAAATTTTGCCCCCCCCTCTAAAATTTCTGTCTCCGCCTTGTAGTTTAATATCTAATGATTGTCTGATTTCAATGTGACACTGTGCTTCGGAACCTGTAAACAGGACATTACCAAACTATAGGTCTAGATGTATTGTATTAGCCTATAATTATACATGTAAATGTCAAGCTAGACTATCGTTCACATATTTAGACGGCGGCTCTCGCACAGTAGGCTATAAAGGAACTATTCAAGTTTGTTATGTAATGTAATCGTATTCTTCTTCTACTGGTTCTCTGCCACTATAGGCAGGTTCGGCTGTCCAATGTCGCCACTCTTCCCTCCGCTGGGCCTTCTCTTTTAGCCTTTGGTATCGTATTATGTTAAAATAATGCAAGTATAATACACATTTTCAATTTTCAGTAGGCTTACAGTGGATAAACCGTGCTGACTTGTAGGGCAACGATAGCGTCATCGACTGTATCCTATTGAACAATGGAACAATCATTGTTAAGCATTCATTCAATGGTTTTCACTCCAACAGCGATATACCTAACGTAAGTTGTGTGTTCTCATTTATAAAATCCATGCGCGCGTATATTTATACCCGATATAATTGATCATTATAATAATTATTGTGCGCGCCTACCTAATACTGATTGATAATTATATAATTAACGTGGACAATAATTATATGATAATATTGCCCGGTAGCGCAATGGATAACACGCTTGCGTAGATTGCGAGAGGTAGCGAGTTCGAGCCCCCGTTGGGCGGATTTGCTTTGTAGGCTGCTATTAGCGCAATGTATTGCAGGCTGTCTGCTTAGTTAGTATAGTTAAGACTTGTGTATTCTGTGATCTCCGTTCTTGTGAATTGTTTAAACAGCATAATTGTACACTGTAGCCGGTTGCCGTTGTCACGAAATAGAGTATCCCCCATATTAATTGTATCCCCCAAATTAAAAATAGTCGAAAACACCGTTTCCGCGTGTAATTTCTTCTGCAAATTAATTTTCATCTGCTTTGTTTTGAACAATGGCACTAACAGGTATGTTTATTCCTACTAGATAATTTGTTTTGCCCTGTTTTTAGAGCACTTAAAACATTTAAAACACTTAGAAACACTCAGAGTCACTAAATAAATTCAAGTTGCCTTTATCTGAGCATTGCTTAGGACACCTAAAACAATTGGAGTCACTTTAAATTTTGATTACAGCACAAATTTTTTTATTATGCGCATTTTTCAAAAACGGGGATAGAATGGTTTATCCCACCGGATAATATAGACCGGTTAATTCCCTCCGGGGATAGATTAATTCATCCCCCCGGATAGCCTTCAGGGGGGATACTCCGTTTCGTGTCACCGTCTATCAACCGGGTTGTTGAATCAAGCGAATATTATTATTATTGTTATATTATACTCTTTCTTACTGATATGACGACTTTTCCCCGTGTCTTTCTGTAAGATTAGTTAAGCTTCTTCGTCTTTCGATGCCAGTTAAGGCAATTTGTCTCTCTTTACTACTTGAGGTCATTCTTTTAGAGTACGATTATTCTCGTAGTACAGTTGAACTTCTACATTTGAAATATCAATCATTGCCATTCTACTTTCATCTCATGATCCTTTAGTGGGGCGCGGTGGTGTTGTGGGTGTGTTCGTCGCCTTGCAGCCGAAGGGTTGCAGGTTCGAATCCACCTCAAGCCGCCGCGTAGGGACCCTGGGAAAGTCCTTCACTTGCAATTGCTCAGCGCTTCGGCGTGAAACTCCGATTCAGTGTCCGCCCTGTAGTCGGGAGCGCTTCTGAGTATAAATCTCGAAGGGGCGCTATAACAAGTGCACATACATACATAGGCAGCCCTAATAAGCGGGACCCTGTCCCTTCTGGGTCTTCTTGCTAAATCCCTCTGGTATTAATGTATAATTTGTCATGTGCCGATTGTTTGAACTGGAAACAAAACAAAAAACGATTTGAAATTAATTGAAAAAGTCGGACGCAAAAAAATTATTATTATAAATTAATATTATTATCATACAATAATAATATTAATGTGTGTAAATGTTTTAAAATAACGGCAGAATACTTTAATGCAAAAGCTATTGTGGAAATGTGATTCTTCATGGTTGCATAAGCTTACCGAGTTTTCTCGTTACTGCAGGCCACCGAAGGTATCAGCAATGCTAGCCTTACCAGCAGCAATGGTTCCCTCCAGTGTTTATTCCAGCGACAGATAAACGGACTAATGAACTCTCAGATCTACAGCTTGGACAAACCTTACTATCTGTTCCTGGCACACGGACCAGTCAACGACACCCAAGGTTTGGATATAATACATCATGTGAATCGTAACTTGTGATGGAGGAAGAAGAGGAAGAGGAGGGAGAGGAGGAGTAGGGGAGAAGGAAGAAGATGGGTATGAGCAGCAGGAGAAAGAGGAAGAGAAGGAGAAAAATGGCGTCTGCATGTGTCTGTGCGTGTTTGGGTACGTCTTGTTTGTGTTAGAGGGTACAATAATTGATTTGAATGCGGGCATCTTTGCATCAACATCGTCGTCGTCGTCGTCATCGTCGTCGTCGTCGTCGTCGTCGTCATCGTCATCGTCATCATCATCATCATCATCATCATCATCATCATCATCATCATCATCATCATCATCATCATCATCATTATTATTAAACAGGAACAATACGACATCATGAAGCGAGATACATAACGCCGCAAGTCATGACGGTGGCTAACTCTAACTCGAACTCCTCTACACCGATGTGGAGCTACTTCGGTGATAGTTACGGCAACAGAGCAGCTCTTAAGTACCTGAACAGCAGCAATGAAATGCAATTCGAGATTACAGGACCAGCTGCAGGACCAGGAAGATGGATTGCACTTGGGTTTTCCAACGACAATCTAATGGTCAGCATTCAGTCTGTCAATCAATCAATCAATCAATCAATCAATCAATCAATCAATCAATCAATCAATCAATCAATCAATCAATCAATCAGTCAGTCAGGCAGTCGATCGATCGATCGATCGATCGATCAATCAATCAATCAATCAATCAATCAGTCAGTCAATCAGTCAGTCAGGCAGTCAGTCAGTAAATCAATCAATCAGTCAGTCAGTCAATCAATCAGTCAGTCAGTCAGGCAGTCAGTCAATCAATCAATCAATCAATCAATCAGTCAATCAGTCAATCAGTCAGTCAGTCAATCAATCGGTCAATCAATCGGTCAGTCAATCAATCAGTCAGTCAATCAGTCAATCAATCAGTCAGTCAGTCAATCAATCAGTCAGTCAATCAATCAATCAACCAGTCAGTCAGTCAATCAATCGATCAGTCAATCAATCGATCAGTCAATCAGTCAGTCAGTCAGCCAATCAATCAATCAATCAATCAATCAATCAATAAATCAGCCAGCCAGCCAGATCAGCCAGCCAGCCAACCAGCCAGTCAGTCAGTCAATCAATCAGTCAATCCATCAATCCAACAATCCATCAATCAATCAGTCTGTCAATCAATTAATCAAGCAGTCATTCACATAAATTTATTTAGCGCCCCCTAAAGTTTTCAAGATTTCATGTTGATGATGATGATGATGATGATCACGAGTTTTTTACAGGTAGTAGCCTACCTGCTGACGAGTGCAAGAAAATGCTTTGTCAGAAGAGAGCTGTGAGAATGAAATGATGCCGTCGAGACGCCACTGCTTGCTGCTTCTGATGGTGACCATCGAAATAAGGATTCTTTCAAATTTGTTATTTTCCTTGTAGGGAAACGACAGTGTTGTGGATTGCATCCTGCTCAGCAATGGATCAGTCATTGTTCAAATCTCGTATAATGAGATTACGAAAACAAACACACCTATTAGCGTAAGAATGCCGTTTCATATTCATACTAGTTCATACATAGTAGTAAGAGTCCCACTTCTAGCAGGAGAGCTTCAAATTATTATTGAGTACCGGTTTTGGGTTTCCACTGTCTGTGCGCCTTATTCCCACAGGTCTATAGGGTTTGCTCAAATGCATTTTATCGTAGCCTTGAAACAATACTTTTCGCTAAAACAGTAGCTGCTGTTACTGTATTGCCATAATATTAAATTGCGGATATTATTTTAAGTGTCAATTGCTTTGCCGTAGTATTATTAGCTAAGGTTTCATTCGTACATTCATTTCGAAAATTTATACAGCGCCCCTTCTGGAAGTCTACTCAGAGACGCTCCTATCTCAGCCACCGCAAGAAAGATAGGTCTTGAGATTTACCCAGAGTGATTGAATTTTGCATAAATAGACTGCACATAATGCACAAAATGGTGTGATCCCATCTCACTTGTATAGCATGAGAGCTTCAAATTATTATTGAGTAGGCCTACCGATTTTCGGCTTCCACTGTCTGTGCGCCTTATGCCTATTAATTATATAGGCCTAGGGTTTGCTCAAATGCATTTTATCGGAGCCTTGAAAGAATGCTATTCAGCCGAGGTTGTATCGGGAGCACTCCTGAGTAGTAACCTTGAAGGGGCGCAACATAAATATCCATGATAATGAATGAATTGAACGATTTTTACGAACCAGTAATTTGAGAAGTTTGTTTTTCTTGCAGTCTGCAAGTATAACGTTGATTGGTACCAGCTATCAGAATGGATCTCTTAACTGCTCTTTCAAACGCAACGCAACGGGATACGCGGACCAACGAATCTTTCCTTTGGATAAACCTTATTACCTGCTTTTGGCGAAAGGACCCGTTGGCATGGACGGTTTGTATTTACTCTACTTTACACGAAACTGAGCTGGTTTATCGCTGTAGAATAACATAACTTTACATACATGACATTGTAGTCTAAAACAAATGATTTAAGTGTTTCAGATTTTTTTAACCAGGATCAAGTTTCCTAGTTTCTTCTTAAGCGCTGTGACTAAGTCCACTGAGACTACTGCAGCTGTCATCCAAATCGTTCCACAAGTCTACAACTCTGGAATAATATTGAAGAATTCCTGTCGTAGTGCTCTTTCGGTTTCTTAAACAACAATTTGAACCTGATACCCTATAGCCTACTTGCTTTGTATGGCGCTAATGCAAGAAAACTTTCCCCAATCTTGTGCGTCATTTCAGTGATCACCTTTTTATGCTTTTATTCGATCTCCACTGCTGCTCTTTTATCTCCAGAGTCGTTAGCCCACACCTTCTAAATGCTTAGCTCATGACATTGTACGTCAGCCCACACTTAGCTCATCGTAGATTGTAGGGCTACGATAGGCTACTCTGAGTTTTTACGCGAATACAGAGACGCCCGGAGATAGCTTCGCAGGAGGGCAAAACACAATAGTCGAATTTTTAGCAAGAGCTTGAACATTACAAAGCGGGAAATTAAGACCATGGGTATTTTTCATAGAGTTTTCTATTAAATGTAAGTCTCTCAGTTTCACTTTGTGTATCATTAGCATAATTGAAGACTTAGTGCGAAGAAATGTGGTAGAAACCAAAAAGTAGTAGCATCTATAGTTTTAAATCTTCGAGCGGGCAAGTGCCCCTGTCACGAAATAGAGTATCCCCCGTATTAATCGTATCCCCCCAAATGAAGAAAAATCGAAAAAGTCACTTCCGCGTGGTTTTTTTTGCAAATTAATTTTCATCTGCTTTGTTTTGAACAATGACACTAACAGGTATGTTTATTCCTACTAGATATTTTTTGCTTTAGTTCTAGAGCACTTAAAACGTTTAAAACTCTTAAAAACACCCAGAGTCACTAAATAAATTCGAGTTGCCTTTCTCCGAACATTGCTTAGGACACTTAAAACAATTAGAGTCACTTCAAATTTTGATCAGAGCAAAAAAATTCAATTATACGCATTTAAAAAGGGATATACTGGTTCATTCCTCCCGGATAGTCTAGACCGGTTAATTCCATCCGGAGGGATAGATTAATTCATCCCCCCGGATAGCTTTCAGGGGGGTACTTCGTTTCGTGTCACCCCTATTGACCATGTGCGTGGGTGCCCATCTTTGTGTAGCCTATTGTAATAATACTAATAATAATAATGAAAATAATGATGATGATGATGATGATGATGATGATGATGATGATGATAATAATAATACTAATAATAATAATAAATGTATTAATAATAATAATAATAATAATAATAATAATAATAATAAAAATTATATAATAATAATAATAATAATTTTTTTTGGAACGATCCTGCATGTTGACAGACCGCAGCCGGTAACAGTGTAGGCTACAGTCATGCAATTGAAACACTTCACAAGAACGCAAATGTCAGAAGACATAAGTCTTGACTATTAGTGTTAAGTTAACGAACCCACTGCTGTAAAGCCGCTCTGCGTGTCGTGCTACAGTGGGCCGTATTTCGTATAACATGTACTTGTGATCGTTCTGCGGTGTGTCAGATTGAGTTATTAAAAAGAAAATATATTACAGAACCGTCAGCCTGCAGCAAATTTTAATTCTGCACTCACTGTAATAAAAATAATTTGATTCTTACAGGAACAAAGTCGCGGCACGACGCACTACCAACAAAATCGTCCACTGCGGTCGACCCACGTTGGGCTGGAAACGTGACGAGGGAAGCCCCAATGGAAATGACCACCGCTTCCACTCCTTCCAACTCTACCACCCTTTCTGGATGGTCGAGCTTCAGCGATCCGCAGTCAAGTAACAACGTTCAGTTCAAAGTGTCCAGCGATGGAAATTACGTGGAGTTCACGATCCAAAGACCTTCACCGCCCAGTGGTAGTGGATGGGTGGCCGTTGGCTTCAATGAAAGTCCGGCTATGGTAAACCTAAGTTATGCATGGGATGTCACAGATGACGTCAAGCAATCTATGACGATTTTTTACTCGCCCCCCTTGTCACGCGTCAACACAAAAGTCATATGATCTGCACCTTCTGTATAGTTTTGTCAATTAGAAGGAACAGTATTCGTGGGGCGCAGTCACAGTGGTGTAGTGGTGACTTTGGAGCCGAAGGGTGCCAGGTTCGAAGCCATCTCAAGCTGCCGTGTAGGGATCGACTTTGAGCAAGTCCTTCACTCGCAATTACTCGGGCTTCTGGGTGAAACCTCGATGCAGTGTCCGCGCTGCAGTCGGGAGCGCCTCTGAATAGTAAAAATTGAAGAGGCGCTATTACCAAATGCATATACAAATTGGTGAATTATAACCCCAGCCGGTCGTACAGTAAAATCAATCCAAATCATAAATATATCTGTTAGCAGCCTGGTATACATAGAGAACATTACGATAAGATGGAATTTAGAAACCTGTTTCAAGACACGATGGACTGCAGCTCTGAGGTCTGCATCACACCATGCTGAATATGCATGCTGGACGTTAGCTCTAATCACATTTTGTCAGCTTTCTGGCTCTGTGAACCTATAGCTATAATTTCTCGGTCTCTGTCTCGGTCTCTCTGTCTCCCGTTTGTTTCTCTGTCTGTTTGTTTGCCTGCCTGTCTGTTTCTCCGTCTGTCTAGCTGTCTCTCTCTATCGCTCTGTATCCATCGTTCTGCCTCTTTTTCTGTCGTTCTTTGTCATTGTCTGTCTGTGTCTGTCTATATCTGTCTATGTATCTCTCTCCCTATCTCTTTATCTATCTCTATCTGCGTCTGTGTTTCTGTTTCTGCCCGTCTATGTCCTACTGTCAGTACAGTTAATGATGAACGTGACAACATAAGTAAATTGTTGTGGTTTCCGTCCGTCCGTCCGTCCGTCTGTCCATCCGTCTGTCCGTCCGTCTGTCCGTCCGTCCGTCCGTCCGTCTGTCGATCCGTCTGTACGTCCGTCTGTCTGTCGATCCGTCTGTACGTCCGTCTGTCGATCCGTCTGTACGTCCGTCTGTCCGTCCGTCCGTCCGTCTGTCTGTCCGTCCGTCTGTCCGTCCGTCCGTCCGTCTGTCGATCCGTCTGTACGTCCGTCTGTCCGTCCGTCTGTCGGTCTGTCCGTCCGTCTGTCCGTCCGTCCGTCCGTCTGTCGATCCGTCTGTACGTCCGTCTGTCCGTCCGTCTGTCGGTCTGTCCGTCCGTCCGTCCGTCTGTCTGTCCGTTCGTCTGTCCGTCCGTTCGTCCGTCTGTTTCTGTCCCTGTTTCTCTTATTTACGTGGTTCTCTTAAACGTCCTGCTTTGTTAATGAATTTAGAAAAACAGTAGCGTCATCGATTGCATCCTGATGCCCAATGGATCATTCAAAACCCAGCTCTCCTACAACGAACCCGTCGGTGCAGTAAACGATGAACTTGGCAACGTATGTAAACTGTCAACGTTTTATGTAATCATCAATTTATGTAGAACTGCAATTTTTTTTGTTTTGTTTACCTCTGGACGGATGATATTTATAATTATGATAGGCCCTATTTTGATAATTACGATGCACGCTGTTCATGTCCTAATTAGACTTATGGTCTACATGAGACAATGATTTTGAATTCGATGAGCTACGATTTTATTTAATAGATGCCATTGCTACGTAAGGATCCATACTATTACGCAGACCTTGCGCTAATGGATCGTGTTTTCGACCTCTGTTGCAAAGCAGATACATTTTGTGAACCCACCTATGCGTATGCAATTTCGAGAGAAATACTGCATTTGGGGCTTGAAATTGTTTGCACGGAGAGGAAAAAGTGGTATAGGTCAACTGTCCATTCAAGTAAGCAATGGTCTAAATCTAGCACAGAGTTCATTGAAATATTGACTAGCTCAGGATTAGATGGTCATCATCGAAAATGTGTAACAGACTATTGCGATTATTATCCGAGGCGCAGATGTCAGTCGCCAGAGAAAGGTTTGAAAGAGCTTTTTTAAACTCGACCTTCTTGGAAATTAGTGC